>LR738709.1:83196739-83260234 GCA_902687465.1 Secale cereale
CCCCCAAGGGCGGCAGGGCGATGGAGAGGCCGTCAGGAGAGCGCGGCGAGGAGGCCGGGAATACCACTAGGCTGACACTCGATGCGTCGCTCCCCTCCACGGTCCCGCTGCTTGGGTCCTGGGAGTCGTCCCGGGGTAGCGGGGAGGCGGAGAGGGGGGCAAGCGCGGCCTGGCGGCCTTGAGTCCCGGCAGCAGGCGGAGGTGACAAAGGCGACGGAGAGCGGGAGCGCGAGTCGTCGGAGCCCACGTCATCATGAGAACGTTGGGAGCGGCGGGAGCGGTGGTGATGACGGTCGTGGTAGTCTCCGTCGGCCCAGGGGTTGCCACCGTGAGGCCCATCATTGGAGAAGCGAGGGCGGCCCACGTGGTTGGGAGGCTCAGGGGCGATCCGATGGTTAAAGCCCTGATCGTTGAAGAACATTCGGATGGTGGCACGCAGCTTGGAGGAGTCGAGGCACTTGACCTTGACCCAAACCTCCTCCTCCTTATGGAGGGAAAGCTCGTCCACCACCACCACCTTGCCCAGGATTCGGGACATCTGGCGAATGATGACCTCGGACCGGGCGATGTCTGGAAGTCCACCCACAAGGATCCAGGCCGTGTCCAAGACGGCCACCGCCTTTGGGTCGAGGACCGGCTCAGTGATGTCGACGACTAGCTGGTGGAGTGCAAGGGTGATCCGGCCGCTGCGGGTGGGATAGCCGTAGCTGATGGCATCGGGGAAGATCACGGTGAAGACGTCGCTGGCGGAAGGGGTGACCTCCCAATACCACTGATGCCCGTATAGGTGGTTTAGCTCGGCCTTGATCATCTCCGGGGAGGCCACCACATCCACCACCATGACAATCGCCCGAAACGAGGGGGTGGGTGGCGGGATGCCAGGGACCTCGAGGTGGAAGAACCCCAACCCCTCGATGTCGTGGTCGTACATCATGAGCTCAGCCGACACGAGGCGATCCGGGCACAGAAGGGCGGGGTGGCTCGGGTCCTTGCATATGTAGCAGCACTGAGGATTGGTGCAGTGGGCTTGGGAATGACCCGCCACACCGCAATTGAAGCACGGAGGACAGGGGAGACCGGACACCGGCCCCGGAGCGGCCGAAGAGCCAGGGGCAAGGGTGGGGGTGGGCGAGATGCCACGGCCCTGACCACGGCGTTTCTTCTTCTTGTTCTGGCCTTGACGGCCGCGGGCCAGAGCACCACCCGCCACAGCCGTGGAGGCCGAAGGATCCGCGGCAGCAGCAAGGGGAGGGACGTATTTTCGGGCCGCCGCGGGGGGCTGAGGGGTCTGGGGACGAGGGGACGGGAGGCGGGGAGCACGCGAAGGAGAGGGGGAGCGGCCGTGACGTGGGGCTGGGGATGGCGAGCGGCAGCAGGCGGAGAGCGGGAGCGGCCGCGGCAGTCCGCGCGTCCTGGGGAGCGGTGGTCCTCCCGATGGTCGTCACGGAGCACACGGAGCTTCTCCTCATGGCGGACGGCGTCCGGGGAAGAGCGGGGCCGGTCGTCGTATCGCTGTTTGCGCCGATCCTCCCCATCGTCCCATTCCCGTGGCATGGGCGGCCACACCGAGGGAAGTGGAGAGGGAGGAGGGGGTGGGGACGGGGCGCACGGCGGCGGGATAGGAGGCTGTGGCGGCGCGGTGGGTGGAGCACATGGGGGAGGGGCGAGGTCCATCGAGCAGGAGGCGGCTGGTAGGGGAGTGGATGGAGAGGGAGACTGTAAGGGGGCCAAATGCCAGGGGCGGCGGAGGAGGGCCTAGGGCACCGGAGAGGCCCAACCAGCCTGGGTTAGCCCAGGTGGTGAGGGGGCGGCCCAGCAGGCGCAAGGGGGCACTGGGCCGGGACGGGCCCAGCAGGCCACGGCTCCGGTCGGCAGGGCCCAGGGGGGAGCGGGGTAGCCACCCGAAGGGTTTCCCCTTCTAGGGCGGCGGCCGCCGCCGTCGGAGCGCAACTGCGGGACAGGGCCAGCCATGGCCGGCTGGGGTGCATGCGGGACCGGAAACAGAGCGAAGAGGAGCCTAAGGACGCGATGAAGGGGCGGAGCGGGGAGGAGCGCACAATGGGCACGGCAAGGACGTTGGCGCGACTAGCCGACAGCGAGGGGGGGGGGACACCCGCGTGGTCAACAGGTCGGCCGAGGACCGATGCCAAGAGGCCCGAGCCCTACCCACCTCCGAACGGCCGACCACGCCCAAGGATTGGGAACGACAACCTTCTGCGTGCCAACAACGCGGATGTCATCTTGGTCCTGCGTTGTTAGACGGTCGTCCTAAATGGCCAAAGAGTTTTTGATCCAACATTAACAACGAGTGTGTTTTGCCAACCAACTCTACCGTTAGAGACAAGGATGACAGAGCAATAAGACGATGCAGAACTACCGGAGTCCCCCAAATTGGGATTTCGATGATGGTGTTAACCTTCCTCGCTCATCAATTTTCATCGCGACACACGTCAATCTTCATTGTTCCCAGCCATCTGTGGTGACTGACACTTGTTGTGGCTTGACTGCCTGCTTGCGCAGGCATGGTCTTTACTTGAATGGCATCTCACTTCAAGACCATGCTACACATGTAACTCTTGGGATCGTAGAAAGTGGTGGTGACAACACATGATGACTTCGATATGCCGGTGCTTCTCAAATACCCGATCTCAAGTTCAGGGTGAAAACCATATGGCTGACCGTAGTTGGTTATACATGGCAATGGTAGTGTTTTTGCATCGTTGTCTTGTTGAAGGAATTGCTTAGAATTTATCTTCAGGATGGAAACCCATGATCTAAGGCCAACTCCAATGCACCGACCCAACGAACACAAAATTTGCATGTTTTGTGTCCATCCGGGTCAGTTGTAGAGGCGGCGTTCGCCCCTTGTCTGCCCGTTCTTGGGCAGTGCGCCCAACCGGCCGACTGATTTGGTCCGCCTCGCTGATTTTTATTCAACAAACATATTTTCATCATCAAACATAGCAAGCAGAATTCACGCCTGCATACAAAATAATCGCAACTCGACCATAGTGCATGCATCTTGGCCAAACCTAAGATGATCACGCATCTAGGTCGAGCATCTCATTTTGCTTCTTGTCGAGCCAAACCCCTCTTCGTGGGGACATCTAGCTCAAGGTGGCTGCCATGATATGCACTTCCTTCGAGATTAGCGCGAGCTTTATCTCCTTGGCTCTTGACCGGGCACTGACCTCATCGATCTCGAGCATCTTTTTTTGTATGTCAAAGTAGGCCTTCATTATCTCCTCTTATCTTGGCGCTTCCTAACTTCCCTCTCTTCCTTTTGAGTCATGAACCCCTTTAAAGTTTCTTGCAACGCGATTGTCAAAGCATCACACTTAGCATCCAGCTTGAAACTGGTATCCCCTTCAGCCTCTTCTCACTTTCACTTGGGTCGAAGACCGATGAGGCCCCCACCTCTTTTTTGGGCCGCATATTGCTCCTTAAACTTTCGCCAATCATGATTTTGTTCATCCAACGATAGCTTGAGGTGAGTAGCGTTCCGGCATTTCGGACCTTGAAGGTATCCAAAGCTTGAAACATCTACATATAGAGATGACCGACAAGATACATTTCCATGCATATGAGGACGATATATGCTCATATGAACATGGGAAGGAACAAAGGATGGAAAAATATACCATGTCTTTGATGCCAATGCAACAAATGGCCGACTAGTGGCATTCTCTTGAGCACCACAAAATTTGTTGCACTCCAAGGATGAAACCCCACCTTTTTTGAATTGACAAGTCGGTTCAATGTCTTCCAAATTTTTAGGGCACAAAGTTCCTATGTTCATGGAAGTAATCACCGACCCACTTCAAAAATGTTGTTCCCTTTTGCTTGGTGCCGGGTTTGGCATCTTGTCCAATTTCTATCCAAGCTTAGCAAATCAACTTGTCCTCATCCTCTCTGTATGCTCCCGTCCTCATGCTTTTCATCCTGTTTCGTGATCGGCCTTGCTCCACAAGCTCTTCCCAAAACACCAATGGCTCCGTCGATGTCGACGCCCTCTTGACCATCGGTGTCTTGGCCATCATTATATTGGTCGTTGCCTTGGTCGTTAGTGCCTTGTCCGTGGTTTTCATGGTCGTGGGTCCCTTGGTCATGGTCTTGGTCGGCGGCGTCTTGGCCGTATTGAGTCTTGTTGTCATCATATCCATGGCCACCCTCAACGATCATCTCCTCCAAGACATCCTTGTAGTAACTCGGATTGGCTGGCAGCGGGGTGGGTGTTTCATCAAAGAAGTTGCAGGCATCGGGTAAGTTTGCCGGGGTGACCACCCGTGCGTGTTTCCTTTGCATCCCAGCGGACTCGTCGGCCACAAATTTGGCCTCGAGATCAATGGGGCACCACGGGGAAGGCCTGCATGTAGTCACCCATTTTAGGTTAGTTGTCCCGTGGCGATGTGGAGAAGCAGGAAGCGGCCGGGTCGTGCCCAGGAAGGAACCATTACGTATGCGGCATTATGGACATGCACGGTGACAACAAAAACCTGGGCGGGTGGGCCACTAATGGTCCCGTGCGAGCCGGCTTCCAGTACCCTACCAAGAGGAGGGCACGTTGCATGGGCTTGGCGATGAGGGCCTCACTCTCCGCAGCGGCCTAGGCATGAGTGCCTGTGGCGGTGTCTTATGTTTCCTTCCCTCTCTTCCTCCAGCTAGATCGCTTTGATGTCTGGGCTGGCCTCTCCTCCGGGGTGATCTCCTTCGGCTTCTTTGGAGCCAAAGTGCAAGCGGCCACAAAGGGCACCGGGGCGACGGGGAAGGGTCTGGTGGCGGGGTTGGGCGAGTCGGCCATGGTGGGAGGGTGGGTGCATTTTGTGAGAGAAAATGATGGGAATAGAGATGGTGTGCCACGGACGGGTGGGCCAGGGGAGGACTCGCGGAGGTCCATTGCGTGTCCGCGCGGACGCAAACCCGGCCCAAATTCTCGCTGGAAATGGTCCAAGCAGATAAAAAACGGACATAAATCCATTTGCGTTGACGGGTTAGGCCGTGGTTTTCTTCGTGCGAGACCAAACTGGCGTGAACGGACAAAATGTGTCCTTGCATTGGAGTTGGCCTAACTTTTGGTTGTGGGTCCATCATTGTGGCGCTCCATCCTACCCTTTTTAAAGGCCTTATTGCTCGAGAACATTTCTCGTTGCTTTTGGGATTTCAAGAAATGGTTGGTACGAATGGCCACTCTTGTAGTTGATCCACCATTGTTTCTTATTTCTTCCGAGTTATTCTCTTTTTTTCCTTTCGCCTATGTAGCTAGAGCTTCAGTCTTGTATGACTCCGCTCTTATCTGTGTGATTTGTTGTGTGTATTGATGTGAGCTATGAGCATACTAGTCGCGCGGAGGTCTATGTGTGTTTATCTTATGTGTATCTCCTTGATGCTTTATTTTAATAAGTTAATAAAATCCATGCTTTATGAAAAAAAAAATAGATACCTACACGGGAAGGGACCGAAGGAAAAGGTTAGGTTCTACTATTTTCTAGACCTGAAATGGATTAACTGACTTGCTGGTCTTAGCTAGCTAGCTGCCAGAGTGTGATTGATATTAGCTTGCCCATGACTCATGATGACCCAGTGTAAAGCTGAAGAGACTATCACTTCTCCACTCGAGCTTAATATAATCATTCGGAAGCTAGCTTGTTAACATCAGTTTTAGACATAGCGACGCCGGACCGACAGAATAATTAGGCTGTACTATCAGTTAGGAGTTCAGAAAAGTCAGGAGTACAATCGGAAAGTAATTCCCAGAAAAAGGTCTGTGGATTAATGTATGATGTCTAGATTAGATTATGCACGCAATTATCATGCTGATTAAAGCTGTTAGTGGATCATGACACAATATAGAGCTAAGCTAAAACATGTCTGATATAGAGCTAAGCTAAAACATGTTTTCTTTATTGCAAGTTTTTGTAGGTAGCTTACCAAGTAGACATGCCATTTTAGCTAGACACTATGTTTTCGGCTGTTTTCTGCTTGCTTGCTTGCTTGTGATAAATGGATTTCCATGTATAAGCAAGAAGTTTAGTGCTATTGGCTAATCAAACGATCTAATGCCCTCGGATCACGGTATTTACGTAGAATCAGATACGCACTTTATTAGCTGCTTGGTATTATTTATTTATTTTACAAAAGTATTATCCCGGCCTCTGCATCTAGGCGATACATACATTCATTTTATTAAGTTTTCACAAAAACCTTATAAAGTAGTACATCAGGTAGTGTGAAGCCATCATCTTAGCAACAACTAGCGCTACTCCTATCCACTTAATGAAGGGATGCTGATAGTCCGAGCTTAATACCAAACAGACATCGCACCAAACCCTAACATCTAAAGCGGAAGGCCTTAACCAAGCCACATACTGGGTTTGAGGCACAAACCGATCCGACGCACTTTTATGTGTCGTCGCTGCCGTTTTCCACCAATCCATCTTCATAGCAGAAACTAACGCACCGACATTGCCGGGCCTATCTGCCATTGGCGCCACCATGACTCCAGACAACCTCCTCCTCATGTGTGAGTCCATCTTCGCGCATCGGACGTCGAGTCTCCACTGCGTCACACCACCGAGATCAGCCGCCACCAAGTGTAAGATGCAGCCGTCTACTAGTCCCTCTAGCCCGTGCACACCTCCAAGAATGATTCCTCAAGGGGGAAACGACACCAGAGCACCGCCGCCATCCGATCTACTGGTTTAGGGTTTCCCCCGGAGGTAACGGATAGAGGTATCGAGCTTCTCAACGGCGATGCCTTCAAGAAGGTACCGACACAAAGGAGTCCCGCCATCGTCAGTCATGGCAACAAGCCGAGAACGTGGTTTTCGCCCGGATCCGCTCGACGAACCTCCATCAAGCATCATGTGCACAAGTCGCCACCGATCTAAGCCGCCGCGCAGCGAGCAAGCTGCATTGGCCAAATCAGATCTGTCCGGAGGCAGACCACGCATGGCGCCGACCTGTCCACCAGGCCCTTCATGCCATCGTCGTCGATCCGTGGTCAGATAGCTCGTCGCCGCAGATCCGATCGCCGCCGCCGAACGCAGCCAACGCCGCTGGCCGAAGCAAGGTCGGCCGCCGCACCCGCAGCCATTGCCGCCCGAGGCAAAGCCGACCGTCGCGTCCCTGCCTGTCAAGGCAGGTACACCCGCCGCGCCGCCAAGGCTAGATCGGTTGCGCCTCCTCATGTCGTGGGGCTCCACACCGTCCCTATGGTGCAAGAGAGAGGGAGGCCCCCGCTACCGCAGTCGGCCCTTGGGCTATAAGTTGGAGGTGTCCTTCAGCGACGGTGGAGGAAGGGAGGGAAGGAAGGAGAGCCCCAGCGGCTAGGGTTTCGTCCCCGCCCGAGTCGCCCGAGCGGGGCGACACGGGGGGCAAGGGGGCGAGGCTCGTGGACTCAAAGCTTAGCATTGCACTCATGATACAACGTAAAAGACCGAAGAGAATATGGCATATCCATTACTTAATTAGATCATGAGAAAGGTGCTGGTTAACTAACGACATGACCGGTGTTAGTACCAATAAAGCTCTCCTTTAAGATCGTTAAACAAAAAATAGAACAAAAATGCAATCTGTTTATCTAAGTTGCCAGAACCTGCTTTAATTTGTTCTCTCCACTTTTTGTTAAGATATTAACATACTTTTGCTTGCTTTACATGGTCATTTGCCCGTTCTGTATACTCCTACTAGCCTTCAGATGGGACTGGGCCACACAATTGAGTTGGTTGCATGTGATCCCGGTTTAATTGGATGCTACTCCCTCCTACCACTATTATAAGATGCTCTATTTTTTCCTTCTAAATCTAACATATATATAGACGCATTTTAGTGTATTTATTCAGTCATTTCAATCCGTCCATGGTTCATATTAAAATATCTAAAATATATTATAATTGCAAACGGAAGGAGTAGCTCAGAATGGCTTTAGTTAGTCAACGGAAAATTATAAAAACAATTATAATTCCAATGTGGACCAATAACGCACAAAATGAAAGTTTTAATTAGTCAACGAAAAATATTTCGCAATTCAGGCGCCAATCAATATGTTTTTATAATTTTTAGTGTGGTGGAAGAAATATAGATTAGGAGTTAACTTGCTGGTCTTGGCTGGCTATCTGATCCGGAGTGCGTCATCGACGGACGCTAAGTGTCGGCTAGGTAAGATAGCCGTCCGATCTCCGCCTGCGTCAGCACAACCATTTGCGACATTAAGTGTGTCGCATTCGGGCATTTACAAGACGTGCCTTCTTGCACTCCTGTTGAAAGTTATGTGTGAGATTGCTGCCATTTGCAACATTGGGTGTGTTGTGCTTGGGCCTTTGCAACACGAGCCTTGTTGCGCTTCTTAAACTATTATGTTCCGAATCTTCATCCGCGTGAGCATAGCAGTTTGCAACACTAAGGGACTTTGCAACAGGAGCCTTGTTGCGCACCTCGTCGAACCGCTATATGGCACCCAAGCGACGTGGCTCATATTTCTTTAAAAGCAACAAGCATCATGTTGGTCACATGTGTCTGCAACAAGGCTCGTGTTGCAAACCAGGTGATTGGTCCGCATTGCTCTCCACGCCGTACGATCAAAATCAGATCGGATGACCACATATATTAACTTGCCCATGACTCATGATGATGAAGTGTAAAGCTGATAAGACTATCAGATATTCACTTGAGCTTAACCAAGCTCTAATCTAATCATGAGAGAGTTGTCTTGTTAACATCCGGGGCCTTAACCTGCTAGTCAAGGCTAATGTGCAGCCTTGGTGCGGCAGGTTTACCTCCAAGGAGAGAAAAACCATGCTCGTCAACTCCTGTCTCCTTAGTCTATCTATGTACATGGGTCTGGTGATAGCCTTTATCCTCTTTGTGCGGGAGTTTGGGACAAATATCTTCTCTTGCCCCGCCGTCGATTCCTCTGGAGCTGACTCTGGGGACTGAGTGGCAGGTCTCAAGCCTAGGTGACTTTCTGGCCGCTCAGGCTCACTGTACTAGAAGGAGGAGACGCCTCTTATGGTCGGTGTTCGCGGTGATGATCAGTTCGACCGCATGGACGACTCTTAATAGTATGGCGCATATATTTCACATAAAATGTTTTCTTTTCATTATGGTGCCTAGATTATATTATGCATGCACCACTCATGCTGATTAAAGAAGTTAGTGGATCATGACACAATATAGAGGTGGCTAAAACATGCCTGTTGTCTGGTATACTGATCCGATAAAGAGCGCTTTTATTAACTCAAAATGTAGCATTGAGTAGATACACCCAAAGTCTGGTATACTGATAATGTCGTGTGATGCATGGTTGGTACGTTGTAAGCAGGACATTCTAGACTCCATATGTTTGCTTGATTGCTTACTTCCGGGTGCCTGGTTTCCTTGCATAGGTAGTGTGCTGTGTACGTAGGTATTGGCTAGTCAAAGAGATCAATTCCCCAAGCATTGTATTTACAATGAATTAGAGAGGCACTTGATTATATTAAAAGCTGGTTGGTGAGCAAGATCTTGGATGCATATTGTACCCGTGATATATAGCCTAGTTTTTCCACGCAGGATTCTACGTAATCAATATACCGGAAAATTCTCCTAGAAGCTGAAGAGAATCTTGCATATACGTTATTTATATTAAATCACGAGAAAGCTACCAGCTTAGCTAACACCACTGTTAATGAACCGACATAATAAGTACATCAATAAAGCTCTCGGTTAAGATCGTTAAACAAAAATAGAAAAAAAATTGCAAAGCGGGATCTACCCGGAAAAGGTAAGATCAGGCCCCAATCCTTCTAATCAAGTCTGTCAGTGGATCATGACACAGTGCTTAATTAATTGGCCGATTAAAGCAGGTATGTGACCGACTCCGGCAATGCTGTGTGATGTGTGGTTCGTGAAGGGCATTTTGGTAGGCCATCTGCATTTTTGTTTGCTTTCTTTGCTTACCTACGGTGTTTTGGCTTCCCATGGATGAGCATTCCTGGCCAGCTGATCAAATCGGCCAATTAATATGGTCGTGATGAACTTGAGCACAGTGAGGTTGGTGAGGATCGATGCGCGCACGTTCATGGCCCCCCGTTTCTCCCTCCTTTCTTGCAAGTTAACACATCACTGTTAGGAGTTAGGACCATATCGTTGGGTACTATGATATTATAATGCAGCTAGGATGCCACCGATGCTATTATCAACAGTTACTTTGCAGCTAACCAGGGCTGTCTTCGGCCGACACACGCCCCGGCTGAATTCCACGTTGATTACACGGTTATACCAGCACTTCATGATGATTTGCTCGTATGCCTGTAAAATGTACTTCCTCCGTATCAAAATATGTGATGTTTTTTTTTACACAATAGTGTTGAAACTAGTATATACTACTCCCTCCGTCCCAAAATACTTGTCATCAAAATAGACAAAAGGAGATGTATCTAGAATCAAAATACATCTAGATACATCCCCTTTTATTCGTTTTGATGACAAGTTTTTCCGGACGGAGGAAGTATGTAATTCCAGCATGTTTTGTTGATGCCGCCAACAAATTGGTGATCACATGGTGCTTGTGTTTTGGCCAAGGGGTTTAATTAGTCACGATAGCTCTCCCATACATTCCGGGATTTGATTTCAAACGTGTCATAATATTTGTGCCCTAGAAACCACGGACTTGATTATCTCCACTTATATTATTATATTATATACCACCTAAAAAGACGTAAGGTTTTCTCTCCCCTCTTACGTCCTCCCACCCTTCGTCCATCCTCTCCCAGTCCTCCAGCAATTTCCCTCTACTCCCGATCAACCTTTGGTAATTCAACCAAATCTCCGCAAACCAACCTGTGGTTGGATGGTTGGGAGGATAGTGGTATTCCCAGCCCATCAGGGTTCAAGTCCCGTCGCTCGCATTTATCTTGGATATTCATTTCAGAATTTCGCCAGCTCGGTCTCTTTGAGGTGTTCATACGATATGCGTGTGTGCGTTCATAGGGGTGAGTGTATGCGCGTACATAATAGTGCTTTCGTCTGTACTATGTTTAAACAATCAATCAATCCCCTCCGGCGATTTCCCTCTCCTCCCAAATCCCAATCAATATTTGATAGTTCAATCAATTCACGGATGGCAATTAATATCTTATTTGGTTAACACAATTAATTCAGGTCAATCATGGACTGTAATCTCGCATAGTCCTTCCTTTAACCGTCCCTCGATCCATTTTCTCGATCCTCTCCTTTATTCACTCCTGCTAGCCGACGCCTAATCCTTCCTCTCCCGCCTCGCTCGACCAATCCGGCATGGGCGCGTCAAGTCGATCGTGGTGGAGAGAGAGGTGGGCATCCCGAGTAGAGGAGAGGTCGCCGTCAGGGGAAGGAAATGATACGGGAGGCGGCATGCTGGCTGAGGTAGAGGTCCGCCTGCTCTTGGTGCAGCGATGCAGCCACGGTGCATGACCACACGCTGGTGTGTGTTGTCGCGCCGATGCACGTATGCCCTTGCTCGAATGGATGCAGCAGGGAGGGGAGGGAATAGGGGTGCGACGCTCGATCTGGGAAGGAGATGGGTAGATGCATCATCGATGGAGCGACGCACCGCTGGTGACGAGCAGGGGAGACCTGCGTGAGAGATGCGATTTTGCCGCTATGCTGTTGTTGCTCGTATTGCTAATTCTGCTATGCTGCTGCTTATGTTCGTGCTGAGAGTTGATGTTGATCAAGAGAGAGAGAGAGAGAGATGATATACGATTGTTTATGGTATCCAGTTGTTGTTGCAACTATTTGTTGTTGTTGTTGTTGGAGAGAGAGAGGGGGGATGTTGTTTGCTTGTCCTGACAAGCGCACCGAGGAAATTAACAGTTAACCGTTGGACCCTCCTTCTGTTCGCACACGAACATGTCACCGTGTATCCTCGACGCCAGGGGTGATGCACCGCAGCTCACGTCGAAGAGACCCATCCGGAAGCGCGGTACGCAAGCAAACCGACGGGCGCTTTTGTAGACCCGAAACCCCGCTTGCCCGGGAGGGACCCCGTCAGGGCGCGCGGAGGCTATGGGCTGCCCTAGGTCGACCTGATCGCCCCTAGGGCCTCGAGGTTCGTCGCCCTGCAATGAAGAAGAACGAACGAAGAACAAGGAAGAAGAAGAACTAGGGTTAAGGAGAAAAGGTAAAAGATAAAAAGTAATAGATGAATTGATCGATTGTGTGTTGTTCAATCGGCCGTCACCCCTTAGCTATATAAGAGGCGGCTGGACTCCCCGTGCAAGGAAAAGGCTTGGATTTACGTCCAAAATCCTAGCCAAATTTGGATTGGTTTTGTCTGAACTTTCCAAAACTGTTAAGTTTAAACTGGCTGTACTTTGCGGGTAATTTTGAGGTGGTAAACGACCTCGAATGGAAAAGAGCCCAAAAGCAATCTTGACCGTTCCAACGAGACGAACAACTTTCATGTTAAACGTTTTTCGATTTGAAGCCATCTTTTAGGACAGAACGATCGCGTAAAACAGGCTATTATTCGTGCTACCCATCAAACACGTGGCTGGTGGGGCGCGCCACTTATGGCACCGTGATAGGGTTGCATTCGGATGGCTGTAACTTTTACATACAAACTCGGATTAGAACCATTTTTATATCAAAATCGACCGTTTCGACGAGTCGAAGACAATTCATGTAGAAAGTTTTTCCATATGAGGCCTTCTAGGGGCGTAATCAGCCGATTAGTATTCTGAATATAAAATCTTAGTATTTCAAACACAACTTCGGCCTTCGAGATGAGATTAGATGGCGATGGCCCAAACTTCAAAGATGTTCATATGGATAATACGAAAATATCTTATGTAGATCACTTCTCCATTTGAGGTCATATTAATTAAGTTATTGACCGTGCCAAAATATGGTGTCAATACATGCCCCCCTGTGTTTCGGCAAAACTTGGATGCCGAAAAATAATTTGCACATAGCTTGTTCTAAGGACGATGCCAACACTCCATCGGCCATTTGCCTGTTTTTAGTATGATAAGTATATATCGACCATTGCTTGTTTGAACCTCTTGATGCAAACTTGGGTGAAAACTTCTCAACTCCTATAACAATCAGGTGATAACGTTCCATAGATCAAAACCATCCTCCGAATCATGTTGTTCACTCTTTTGCTAGGATTTTGGAGATACTCAAGAATGAACTTCCCCCAATCCTTAATTCGCCTGCATAAAAGTTTTATTAGTGGCCGAAGCTGTGGACTTTGGTTCGGCCTTATCTATGTTGACAAGACGAAGCATCGGCTATTGAGAGAAATGCAATACACCATGACTAACATATTAGCTGGATGCTTGTTGTGCCAACTCTTTCGAATTGTCATGTCTAAATATATTAACAATTTTAATGCAACCCAAGGTAAATTTTGCCTCTAGACATACCCCAAGATAAACTATAAGTGATTCGTCAAAACATTGATAACCCTTGGATATTTGTTGCACTATTAATAATGAATCACCGAAAGCCTCAATATGTATAGCACCTATAGCAAGTAAAAGAGTCGATCCGAATAACAATGCATATTCGGCTTTGATTAATCGTGCATAAAAATATTCTAAGCGGCATGAGGCTTCAAAAAATAATACCACAAGGAGATATATAAACAACACCAACACTTTGGCCATTGCTACGAATTCAACCATCAGACCATAATCTCCATAGTACTAGAAAGACAAGGCTAATATCAATATTATGCATGTCATAAACCCGATGGTCGATAATAAAACAACAATGATTTGGCCTCTCATAGACTTGAAAGATTCATAGGCCAAATCATATATATTAAATCAAAGCATAAACCCACTCAATTTCTACGAATTGGTCTATGCAACATATTTTGAATGGCACCGCTCATGTTGTTTCATCTCCATGCAAGCATAATATAAGTATACATATAGATTTTCATGAACATGTACCTTGTCTTGCTCTCCAATCAAGCTAAGGACGATGTTAGAATGCTACACCGGCCATGCTTTGTCATATTCTTAGGGCGATAAATAAATATCGGCCACCTCCATAAGGTTCATGTAGAATTCATCCACCACATCATGTATAGCCGAAATAAACAAATAAAATGACAAATCAAGTATTCCGGCTCTTTGGATTAGCAACAAACTTGTAGCTAATCAATTGTATATTGACTTGGTAATACCTATCATGATATAGAAAATTATGTTGCATCCATGGATCCAAATAAATCCATGGAGGGCAATTGATCATACCCAGGGATGAATTCCATGGCAAAGGCATCAATGACATGCTTGAAGAAAATGGATGATGTGCTAACCGAAGATTTTGATGTTGTGATGCACTCCTTCGGCTTAATTGTTTGTTGCTTCCATCCTTCTTTCTATTCACTTTTATTGTACTTCTTGTAATGGACGCTTGCACATAATTTTTATTTTGGGTACTTCCTTTCGGAACCCATGCCATATTCCTTTCCTCAAGTTCTTGTGCACTAAGTTTTTGCAATTTCTTCTTTTGCCAATATGATAAGCCGAGTGGGCACCCCGGCTGTGATTTTGTTTGAAGCAATGGCAACTCTTGTTTTACCTTGTGCACTTTCAACTTCTTCTCTTCACATTTGTCACTTAATTGACTTGCCTCATCTCCTTTAGCAGCCAATGTCAACACTTTAATTGGCTCTTTTTCATTTGAGATCAAATCTGGAGTTGCACTCTTACGACCATCTCTTTTAACACGGTAAACTTAGTTGACCACCTCTTTCTTCTTCCTTGAGCTCTAGACCGATCCCTTATGATTGAAATGGTCTTTAACATGTGATTGTTCAAATGTTGATCTTCTCGAAGCTGCATAATAATGGTGAGATGGTTTAAAATAAGATGGAGAATGTGCCCTTGTATCATACATGTCCCATGATGGATATGAATCTACATGAGCATAGGGAGGCATCCACGGCATTGGCATTGGCGGCCCAAAATAAGGACATGAATATGGTGCATAAAAATTGTCACTTTGCCAATACCGATCCTCATACTTGCGCCTTGGGGGTGATCTTGGTTTCTTTGCATGATTTGGCTGATAAGCATTCTTCTCTTCACTCTTCTTTTGATATTTATCCAATAGTTCAACGAAAGTGATTTTTGATCTCTTACACTTGCGCTTATTTAGGCCTTTGTTTTCTTTTGGTTTGCTTTCATCGATCATTGGATTTGCTTACTGCCCCCCAGTCCTTGGCGTCTCCATTGTAGCTTCGATGGAATTCTCGCCCGCAAGATTATGTTCATTATGCTCTTCAACATCTTCTTTACTTGAAAGTTTGATCCCATCACCTGCAGTTTTTACCTTCTCTTTAAATGGATCAGCTTGAAGCAGCTGATGCAAAAACTTTTTGCCATCGGGACCAATCAGAATAGACTGGTCATCTCTTGGCGTTTCAACAATTCTCAATCGTCCTTTATCAATGGCCGATTTGACTACTTGGTGACACATATTGCAATCCTCAAAATTATGTTTGAACGAGTGATGCAACCTACAATACATTCGTCCATGAATTGATGGCTTGACATGGTGATCAAGAATTCTTATGTAATTATTTTTCAGCAACAAATCAAATATTTGATCACACATACTTGAATTGAAGGTATACTTCTTATTTTCTAGCCGATCTTGGTGTGAGAACGGCTTTGAAGGTAAGCAAACGAATGGTTCAGATTTAGAATCTCTCCATTCGGCTATGCAATGTGTTTTGCACTCTATATCTGATGTATTCCGACAAGATATTATACTAGCATCGGTTTGCTCAAAAGATTTTAACCTTGGTTTTAAATTTCTACACAAATATAATTCGCACATTCATGTCTTGATTGATACCAAGTGTAAGCCAAGTAAGAAATAAGTAAAGCTACCCAATTTGATATGAACTTTAGATAAAGCAATGAGGATAGCCTTGGCTGCAATAATAAGTCATTATCGGTCTTTATAAATGGCGCAATGGGTTGATCGATATATTCTATAACGATTTTATTGCTAACAAGTAAGTTACCCTTCTTCATTGGTCTTTCAAAATTACTTAAGAAGATTTTTCTAATAGATGGATCAACAATAAAGTTTTGACCAAATATGAAAATAGGTAAATTACTTGCTAAACATACCTCTTCAAATATGTTGGGAGAGCATGATGGTGGTGTGACTTCAATAATATCTTGATCCGCCTTTGGATGGCTCCCCAATGCCTCTTCATCATCTTTTTCTTGATTTCGTGCATCATTAGTTTGAAGATATTTGTCCACCAAACTTTCTTCGACTACTTGTTCTTGTTCTTGATGCTCATCAATTTCTATGGCACGAAACTCATAGGGCAGGAAGTAGGTTCCATTGACTTCCGAAAAATCAAGTATGGTTGTCTTGCTATACTTTCCATGCCCTTTCTCAACAATGTTTGCCTCTTTGGATTCGATGAATTCGGAATATATACTACTTGATTCGGCTTTTTCAACCCGAAGCACTTTTAGTTTCCGAATCATGATTTTTTTCACCGGTTATATCAATTAGCAAAGCCTTTTTCCTTTGAGCCAATTCCCTATCAATTCTCTCTTGGCGAAGTACTTGCACCCTGTCGCGCAAAGCTTTAACTCCCCTCTCAATTTCATCCCGCTCTAGATCAGTTTGCCCTCCAATGCTTTTAGGATCTTTCGGCCATGAACTGTTAGTGTTGCCGAAATTGTGCAACTGTGTAGAGGGTGTATAATATGTTGCGACACTAGGTGGAGGTGTATGCACTGGTGTATAACAATATGCTCTCTCGCCAACTCTATCAATTGATGAAGTTTCATCTTCTTGCAAAAATCTAGCCTTTATTGCAGCATAATCAGGATACAACCCCTTTTTATATTGTTCAAGGCAAAGAGCACTAATCCTCTTATTTTGTGTCAAGCTCTTTTTTAATGCAGCCACAATCGCTTCTGGAAGAGATTGCTCCGTAATACTTTCAGATTCTTTCGGCAATGATTCGTGAGTATTGCCGAAATTCTTGAATTGCGTAGAGTATGCATTATATGCTACAGTATTTGTTGATGGCACATGTGTTCATGTAAAATTTTCACTTATTCGGCTATGACCATGAAGATGCGGGGCCGAATTCTGAACATCTACCGTTGCATATGGTGCTGAGAAATTACTAACATCAGGTGTAGCATATGATGGTTGAGGGTAATTGGCCGAATAGCTAGTAGTAGCATGGCCAATTCTCCCATCCATCGGCAAGGTTGGATTTACATATTGCAAATTAGTTGTCGATGAATAAAATGGTGAAACACTTTCTTGTATGCTATTGGAAGTTTTAACTTGGGGTGTTTCAAATTGGTTAACCGAACTCATCATGTTGCTTATCGGCATATGAATTTGCTGGGTTGCCGATGCATGTGAGTTGGAATACATATGTTGTATGTTACTAATATCATAAGAAGGTGAACCATGTAATTACTTTGAATCAGCCCTTGCACGTAGTTAGATGCATGATTGAAAAAACCAGGGCTGGCCGATAGAGTATATTCATTGAACGATCTAGTAACACCATATGAATTATTTGCATCTACATAAGGGGATTGGGTATTCATATTATCTTTGTAGATTGCAAACCCTAGATGACGATCTCTTCGTAGCAAGAACGGGCTGGAGATCGTTCAAAGCTTCGTCCCCAGCGGAGTCGCCAAAAAGTGTGTTCGCACACGAACACGTCACTATGTATCCTCGACGCCGGAGGTGATGCACCGCAGCTCACGTCGAAGCAGACCCGTCCGGAAGCGCGGTACGCAAGCAATCCGACGGGCGCTTTTGTAGACCCCAAACCCCGCTTGCCCGGGAGGGACCCCGTCAGGGCGCGTGGCGGCTATGGGCTGCCCTAGGTCAACATGATTGCCCCTAGGGCCTCGAGGTTCGTCGCCCTGCAATGAAGAAGAACGAACGAAGAACGAGGAAGAAGACTAGGGTTAAGGAGAAAAGGTAAAAGATAAAAAATGGTAGATGAATTGATCGATTGTGTGTTGTTCAATCGGCCGTCACCCCTTAGGTATATAAGAGGCGACTGTACTTCCCGTGCAAGAAAAAGGCTTGGATTTACATCCAAAACCCTAGCCAAATTCGGATTGGTTTTGTCCGAACTTTCCAAAACTGTTCGGTTTAAACTGGCTGTACTTTGCGGGTAATTTTTGAGGTGATAAACGACCTCGGATGGAAAAGAGCCCAAAAGCAATCTTGACCGTTTCGACGAGACAAACAACTTTAATGTTGAACGTTTTTTGATTTAAAGTCATCTTGTAGGACAAAACGGTCACGCAAAACAGGCTATTATTCGCGCTACCCATCACACACGTGGCTGGTGGGGCGCGCCACTTATGACACCGTGATAGAACTGCATTCGGATGGCTGTAATTTTTACATACAAACTCGGATTGGAACGATTTTTATATCAAAATCGACCGTTTCGACGAGACGAAGACAATTCATGTAAAAAGTTTTTTCATCTGAGGCAGTCTTGGGCGGCGTAATCAGCCGATTAGTGTTCTGAATACAAAATCTCAGTATTTCGACCACAACTTCGGCCTTCGAGATGAGATTGGATGGCGATTTCCCAAACTTCAAAGATGTTCATATGGACAATACGAAAATATCTTATGTAGATTACTTCTCCATTTGAGGTCATATTAATTAAGTTATTGACCGTGCCAAAATATGGTGTCAACACCTTCAAGTATATATCATGGCTGGCCTCCGTCCAATATAGTTTTTGTTAGCTTCTTCATTTAATGATTTTTGCTCGACATCGCAGGTGCATATGCAAATGCCCTACACAGCCGATGATTTGGATTCATGGCAACCATGAAGGGAACCTGAAGTGAAAATTCCAGGTATTTTCACGTGTTCATATGCATGGCTTGATTCTGATGGTCCATAATCTTGGTGTGTTGCTGTGAATAACTTCGATCCATGACAGGTTTGTAATATTTCCTATGGAAGATCCTTGATGTATTTCACATCAGCGGAAAAGTTCATTGTGTGACAAGACTGTACAATTGTCCAAACAAGAGTATGCTTTTTTTAATGTCTATAACTCAGTTTCGGTATCCTCTCAACTTGACAATAGTTTCAGTAGAGTGGGGTTAGCACTTGATCACCAATGACTCTTCCTCATAGAAGGAAATTTAGCACTTATTTACCGAATCAGAGTTAATAATCCATGCTTCGTGGTAACTGCTTTTACAATTTTTTTAATATTAATGTGCTTCACAAGCTTCGTACTCACATCGATATTGCGCAACTCATGTGCAGGATACGAAATATGCACCTAGGGAAAACAATTGCTTTCGTCGGCATACCGAGATATAATCTGCAGTGGATCTATAGGTAGGATGCATATGCATTTCCCAACTAGATTTTTTCTCTCTCATGGGGCTGCTGATATCTTTGAGAAATGAGATAACACGATGTTATCATGGTACGATCCACCTCAATTTTGCATGTATATCTTTTCGATTTTGGCAGCTATCCTGCTAAAAGAATTTTATGTAGTGGCCTACATGAGTTGTTGAAGAATCCATTTCCTATTTTTTGAAGAGAGGTAAGCTTGTATGCATAGTGCCTCCTAGAGTGAGATAAAGTAGGAGGAATAGATTGTTTGGAGGAAACATTATGGAAAATTCTTAAATTCATCTACATTAGCAACTCTTGAGAAAGTGGGAGGAAGGAATGATTTAATGGTAAAAGGAAGTCAACCATGTGGCCTGATGTGCCCTAAAGATATACTCTTTCTGCCCCAAAATAAGTGACTCAAACTTGTACTAACTTTGTACTAAAGTTAGTACAAAGTTGAGTCACTTATCTTGGGACGAAGGAAGTATGTTAGAACAACCAAAATGTGCCAAAAAGACATACATTGTAGAACAACTATATTATATGCTCCCATAGCAACACACGGGTCATTACCTAGTGAGTAATAATTATAGTACTCTAGCTCTATTTTTTTATGTGAGAAAACTTCGTATCTATTCATCTTCATGATAGCTCTTTCGGTCTATCGGCAGCAGTTTTTGATGATATATATCACCTTGCATGTGACTTTCCGCATATTATTTTTGAGCATGCTCCTAGAAAGACTAATTGTGTTGCCCATGATTTAGCCAAACTAGCTAGAAGTAAGGTGCGTGCGGGGTGGATGGAAGATCCACCTATAGAGAACGGAGTAAAAGATAACATGGTGATGGTCTTCGAATAAAGACTACTTGGATGTAAAAAACATCAGGAATAATAAAAATTATTTTCAAATCCGTAGACTACCTAGCGACGACTACAAGCACTAAAGCGAGCGAAGGCGCGCCACCTCATCATCCCTCCCTCATCGGAGTCGAACAAAACTTGTTGTAGTTGACACTCGGGAAGTCGTCATGCTAAGGCCCCATAGGGCCAGCGCAGCAAAACAACAACCACCACCGACAAAGAGTAGCATAGATCAGAAGAATCCAACTTGAAGACACACGAGTGTAGACGAACTACTATTAGATCCGAGCAAATCCATGAAGGTCAAATCCGCCGGAGACACGCCTCCATATGCCCACCGACGATTCTAGACACACCACCGGGACGGGGGCTAAGCGGGAAGATTCTTATTCCATCTTCAGGGAGCCGCCGATGTTTCATCTTTCTGAGCAAGACACAAACTCTAACAAGACTCGAAGAAACATCTACAAACATAGCCCTCCCACCGGCAAGGACTAGGATCCGCCGTGCTGCCATGGCCCTAATGCCATCGGAGACGAGGCGAATCGACGATGGCGCCGGCGAGAGGGAGTGGAACCCTAGACTTTTCTTAGGAAAAAGGCGTTCTCGCAAAGCTCTATTGTTAAATTATGAAGTAATCATAATTTCGCCACTCATTGTTGCTATAGTGTTGGATTATTGTTTTCATTAAGGTGCATTATAGTACGTTTTTGACATAATTTTATGCTCTAAGAAATTGCTCATTGACTTAGAAGTTTATATATTTTTCTATAGTTTTATTAAGGAGATTAATTTTGTGTTTTAGAAGTTTATATATTTTTCTATAGTTTTGGTCAAACTTAAACAAGTGTGACTTAGTACAACCTGTAACTTCAATTATTTTGGAACACGGGTTGTATTCTTCATCACTAATATGAATCCTATGGTGTGTTTTTTCGAGAAATTCCTATGGTGTGTGAGAGCTTCGTTTTGACGCGCTCTGCTTCAAAAATGTCGGAGAAGCACAAAATGTCTGCACTAATGGGCAGGCCTAATCGACGATACAGAGCGCTGCTCTCATTAGTTTATTCCAATGTGTTTTTTCTTTCCAGGTTTTTAAATTTTTGTGTTGGTTTTGTTTCAGTCATTTCTTTCACATAAAACAAGGAATATATTTTTCAGAATGTTCATGATTTTCTTAAAATGTTCATAGATGTAGAAGAATGTTCATGAATTTCGAAAAATGCCTCTAATTTTTTAAAATTTCAATAAATGTAAAAACGTAATCGATTTTAACAAATTGTTCTGGTATTTTAAAAAATGTTCCCATTTTAAAATGTAATCAAAGATTTTTAAATTGTTCATAATTAATGTTTGTGTATTTTAAAAAGGACAGTGATCTGCGCCGGCTCACCGGCCCAAATTTGGGCCGGTCAAACCAGTGTCGTATGATTTACTGCACAGGAGCCATACGATTGCCTCTTCCACCTTCGTCTCTCTTCTTAATAGAAAAAGAAATCCCACCGTGCCGTCATGGACGACGAGACGCGAGCTCCCGAGCACCTCCCCACACGTCTCTCCTGTTGTTGCCCTCGCCGCCGGTCGCCGTTGTCGTCACCGGTCACTGTTGTCGCCTCCTGCTTTCTCCCAAGAAAACATGCGCCCACGACTGTAGCTCCCCGTGGCGATTGCAGGTCTGGTGGGCGGGCCGCACAGCTTCGGTGCTGGTCGCCGGTCGCAACTCCGGTGCCAGTCGTTGGTTGCAGCTCCGGTGCCGGTCGCCAGTAGCAGCACGATCGGCGACATGCTTGACAGGCACCCAGTTAGTTCATCATCGTTTTGAATGGACGTAGGAAAAAACATCATCGGTCGTAACAATAATGACAGACGGTTGCAGCAAAAACTCGATGTCGCCACCGTCGCGAGGTCACAGCTCCGCCTGCTGGATGTAGCAAAAAACTTTACCGGTGGTAGCAAAAATCCAAGGGTGCTTGAATCTTTATTATCTACGGTCGAAGCTTTTTAGCAAAAGACGCAGCCGGAACTCGCCGCCATGCTTGAAGCACCATGGCCGTGTGAATGGATGTAGAAAAACACGTCACCGGTAGTAGCAAAAAACAAGGTTGTTACAACAAAAAATGTCATCCTCGTCATCGCCGGTCACATCTCAATTGTAAAAGTGCACCATGGCCTCATGAATGGATGTATCAAAACACAAAGACGGTGGTAGCAAAAATTTGACACGGTTGTAGCAAAAATGGCCGAAGTTGCTATCGCCGGTCGCAAAAATGGCCGACTTTGCAAAACCAGAAGACGGTTGTAGCAAAAAACTAGGCTGCTTCCAGCAAAATTAAAATACGTTGGTAGCAAAACTTGGTCTCATCTAGCAAATCAAAAAAAGATGGTAGCAAAAAATGTGTCTGGTTCCAGCAAAAAAGACAACCGGTTCCAGCAAAAAACGATGTTGGTAGCAGCACCGCACGATGCCGGTTCCAGCAAATCCTGTTGCTGGTTGCAGCACTGCATCAAAGTGGTTATCCCTGCCCACCGGTGCTTCAGGTCCAGCAATGACGGTGCACGCGAAACACGGGCTGCAGCTCCTCCGGTCCTCACGTTGCAGCTTTTTGACATCTCGCCGCGGTGGCGCGCACAGCGACGATGTTCTTCGCGAGGGGGAGTGCCCCTCGTACAATAGCTGGCTCTAGCTATGGCGTCAAAGAGAAGAAAGAGGAGTGAGAGCATCAACCATGGCGGGGAGGTGGAGAGGAAAAAAGGGACAGGATATGTGGACGGTGTGTGTGGACAACAGCTCACGACAGAGGATAAAAAGAAAAAAGGGGGCGATGCGCAGGACCCACTGGGATGACGTGGTCTTGTTTTGTGATCGTGACGCGTGATATTAGCGAGCGGACCGGCCGAAGCTTCAGCCGGTCGACCGGGTGTAAACGTTCACCTTTTAAAAAAGTTCAAAATGTTCGTGAAATAGCAAAAAGGTAAAAGGAAAAAAGCCAGGAAAAAGGAATCTAAGTGTAAAAAAAAATCAAAGACAAACATAATGGAAACCGAATAACCAAAAGAACATTGGAAAACAAATGACCCGAAGATAAAATGAGAAAGATAAAAAAACAACAAAAGAAAATTGGGAACAAGGGTAGACCCAGTCCGCAGTTACCCCACAAACAGTCGCACATGTCCAGGGTGCATAGAGAAATCCCATTTGATGCTCTCTATCAAAATGTCAGGATGACCCGAAGAGCGTCAAGGCATGGGCTAACTAGAACTCTGGGTTTTCTGATCGTCGTTTTCTCGTTTTTCTACTTGGTGTTTTTGGTTTTCCTTTTCTAGATGTTGTTATTTCATTTTTAGTTTTTCTTTTGTTCGCCCCTTTAAATTTGCGAACATTTTCAAAAAATCTGAAACTGTTTTAAAAAGAATTTAAAAAATAAACGATGAATGTGTTCTAATTTGTGGAGATTTTTTCAATATTTTTATTTTTAAAGATCATTTATTTAAATTTATGAATATATTTTGAAAATACACACACAGTTTGAAAATTTGAGATTTTTTATTCATAATTTACTTTTAAAAAATGATGTACAATTTATGAAGTTCAGAAAATATTAAAAATAGCTAAACATTTTTTGTGTGAACTTCTTAGAAAATTAACTTGCTTATTAACTATCATTTATATTTGTTTATCTTGTTGCGGGCGTTTCCTTGGAGAAGACCATCTAAAAAATTGAAAGAAGGAAGCAAAAACCCCGAACTATTAAATACCCGAGGCACCGACTATTTCTACCCACTCGTATGCACCGTTTGTGTTCTGCTCCAAAGTGTAGCCAATAGTGGCAAATTCTATTTTTACGTCCTTTACGATTAAACTGGCTTAGGCCCTGTTTGGATCCAAGGGATTAAAATTAGTCTGATTAAAAGTAGTCTCTTTAAGAGGCTAAAGTTCCAAGCACCCATGACTAAAGAGGGGCTAAAACTAGTCTTGAGACTAAAATCTTTTAGTCAGGGGTACCCCTATTAAAATGTGAATTAGTCATCTCTCTCATCATTTAACTCCTCTCCTCTAACACATGCAAGTTCTGAATTGAAGGGTTTGGAGAATAATAAATGTTCATTAACTTGATTTTAGTCTCTTTAGTATTTAGATCCAAGCATGGGTGAGACTAGCAAGTTTTAGTCCCACTACTTTTAGTCATGGGACTAAAACGTATCCAAGCACCCTCTTAGCTCAAGGCGCGTTGGTGGGATGTCCCAACTCCTAGGAGTGATTTCCTTGGTTTCCCAATTTTTGGGTAGGTTATGGTCCAGTTTTCCTGTATTTAGGAAGGTTCGCATCCGATTTTCTTTTTCCATTTTTATTGTTGTTTTCTCTACTTGTTTTGTTTTTTGGTTTTTTCTATTCTTGTATTTATTTCATGTTTGAATTTTATAGTTTTGGTCGAACGTAAACATGTTTAACTTAGAACAAACCCATAGCTTCAATTATTTTGGAATACGGGTAGTATTGTTCATCACTAATATTTGATCATATAGTGTGCGAGAGATTTTGATTTGACGTTCTGTGCGTCAAAATGATGGAGAAGCACAAAAAGGATGCAGTAATAGGTAGTCCCAATCGACAATATGGGGGCGCTGCTCTCATTAGTTTATTCCAACATGTTTTTTCTTTCCGTGTTTTTTCAATTTTCCTTTTGGTTTTATTTCAGTCATTTCTTTCGCATAAAACAAGAAATATTTTTTCTGAATGTTCATGCTTTACTTAAAATGTTCATATTGTTAGAATAATTATTGAGATTATTCAACTGCTAATCGGATCGTATCTAATATGCATGAACACAATTTGATTTGATGCGGAAATTAGGAGCAGTAGATTGATTATACCTCCGTTTGGTGATGCCATCTCGGGTCTAGAGAGGACCAAGAACTTGACAACGTCTCCGGCACCTTGCCGGAGTAATGGAAAGTCTTCACGTCAATGAGCCGTGCTCTCCTGATTGGTAAAGGAGTGATTTTCGGAGTAGATGATGGCTAATGCGATGGATTGATGCGTACGTGCAAGTCTGCTCCTTATATAATGCGTCGGCTTTGACCGTGGGACCTTAACCATATTAGCGTTAATTCAGCCCCCCAATCACGGGCCCGATTTGTTAATTGCCATTTAATTGGTATTAATCCCGAAATTAATTAATGGGCCCATATTAACTTATGGTAATTAACATTTTGACCATTTGATCACATTATAATTCCAACATTCTCCCACTTGATCGAATGGTTAATCATCATTAGTTCATATCTCGACAAAATACCGTACCAAGGTAATGTATTCATAGTAATCGAATAGTTATTACTTGAACCCCATTATCTATAGCACAATACTCCGTCTTGACACGGATAATTATTCATGGTTGGGAGTTTGTATGTGCATCCAGGCATACTCCCTACTTATGGTCCTAATAGTTTGTTTCTTCATTAATCATCATGTGCACTTGTTTAGCAAAACAAACTTTCTTATTGTCCAGATCAAAATTCGAGATCTCATTTATATAATTATCACAACAATTAGAGGCCTTGAGTTATACTTATGCTAGCAAAATTAATGGTAAACCTTTAGTTAGGGATCAGCTATCATGCACTTAGTACATATATGCTGAATTTTAATATTTGATCTTGGACAGTATATTTCACAACATGATACTCAATTAATTGTTGCTAATCGTGAACTAATGTGCGGATTTCTTGTTGCACAAAAATATTAGTCATGTAGTGTACCATTCTAAGTCCGGGCAAATTGTGAAGCCACAAGGCTTTGCCTGGTTCACAACATAGCTAGAATGAAAAAAATTGCATTGTTGTCACCTTGGACAGTAGGCTTAGTAGTCGAAAACTTAATTTTATATGTATCGTACATAAAGTACAAACATGATATATTAGCTCCCACTCATCTTAGCGTACATGCAATTTCTTTTCTTATTTCTTATATGAACCCATCAACTTATTTTTTATTGCCCTTTTGTGTATAGCTCCCACTGATGCAAACATTCTATAAAGAATTAGAGTGTTTAACACAGGTGAATATTGGGAAACAATAACAACAGAAACTTTGTTCTTCTAAAAGATGGGCCAGTGCGAATGATGAAGGTAATAAAAGAGTAATACACTTATAACTTATAAGTAATAGGAAATGTACCACATATTTTGCGTATCAATTCTAAATCCCAAGTACCGTGAAGAACTCATTTATTAGCTTTCTTTACTTATTTCCCTTAATATAACCAAAATTGTGACCTAAATCAGATAAGGCAATTAGGCGAAGATGTCTCTTAATGAGAGTGTTTAATTCTCCCCTTCGAAATATGGCTTAAATGATAGTGTCATCATTTCGATGTGCACTCATAATACACATTCAAGGATTTAAAAGAGAAAACACAACCAAAACCATCATGACAACTCTTAATAACACAATATTGGTTCACAAAATAACAAATAAATCCCTCATCTCATAGAGAAACAAAATAAGGTCCCTCATGTTAGGAACATAAGAGTACTATTATGATGAAGGATGAACAATCTCCAACACTGAAGGAAAAATACTAATCCTTGTTCACGAGTCTCCTTGCCACTTGAAAATCTAAGACTTTGATCCATCCTTTGGAGTGTCCTCGCGAAATGGAATCCCTGAAATGAGTTTGACATGCGCAAGTGGCACTTGAGTCAACTCATCATTATTTAGGAGAAATAAGTAAATTAATTACTCTTAAACTTAGGAAATTGATTCATTACCCTTCTTAGCAAGCCATGCCTTAAAGCCATCACATTCTTTCATGACATGCCCATCTTCCTTGCAGAAACGACACTTAGGACCCTTAGGCTCTGTAGGGATGGCCTTGGAGCCAGAGGCCCCTAGCTTGCTTGCATCAATATTAGAGATGTTCACCTTCTTCTTAGGTTTCCCATCACCCTGAGACTTTCTTTTCCCTAGGTTTATGGAAGTAAGATGAGCATAATCTATCCTTTCAACCTTAAGTCGCTCTTCTTCTTGAACGCACATAGATGTGAGCTCACTCATGGTCCACTTCTCCTTCTGAGTATTATAATTAATCTTGAAGGGACCATACTCCATAGGGAGAGAAGTCATAATGAAGTGAACCAGAAAGCCCTCAGAAATCTCCATGTCCATGCCCTTTAATTTTGCAGCCATATCATTCATAGTCATGATATGTTCTCTCACGCCGCTTTTACCATCATACTTAGTGGTGAGCATTTTCATGATCAACGTACTAGCGTAGACTTTTGTTGAGCCTTTAAATTGCTCCTCCACCGACGCTAGATAAGTCTTAGCACATTTAGAATCGGGGATTGCTCCCCGAATCCCAAGAGTAATTGTGCTTTTCATTATCATGAGAGACAAGCGATTGGAGCGCTCCCACTTCTCCTTATTAGCCTCATAAACCTTAGTTTTCTCAGCAAGGTTTTCATCATCAGAGGACAAAGGAACGGGAGCTTTTTCCCTAAGTGCATAATCAAGGTCCATGACACTAAGGTTAATCAAAATCTGCTCCTTCCAGGTAGGAAAGTTAGTCCCATTGAGGTGCTCAATTGAGTTCAGGAGCCCAGAAATAACTGATGGGTTCAAAGCTGAATAAAACATAAGTAACGTGGATATCAAAATTATGAATTATGAAAATATTCGTATATAAGGAAACTTAATGCATGATATTAATCCTACGTTGGTCTGATTAATAACATGTCAAATTTAATAGAATCCTTATTCGCAACACCGTTGGGCAGTAATGAAAAGGAACAAAATGAAATATCTTTATTGGGAAATAAATTCTAGAAATCATGATCATAACCAACTTTTGTTAGAATATAATCATGTGTCATAAAAATTAATTATTGTGATTATCCCAAGAGATATAGTAACCTTAGATAAAAGGTCCAAAAAAAATCATGATCACATACAACGTTGGTCAGTACGTAACCATGTAGTATTAAAATTAATTATCACAATTATCATGAGAATATATAGCAGTGTTAAACCAAAATTTCTCGTTGGTTCCATTCTAATTCAACACCGATGCTCATAAATAACTGCTGAAATGCACACACTAAAAACAATCAACCGTGCAATTTAATCAGCATAATTAGTTATGACAAAAGAATAAACACTGCCTAGTTAAATGGCAGCGTAATTTGTGCAGCCCAGGAGACGACAGTGTAGCCCATGAATCATTCACCGCTGCCTAACTAAAGCAGTAGTAATTAACTAATGACCAACAGCAAACAGAACTAATGCATGCGTAACCTATCACAAAGGGTACATCAGTGCACATGCTAAGGACGTAATTGCATGAATCAACATCCGAGAGGAAAAAATTTACTCATATAATATACTGAATCATACAAATAATTCATCATCCACCAACTGTTTCAAAAAGTGATAAACAGAATTCAAAAGGCTTTGTGGTAAATGAGTTGCACATGCTAGCAAACTCTGTCATTTTGCTGCAAAATTTCACGCTGGTTCTATTTTAATTTAACACAATTATGCTAAAAGATCTACTGATCATACAAAGAATTAATAACTATATATAAAAAATCAGCAGACTTATATGTGTACTACGTACAGAGAGTTAACGACATATCTGCACGTACTAGTACTAGTTCTCGTAGTACTGGAAAAAAATGCTGCCGCACTCTTATACTTGCCATCGCATCGTTAGCCAGAAAAGAAATCGCTGTGCGGCCCAGTAACTCGCATATAGCCCAAATAATATCATAGCCAGCCGCAGCTAGTCAGTCTAGTCAAAATCCCTAATCGAGCTTCCTACTGCGCTGCCGCCGCTCACAAGAGAAAACTCGATCGGATAAACGGCAGTTGCGGAGTTGCCGGAGTGACTTATGTGCCGCGGTCGGCGCTAAATCGTCGCGCGGCGGTGGCGGCGGGAGCACCACCCTGAGGCGCGCGACTGCGAGAGAATCCGGTCTTAGGGGTGCGACAACTGGAGCACGGCGTGAGGTGCGCAGCCGCTCCTTATGCGCACGGCGGCGCGAGGAGCTCCTGATGCGCACGGCAGAGCGAGCACCACTCCGAGGCGCACGGCGGCAGGAACAGCCCTGATGTGCACCGGCGATGCCTAAATACGCGATTATCAGGCAAGTTTGACAAGATCAATTCCTTTGCTCAGTAGGATTAGTCTATTGCATATTGTCAAATCGATTCATGTAATTAGATCCAACCAGCTACTGATACCAAATGTTAGAATAATTATGTAGATTATTCAACTGCTAATCGGATCGTATCTAATATGCATGAACACAATTTGATTTGATGCGGAAATTAGGAGCAGTAGATTGATTATACCTCGGTTTGGTGATGCCATCTCGGGTCTAGAGAGGACCAAGAACTTGACAACGTCTCCGGCACCTTGCCGGAGTAATGGAAAGTCTTCACGTCAATGAGCCGTGCTCTCCTGATTGGTAAAGGAGTGATTTTCGGAGTAGACGATGGCTAATGCGATGGATTGATGCGTACGTGCAAGTCTGCTCCTTATATAATGCGTCGGCTTTGACCGTGGGACCTTAACCATATTAGCGTTAATTCAGCCTCCCCAATCACGGGCCCGATTTGTTAATTGCCATTTAATTGGTATTAATCCCGAAATTAATTAATGGGCCCATATTAACTTATGGTAATTAACATTTTGACCATTTGATCACATTATAATTCCAACACATATATCTAAAAGGGTTCTCAAATTTTGGGAAATGCTCATGATTTTCTAAAATGTCGCTATTGTCTGAACTTCATTCATGTTCATTTCTTGTTATCTACATTGGTCCTGTTCAATTGCTACTACAGCCTGAAACTTACACATCATCACAACACACTCCCAGCACAACTGAGCACAAGCACAAGTATACAAAATGTCATTTCCAATGACATTCATCCCAGGTTGATACAAATCTCATGTTTCAGATTGTGCTATAAAAAATTCATGGAAAACTAAACTGGTTTTTATTTGCTCATTTCATTACAATGAAAACTAAACAGGGCACAAGCACAAATATTACCGAATGTGCTCTTGTGAGCTCAAGCTCACAAACATTGATGTCTTTTTCACATGCATGCAAAATTTCATGACAAAATAACATTCATGCAGGTCTCGGTAAAAAAAAGAAAAACATCGATGCTTTTAGCATGATTTTGTCTTTTTTGCCAAGGCCTACACAAATGTCATTTCATTACGAAAATTGGCATGCATGTGAAACACACATCAATGTTTGTTACGAAAAAAAAATCAGTTTTTTATTATTAAAAAAAATATTGTAGTAAAGGGTGCATGTGAGCTCGAGCTCACATACTCCATATCAGCCTTCCTTATTTTCATTTCTTTGGCTTGTTCAGGAAACAAAGCATCCTTCTCTTCTATCTTCTTTGTCAACTAAATTTCTTTCCAACCGCTCACCAGCAATCACATGGTCTCACTCCTCCTTCATCGAGAGGTTCATGTAAGGTACGTGTGGCAACCTTTAACACATAGTGTGCCCATACGACGACGAGCTTCCCGAGCTATGCGCCAATCAACTCGTGTACCTGCATCCGGACAATTCTTACATTGTTAACACGAATGTGCAATTTTGTCAATGGTGTAATTTTTTCAGATATGTGTGAATTCATTGGCAAAATGACATTGCTAGCCTGCCATAGCTCCATGTTTGTCTTGCAGAGAAACAAACTCTGAACTTTTATTCAGTAAGTCCATTCAATCAACCAATCTTTCGTGTAAATGAACTGTCACCAAGTAGGCAAGTATAATCAGCCTTAGACACCCCATCAGTCCATCACTAACTAAATCACTCATATCCTCAGCAAAAGATGCGACCAAGGGTGAGGTTCCATGTAGATCACCTCGGATCGGGTTCTTCCTCACCTTGGATGGGCACCTGAAACCGAAGCAACAAGAAGCTCACCTTGGATGGCAATAAGTGCTGATGTGCCACGGCCGAGCTCAACCCTGAACGGCGACGGTCGCTACGACGACGTGTGGTATGGGTGCTAATGGAGTGACGACGGCTGCCTGGAAGGAGCGAGCAACAACGGTTTGTCTGGTCTAGTGCAGTGGCTCGTCTGGACCAGCCCTGAACAACGGCGGTTGCAATGGTGGCGACCGCTACCGCGCTACGGCGATGTGTGGTCTGGATCGCCAATGGAGCGGCGGCGGCTCATTTGGAAGGAACGACCAACAGTGGCTCATGTGGTTTGGAGTAGTGGCTTGTCTGGTGCAACCAACAGCAAGCGCTCTGATGCCACGTCAAAAGCCAGTGCCTACTCATCTTCTTAAACCAGCTAAAATCGCTGGAACTAGCAGCAAAACCACTTAGAGGAAACATTTATCTGGTTTTGAGCATTTTAGGCTGTAAATTATACCAAATTCGAGTTCAAGGGGGTATTCGTCCATCAGGCCACATTTGAGGGTGAAATATGGACTTCTTTCTATTTGATGATGATCTTAGTGCAGATATACCCTAGAGGCAATCATGTATGATGATATTTTCTATGTGTTTATGAATGAAAACAGTACTTGGATGTAATCAATGATGCTTATTGGCAAGTAGTGACTTGTCTGTGAGATCTTGTGTTGTATGATACGTCCTAAATGGTCCCTAGTCGTAAGTGATGTGTGGACACATGTTGGACTAGACTAGCATGCAATACGGTGGAAGGTTTTGTCTCACTAGCCATGAAGCATGTGATGCTGCCGAATGATGTCTACACACGCTTCTATTCTTGTAGACTATGTTGGGCCTCCAAGTGCAGAGGTTTGTAGGACAACAGCAATTTCCCTCAAGTGGATGACCTAAGGTTTATCGAACTCAGGGAAGTAGAGGTTGAAGATGGTCTCTCTCAAGCAACCCTGCAACTAAGATACAAGAAGTCTCTTGTGTCCCCAACACACCTAATACAACTAGGAGTTGTACAGGTGCACTAGTTCGGCGAAGAGATGGTAAAATACGGATGATAGGAGTGGCAAAGCAAAGTAATATAAATCTGTAATAAAAAGTGCAGCAAGCAAACAAGTGGTAAACGTGAGCGCAAATGGTATTGCAATGGTGGAAACAAGGCCTAGGCTTCATACTTTCACTAGTGGCAACTCCCAACAACATTAACATAGTCTAATCACATGATATTTCCCATGGAGACGCACTCGGAGGTCATTCCTTGGTGGTCAAGAGAGGACGTGAATTATGTATGGCTACAAAAGCACACCTCTAAGTTTGTAGTTCTCAATCTATGGATTTCCCAATGTCACCGCGGCCATCCAAAGAGAGTACCACAATCACCACAACATATCTCAAGGATAGTCAAAGACAAGCACCAAGAGACTCTCAATCTTCAGTCAACACACAAAAGAGGAAATCACTCATGAAAATATTCTTCTAATCCATGTCCAATAGACCGCTGTCACCTTGGTCTCGGGGATTATACTAGATAAAGACAAGTGAGTACATCAATCCAATACATAGAGGAAGGGGAAATATCATGGGATCACCCTATATTAACATAGCCTATGATCACAACGAAGATCACATCATGGGAGAGAGAATTGACCACATAGCTACTGGTAGAAACCTCAGCCCCGAGGAGGAACTACTCCCGCATCATGGAGGGAGGAAGCAACGTCGATGGAGATGAATCCGGTGGCACTTCCCCGTCCCAGCAGGATGCCGGCACAGGAATTCTGGTCCCCCGAAACTTGGTGGCGATGGCGGAGGAGATCGGAATTGCTTCTGGAGAAAAGGGTTCTGGAATCAGGGTTTCCGCGACGGGAGAAATATATATGCGAAGGGGGCAACCAGAGGCGGAGAGGGGGCCCCAGGCGCCCCCCTGGCGCGGCCAGGGGTGGGGCCGCGCCGGGTGGCCGCCTGGGCCACCCCTGGCTCCCCTCTGGCCCCGCTTTGGTTTTTCTCGAAGCTTCCTGTACGCTGATTTTTCCTGTATTTTTCCCAGAATTTTTGGAGCACTTTTAATATGGGGGAAACCTGAAATAGAAAAACAGCAGAAAACAGGAACTGGCACTGTGGTGCACTGAGTTAATAGGTTAGTCCAAATATGATCAAAAGTGTATGGAAGTGCATCATTATCATATCAATATCACACAAAAGAGGCATGGAGCAAGCAGAAATTATAGATACATTTTGGACGTATCAACATCCCCAAGCTTAATTCCTGCTCGTCCTCGAGTAGGTAAATGATAACAAGCATAATTTCTGTGGTGACATGCTATCAACCATATAAGAACTTTTTAAGTAAAGCAATCAAGGCATGTAATTCAATTCAAGTCATAACAAGCAAGAGTCTATATTAGCATTGGAACAAGCAACATAAGAACATAAAGGTGCAAGAGCTCTCGCTGTCCGTGACTCGAATGTCTCCAAATGGTGTTTGCGTGCAAGAAAGGGGATAGGGATATACGAGAGAGTAAAACATAGTTTTTGTATTGTTGAGAACTTAATCTACTAAAGTTTCACACTTGGTCTTCTTTGGAATCTTATCTTGACTCATCCCCAGACCACCAGCCAGGTACAAGTCAAAATGATCCACTCCCTTTCGATATTTTGAGCACTCATGCAATGGATGAGCGTAAGCAAGAAAGTTGACACTTAGGATGGCAAAGAGAGAAAAATGATGAAGGGGGAAGACAAAAAAAAGGTGTGAAAGGCTCACATCAATGAGGACAATCATAGGCGAGAGAAAGCCAAATGATAGATATGATGTGAGGAGTAGGGATTGCCATGCAACGGATGCACATATGAGCTAAGGTAAGCTCTCCAATGGAACTAGTGGGGGTGCATCCAACTTGCTCGCTCAAGAAGACCTAGAGCTCTTTTGAGGAGGCTCATCATTGGAATATACAAGCCAAGTTCTATAGTGTGAAGGTCCCCATATAGCTATATGCATAAAAGATAATCTCTATGGAGTACAAGGTATAAGATGGAGTATGAGTGTGGATCTCTCAAAAGAAATAGTAGTGTGCCCCCTTCTCTCTTTTTATTTCTTTTTTCTCTTTTTTTTATTTTTTTATTTTTTTGTGGCCTCCATGGCTCTTTCTATTTAACTCTCATTTGTCCTCTTTGGGATCTTTTGATTTGTCCTCTTTGGGATCTTTTCCTCACTTTAGGGGCAACACTCTATGTATTACAAGAAGTATAGAAGATCTTTCACACTTTACAAAAGTACTCAACATAAAGAAAATGAAACTATCATGATGTATGCAAATGTATGCCTCTGCCGGTGTAGCAGGATATGCAATGATACTAGCGCGTCACGTAGCAATGATTAGGGCAAGGCCCAACTAGCATGCGGCTCATCGATCAAGCAAAAATCATGTATGACATGAAGATCAAGTCATGAGAAGATGGATGTTGCATGGCAATGTATCTCGGAAAGGCTATGGAAATGCCTTGATAGGTAGGTATGGTGGCTGTTTTGAGGAAGGATATAATGAGGCTTATGATGACAGAGCGTATCGTGCCAAGGATTTGGATGCACCGGCGAAGTATGCGCCAACTCTCGAGGTGAGAAAGGGCAATGCACGGTACCGAAGAGGCTAGAAAAATATGGCTAGGTGGAAGTGTCAACTTTCGAATACTCACATTAGTCCGAAGAACTCATGCACTTATTATCGGTAACGCTCAATCTAATTAGGAGGTTCACAAAGAGACAAGTACCCTGAGGAGGAGTGTATGGGGGTTTGGTTATCCTTGCGCATCCTCGACTCATGGTACGTGAGTGTACTCTAATATTCGATCCCTCCAAAGATTAGTGATCCATTTAGTAGCTAAAGTTCTCAACTATTTTGTAGGTTTTCGAAAATAAACACGGATTGCCCAAAATACGACATCTATCACTACTAGGCTAAATCTCTTGACACCAAAAGTTCAGACATTACTCATGGCAATACCTCAAAACTATTGCAAGTTACTACTAAAATTAAATAGCAACCTCGGTTACCTACTTTAAGTTAAGACACACAACTCAGTGCAACAGGCAAACTCTCTTAACAAGATAGACATGAAAACTCAAGGGAGTTCAGCAACCAACTAAAGAAAAGCTCTTTAAAAAGAAAAGCATGAAAACTAAGAGCTAAACATGACAGCAGCTAAGAAAAGACAAAGAGCACACACACCAAAGATAAGCATGAAAATCCTATGTTGTGTTCTAGGTTGAAGTGGAGCGTGTTTCTCTCCCACACAAAGAAAGCTGGGTTCTAACTTGTTATGAACAGCAAGCAAAGCTAAAGAAAACAAAAAATGAAACTAAGAGCAAGACGCTCCAAGCATAGCACATAACGCATGAAGTGATTAAAATATAGTGGAACAAAAGACGAACTGATAATTGTTGATGGAGAAGGGGATGCACGGGGGCATCCCCAAGCTTAGACGCTTGAGTCTTCTTGAATATTTCTTGGGGGTGCACGGGGGCATCCCCAAGCTTGAGCGTTTGACCCTCCTGAATCTTCTTTTATCATCTTCCCTCGCACTCTTGAAAACTCCCTTCATACATAACTCATCATAATCTGATTAGCAAGGTTAGTACCCACAATAAAATAATTTTTCCCTATTGGAAATAAAGATAATCTTGAAGAGCTACTGTTTCTCAAGATTGCCAAAAGGTTTTTGCAAAGAAAAAGCAAGCTCAAGGTTTGCAAAACGAAGAAAAGGTAAAACAGGACAGAATCTGTGAAAAACAGACCAGCAGGTAGTAAATAAATTTTTCGGGGCACTTCTGCAACTCAAATAAAAAAACTCAAAACAGACGCTCGAAACCAATTATATAGAGCACGCTGTCAAAAAAATTTAGATCAAAAAGATGATCTGGTGATTTTATACGAATTTTTCTATCCAAGGACAAAATCTGTTTTCTGGACAGCACGTCACAACTTTTGAACTTTCTTGCAATCGGAGGCTAAACTTGGCACAAAGCTGAAAAGAAAAGATACAATGATGATGCTACTGTAGTAACAAACATCAAGACACAACAAAAGCAAAATAAAACCAAATTTGTTGTGGGCTGCCTCCCAAAAGCTCTTTCTTTATAGCCATAAAGATAGGCTTAAGACTTTAATGATACTCTCGTAGGAATAAGAGTTGAAGAACAAAAGAGAGCATCAAGAAGCAAATACCAAACACATTTAAGCCTAACATGCTTCCTATGCATAGGAATATTGCAATAGAATAATTCATTGAAGCACAAAGCAATAAGCATAGGAAGGCAAAACAAGTGCAGCTTCAAAACCTTCAACATAAAGGGAGGGAACTTGATATTATTGAAATATCTATAAGCATATGTTCCCTTCTCATAATAATTTTCAGTGGGATCACGAATAAACTCAACAATATAAGCATCACATAAAGCATTGTTACCATGATCCACATGCAAAAAGGTACTCTTACTCTCCACATAAGCATAATCTTTCTCATTGGTAATAGTGGGAGTAGGACTATCATAAACAACTTGAACACTATAGATTAATTGTGTATTAGGAAGATGGTGTTCAACAAGGGAGTAATTCCCTCCATGATTATGACAAGTTTCATAAGGATAATTTCTCCTTATGTCATAGGTACCTTTATAATCACTATAGATTGGAGTTATAACATCATCATAGTAGAGAAGAGCATTATCATTGCTAGCAACTATATTTGTAAACATGTTGTCTTTATTCTTACTAGCAAAAGAATTATCAATTATCACATCACTAGTGGGTAAAGGATTTGCAATCCTATCATCCCCAAGCTTAGAGCTTTCCATATCATCACTTTCAGAGTTGGTACCAAAAAGATTTTCAAGATCATAAGTAGCATTATCATCATTTTCCCAATCACAATAAGTAACATGCATATCATAATTAAAATCATCTTCAATAGTACCTATGGACGTATCATCAAGATGATAATTAAGGCAATAAACTTCACCTTCTTTTTTAAACTTACAACCGTTAGGATAAAAGTTGATGGGAGGAATATGCTCAGGCCAGGTTGATACCCATTCTTCTTCCTTCTTGCTCCTCTTCCTCCTCCTCTTCTTTTTCTTCTTCTTCACCTTAGGAGGGAGTGGTTGGAGATGAAGCTTCTCCACATATCCTGGTTTATCATTAGAAACAATAGGGGAAACTTGGGAGAAACTCTCCTTTTTATTAGCAGAAATATAAGAGACATTTTTATACTTTGGTAAAGTTCCCTCCTTTCTAATCTTACTTATGTAATCATTTTTATGGCAATTAACAACACAATAGAGATGGCAATTTTGCAAAGTGTTTTTTATTCCTATGGCATTAACATCTAGCCAAGAAGTCTTTTTTGATAACTCTTCACACATCAAAAATAACATAAGCTCATCATAAAGATCAGGGGTGATCATGTTATCACACAACTGGTTAACAGTTATGTTTTGAAAGTGCATGCATTGAAAATTAAAGTGACCCTCTATACAGCAAAGTTCACAAGTAAAAGGATAAGTGTCACACAATTCTCTAGCAATTTCATTTAAATCTTTAACCCAAGTGATTGTTCTTTCATGCTTATGTTGCTTACAATACTTCTCTTCTTCAATCATAGGCCTTTCACAAGGTCTATCCACTCCACAAAAATTAACATTCTTATATAAAACTTCATTTTTAGGAATTGGATCATGCATGTTGCAATCATCATGAACAATTTCATTTTCTTTGCAAATCTCTTTAAAAGGTTCATGATGCTTGATCCAATCCTCCTTAGGCATATTAAGATGTGAAGCAAAAGATTTGAGGAAATCAACAAGGAGTTGAGAATCAAGCCCGAACTTAGCGCTAAACTTATTAAAACTTGTAGTTTCAACAAAGGACTTAATGCAATCATACTCATAAATTATACCTGACTCTTTACCTTTGTCGATCTCCCAATCTTCAGTGTTGCGTTGAATTCTTTCAAGGAGTTCCCATTTAGCATCAATCTTTTCGTTTGTGAAAGAACCCATAGAGGAAGCATCGAGCAAATCTTTATCCTGTCGAGAGAGCCTCGCATAGAAATTAGTAATAATCATATCTTTGGGGAGCCCATGGTTAGGACATTTTAGCATTAGCGTTTCCAGTCTCCCCCAAGCTTGAGCTATGCTCTCTCCGTCATGAGGATAGAAATTATAAACATAATTCCTATTCTCATGGACTTCATGAAGTGGATAAAACTTGGAGTGAAAGAGAGACTGGATCTCTTCCCAATCCAGCAGGTGAGAGTCATCTAGTAGCCTATACCATTCCAATGCTTTTCCTTTCAGTGACAAGGCAAATAATTTCCTCATGACTCCATCTCTTGTCAAACCTGAAATCTTAAACAACTCACAAAGTTCTGTAAGTTTCAACAAATGAATACTAGGATTGACTGTCCCATCATAACAATTATTCCTAATTATTTCAATTATCCCAAGTGGTATTTGGAACGGGATACATTCAGTAGGTGGAGGAGACTTCTCTACCACGGGTGTGGTAAAGCGGCCTTCCCCAAGCAGCGAACTAAGAGTGCGGTTTTCCATAAACATAACTAGTGAAACTAAAAACAAGAAATGAAAAGATTTAATTGCAAGATCTAAAGATATACCTTCAAACACTTACCTCCCCGGCAACGGCGCCAGAAATAGCTTGATGTCTACACACGCTTCTATTCTTGTAGACTATGTTGGGCCTCCAAGCGCAGAGGTTTGTAGGACAGCAGCAATTTCCCTCAAGTGGATGACCTAAGGTTTATCAAACTCAGGGAAGTAGAGGTTGAAGATGGTCTCTCTCAAGCAACCCTACAACTAAGATACAAGAAGTCTCTTGTGTCCGCAACACACCTAATACAACTAGGAGTTGTATAGGTGCACTAGTTCGGTGAAGAGATGGTAAAATACGGATGATAGGAGTGGCAAAGCAAAGTAATATAAATCTGTAATAAAAGGTGCAGCAAGCAAACAAGTGGTAAACGTGAGCGCAAATGGTATTGCAATGGTGGAAACAAGGCCTAGGCTTCATACTTTCACTATTGGCAACTCCCAACAACATTAACATAGTCTAATCACATGATATTTCCCATGGAGACGCACTCGGAGGTCATTCCTTGGTAGTCAAGAGAGGACGAGAATTATGTAGGGCTACAAAAGCACACCTCTAAGTTCGTAGTTCTCAATCTATGGATTTCCCAATGTCACCGCGGCCATCCAAAGAGAGTACCACAATCACCACAACATATCTCAAGGATAGTCAAAGACAAGCACCAAGAGACTCTCAATCTTCAGTCAACACACAAAAGAGGAAATCACTCATGAAAATATTCTTCTAATCCATGTCCAATAGACCGCTGTCACCTTGGTCTCGGGGATTATACTAGATAAAGACAAGTGAGTACATTAATCCAATACATATAGGAAGGGAAAATATCATGGGATCACCCTAGATTAACATAGCCTATGATCACAACGAAGATCACATCATGGGAGAGAGAATTGACCACATAGCTACTGGTAGAAACCTCAGCCCCGAGGAGGAACTACTCCCGCATCATGGAGGGAGGAAGCAACGTTGATGGAGATGAATCCGGGGGCACTTCCCCGTCCCGGTAGGATGCCGGCACAGGAATTCTGGTCCCCCGAAACTTGGTGGAGATGGTGGTGGAGATCGGAATTGCTTCTGGAGAAAAGGGTTCTGGAATCAGGGTTTCTGCGACGGGAGAAATATATATGCGAAGGGGGGCAACCAGAGGCGGAGAGGGGGCCCCAGGCGCCCCCCTGGCGCGGCCAGGGGTGGGGCCGCGCCGAGTGGCCTCCTGGGCCACCCCTGGCTCCCCTCTGGCCCCGCTTTGGTTTTTCTCGAAGCTTCCTGTACGTTGATTTTTCCTGTATTTTTCCCGGAATTTTTGGAGCCCTTTTAATATGGGGGAAACCTGAAATAGAAAAACAGCAGAAAACAGGAACTGGCACTGTGGTGCACTGAGTTAATAGGTTAGTCCAAATATGATCAAAAGTGTTTGGAAGTGCATCAATATCATAGCAATATCACACAAAAGAGGCATGGAGCAAGCAGAAATTATAGATACGTTTTGGACGTATCACCGAACTGCATGGACCTGATCGGATCCGAGGTTGGATCCGAGGTGACTAGATTCGAGCTCGAATGGATATCAGATTGGACAGACCAAACTATGAGACACTTTGATATGTCATATGTGAGTCTCTAGTGCAACATATGTCCTATGTCCTAAAACTGAGCTAACACATGTACTCGATATGGTGACAGACTTTCTTTGAGCCGACCAAACACTGCTCCGTGACTAGGTAGTTACAAAGGTCGGTTTCGGGCTTGTCCAGAGACCCATGCTGCGAGACATGGTCAAGCAAGATGAGATTTGCCCCTCCGATCAGGAGAGATATACTCTGGGCCCCTCATGTGATCCGACCAGGATAAGCATGGCCAAGCGGCAAGGACTATGAGATAATCAGGTTTGGGGTCGGCATCGCTAAAATGAGAAAGATCTCGGGCTAGCACAAGGGTGACAGTCTCGCCTTGAGCCCGACAACATATATTGTGTGGCAAAGGGAACATAAGTGTGGCATGTTGTACCGGTTCGCCAACCGCCTGATAAGCCATAAGTATAGGGGATCGCAACAGTTTTCGAGGGTAGAGTATTCAACCCAAACTTATTGATTCAACACAAGGGAAGCCAAATAATATTCATGAGTATTAGCAGTTGAGTTGTCAATTCAACCACACCTGAAAGACTTAATATCTGTAGCAAAATATTTAGTAGCAAAATTATATGATAGTAATGAGAACATTGTCAAAAGTAACAGTAGCAGTTTTGTAGTGATTGTAACAGCATCAGCAACCAAAGTAACTTAGCAAAGATCAATATGTGACGAAATCGTAGGCAATGGATCGGTGATGATATGTGTCAGATGATATTCATCATGTAGAAGCTATAACCTAGAGCATAAACAAACTAGCTCCAATTCATCAATATAATGTAGGCACGTATTCCGTATATAGTCACACGTTCTTATGGAAAAGAACTTGCATGGCATCTTTTGTCCTACCCTCCCGTGGCAGCGGGGTCCTCATGGATACTAAGGGATATTAAGGCCTCCTTTTAATAGAACCGGAACAAAGCATGAGCACTTAGTGAATACATGAACTACTCCAACGACGGAAATCACCGGAAAGAATCCCAATTATTGTTACCTTGGGATATGCAGATCATAACACAAAATAGGTGTCTACAACTTGCAAGATCGGATCAAGAACACATGTATATTCATGAAAACATAATAGGTTTAGATCTGAAATCATGGCACTTGGGCCCTAGTGACAAGCATTAAGCATAGCGAAGTCATAGCAACATCAATCTCATAACATAGTAGATACTCGGCATCAAACCCTAACAAAACTAACTCGATTACATGATAAATCTCATCCAACCCATCACCGTCCAGCAAGCCTACAATGGAATTACTCACGCATGGCGGTGAGTATCATGAAATTGGTGATGGAGGAATGTTGATGATGACGACGTCGACAGATTCCACTCTTCGGAGCCCCGAACGGAGTCCGGATCAGCCCTCCCGATGAAGAACAGGTGGTGACGGCGGCTCCGTATCGTAATACACAATGAATCCTTCTCCTTGATTTTTTTCTCCCCGAATAAAAAATATATATAGTTGAAGTTAGGGTCGGAGACGATCCAGGGGGGCACAAGCCTACAGGGCGCGCCCTAGGGGGGCACCCCCAGGGCATGTGGCCTCTAGGTGGCCCCCCTCTGGTAACTCTTTGGGCCAGTATTTTTTATGTTTACCAAAAATATTCTTCGTAAATTTTCAGGTCATTTAGAGAACTTTGATTTCTGCACAAGAATAACACCATGGCAATTCTGCTGAAAACAGAGTCAGTCCAAGTTAGTTCCATTCAAATCATGCAAGTTAGAGTCCAAAACAAGGGTAAAAGAGTTTGGAAAAATAGATATGATGGAGACGTATCAACTCCCCCAAGCTTAACCCATTGTCCTCAAGCAATTCAGTTGACAAACTATAAGTGACAAAGAAAACTTCTACAAACTCTGTTTGATCTTATTGTTGCAAATATGTCTAGCCAAGGTTCAAGTTTTCAGCAAAGATTATAAACCAACCTTACTCAAAATAACATTTAGATGTCACATTTACTCATATCAATAGCATAATGAACTAGCGAGCAATAATAAGATATCTCGGATGACAACACTTTTACAGAACAATCATGATACAATATGATATAATGGTATCTCGCTAGCCCTTTCTGAGACCGCAAAACATAAATGCAGAGCACCTATGAAGATCAAGGACCGACTAGACATTGTAATTCATGGTAAAAGAGATGTAGTCACACTGTAATGCCCAGGATGCGACTATATCTCCTACGTGTCGAGGCACGAGTTAGAGACATAAGCGCATTCTGGAATGATCGCAAGCATGGTATCTTTGCACAACTCATGTAAAGAACATGGATGAAAGAGAAAAATAGTTGGCTTACACTCGCCACGTCACACAATTAATACAATAGCATACATTCATCCAAATAACACAGGGTCCGACTACGGTCGAAATCAAACGAGAAAAGATACCACAACCACAAGGCCTGATCGCCCCTAGTAGGAACCACTACTGATCGTCGAAATACTTCACATACATACGGCCACGCTCTTCATCAAATTCCCAATGAAGTTCTTGTCCATCTCCCGCGTCGTACTCAGTTGTACCTGCAACTGGTGTTTGTTGTAATCTATGAGTCACAAGGACTCAGCAATCCCATTCCCGGGTATCAAAACTAACAAAGCCTTTTAGGTGTGGAGAGGTAATAAAGTGGCTGCAGCAAGCACTAAGCAACCAGCTTACGAATTCAGAGCGAGATGAGAAAAGTGCCAACGGTCGCCAAAGATGATCAATAAGTGATCCTAGCTACTCACGTTCATGCATAACCCCACCGTGTTCACTTTCCGAAACCCTTCTAAAAGAGACCATCACGGTTACTCACACAGGTAGTGTAATCTTAAAGATATGGTGTCAAGTTATCTACAACCGGATATTAACAAATTCCCATCTGCCACATAACCGCGGGCACGGCTTTCGAAAGTTCATAAGCCTGCAGGGTGTCCCAACTTAGCCCATCACAAGCTCATGATCTATGGAGTCACAACTCCATGTTGGGAAGACCCGAGTATTCTCGGAATCCCGTGCTCAAGATATTTCGACAAAGGTAAAACTAATCCAGCAATACCTCCCGGCGTGCCGACACCCTGATAGTAGCTGCGCGTATCTCGTCTCAGGCCAAGACCGGATAGGTCAGCCTACAAGTATATACCATCCCCCGGGTTTACCCAAGGTGGCCCCGCAGTCTGCCCAGTTTGGACCAACACTCATGACGAGCACTGGCCCGGGTTGTTGATTAAGAACTCGGGTTAATTACTCCCTATGCAAGTTTTAGTTGTTAGGCAAATGGTAAAACCAAAGTTGGGCCTTGCTTCAAAAGCTTTAAGCAGTGCGAATTATCAAGGGGGGCCCATAAACCCCAGCCGTGTTAGGAATGCAAAATCAAGGAACATAACACCGGTTTATCGGGTCCTAAGGTGGCATGAGTGGAACAAAACACCAAGGAGAAGGCCAAGCCTTCCACCCATTAGCAACATATATGTGCATTAATTTGATTAAGATATATATTATGTTATCCCAATAAAAAATCCAACCATAGAGCAATCTTCAAACTTCACCTGCAACTAACAACGCTATAAGAGGGGCTGAGCAAAAGTGTACTTAGCCAATCAACGGTTTGCTAGGAAGGCTGTTAGAGCGTTTCATGGCAACATAGGAGGCCGACAAGACAAGAATGGGTATCGAAGCATAACTATAGAGTGAGACAACTAGCAAGGCAAAGATAGAGGTGATATCAGGGAACGGTCATCTTGCCTGGGATCCCGCAAAGAAAAAGAACGAGTCCATGAAGTAGTCGAACAAATCCTCACAACTCCGGAACGAAACTGAAGCTAACGAGAGAAGCAAACCGAAAAGAAGCAAACAACACCGTAAACACACATATCATAACAATGGCATGATGCGCAAACAAGTATGATGCATGTCCGGTTTAAATATGCATGGCATGGCAAAGTGCATAAACAATACTACAAGTTAAGTGGAGCTCAATATGCAACGAGTTGCATATTGACAAAACACCACGTTAGATTATTTAGTTCACTCTGGTTTATATACACAATAATATTAAATGTTGATTAACATGTCAAGGTGTGAAGCACAAAGAAACTACCTATCTAGGAACTTTAAATGGGGCCGGAAACAACAAGCAACAATTCCGCAAAACCCCATGTGCATATTTTGAATTTGGTACTGTTCTGCCTATTACCATATTTTACTGTTGTTAAACAGCAAAACAAATTGTACCATGTTATTCTACACATTTTCCACCCCATTTACATATAAAGTTCATTAAATTTGGAGCTACGGTTATTTAGTTATGAATTAAACCATTTTAACATGTTATTTAACAAATTAATTCAAATAGCAAGTTTAAACATTTTAAACAGGGGTGAAAGTGGCATATTATTAATCTATATGAAATTCTAAACAATTTACATATAAAGTTTGTTTTAAACCAATGCACGGTTATGAAGTTATTAAGCACATGATCAATAGGGTCAAACTGTAAATATGCAGTTTCTCAGGAAAATGCTAAAATCACATCATTGGGAAAGAAAAAAAAACAAGATATGGGCCGCATCTGCTGGGCGGAATGGGCCTCACCAGAGGGGCCCAGCCACGCGGTGGGGAGGAAGGCCGGAAGGAGGCACGCTGGGCCTTGAGGGTCGCGGCCCATGTTGAGCGATGGGGAGACCACGGTTGATCTGGTCGAGGTCAATGCGGAGCGGCGAGCGGGGACTTCGCGCTGTCTTGGCTTCAGACGGCTGGGCGCTTGGCTCGCTGCTCCACCTGCAGTGAGACGAAGCAGGGGCGCAGAGCAGGCGAGGCTCCAGGCGGCGGTCGATGGCCGCGGGCGTCGATTCGGAGGCCGGGGCAAGCATGCGAGGTCCGGGACAAGCGGGACACGGTCCTGGCAGTGGGATCTGATACGTCCAAAACGTATCTATAATTTCTGCTTGCTCCATGCTTCTTTTGTGTGATATTGCTATGATATTGATGCACTTCCATACACTTTTGATCATATTTGGACTAACCTATTAACTCAGTGCACCACAGTGCCAGTTCTTGTTTTCTACTGTTTTTCTATTTCAGATTTCCCCCATATTAAAAGTGCTCCAAAAATTCCTAGAAAAATACAGGAAAAATCAGCGTACAGGAAGCTTCGAGAAAAACCAAAGCGGGGCCAGAGGGGAGCCAGGGGTGGCCCAGGCGGCCACCCGGCGTAGCCCCACCCCTGGCTCCGCCTCTGGTTGCCCCCCTTTGCATATATATTCCTCCCGTCGCGGAAACCCTGATTCCAGACCCCTTTTCTCCAGAAGCAATTCCGATCTCCGCCGCCATCGCCACCAAGTTTCGGGGGACCAGAATTCCTGTGCCGGCATCCTGCCGGGACGGGGAAGTGCCTTCGGATTCATCTCCATCGATGTTTCTTCCTCCCTCCATGATGCGGGAATAGTTCCTCCTCGGGGCTGAGGTTTCTACCAGTAGCTATGTGGTCAATTCTCTCTCCCATGATGTGATCTTCGTTGTGACCATAGGCTATGTTAATCTGGGGTGATCCCATGATATTTCCCCTTCCTCTATGTATTGGATTGATGTACTCACTTGTCTTTATCTAGTATAATCCCCGAGACCAAGGTGACAGCGGTCTATTGGACATGGATTAGAAGAATATTTTCATGGGTGATTTCCTCTTTAGTGTGTTGATTGGAGATTAGGAGTCTCTTAGTGCTTGCCTTGGCTATCCTTGAGATATGTTGTGGTGATTGTGGTACTCTCTTTGGATGGCCGCGGTGACATTGGTAAATCCATAGATTGAGAATTACGAACTTTGAGGTGTGCTTTTGTAGCCCTACATAATTCTCGTCCTCTCTTGACCACAAAGGAATGACCTCCGGGTGCGTCTCCATTGCATGTTTTATGGGAAACATCATGTGATTAGACTATGTAAAGTTGTTGGGAGTTGCCACTAGTGAAAGTATGAAGCCTAGGCCATGTTTCCACCATTGCAATACCATTTGTGCTCACGTTTACCACTTGTTTGCTTGTTGCACTTTTTATTACAGATTTATATTACTTTGCTTTGTCACTCCTATCGTCCATATTTTACCATCTCTTCGCCAAACTAGTGCACCTATACAACTCCTAGTTGTATTAGGTGTGTTGGGGACACAAGAGACTTCTTGTATCTTAGTTGCAGAGTTGCTTGAGAGAGACCATCTTCAACCTCTACTTCCCTGAGTTCGATAAACCTTAGGTCATCTTTTTGATCTGAATTTTTTTGAAAGCGTGCTCTATACAATTGGCTTTCGAGCGTCTGTTCTGAGTTTTTTGATTTGAGTTGCAGAAGTGCCTCGAAAAAATTATTTACTACCTGCTGGTCTGTTTTTCACAGATTCTGTCCTGTTTTGCCTTTTCTTCGTTTTGCAAACCTTGAGCTTGCTTTTTCTTTGCAAAAACCTTTTGGCAATCTTGAGAAACAGTAGCTCTTCAAGATTATCTTTATTTCCAGTAGGGAAAAATTATTTTATTATGGGTACTAACCTCGCTAATCAGATTATGATGAGTTATGTATGAAGGGAGTTTTCAAGTGTGCGAGGGAAGATGATAAAAGAAGATTCAGGAGGGTCAAACGCTCAAGCTTGGGGATGCCCCCGTGCACCCCCAAGAAATATTCAAGAAGACTCAAGCGTCTAAGCTTGGGGATGCCCCCGTGCATCCCCTTCTCCATCAACAATTATCAGTTCGCCTTTTGTTCCACTATATTTTAATCACTTCATGCGTTATGTGCTATGCTTGGAGCGTCTTGCTCTTAGTTTCATTTTTTGTTTTCTTTAGCTTTGCTTGCTGTTCATAACAAGTTAGAACCCAGCTTTCTTTGTTTGGGAGAGAAACACGCTCCACTTCAACCTAGAACACAACATAGGATTTTCATGCTTATCTTTGCTGTGTGTGTTCTTAGTCTTTCCATAGCTGCTGTCATGTTTAGCTCTTAGTTTTCATGCTTTTCTTTTTAAAGAGCTTTTGTTTAGTTGGTTGCTGAACTCTCTTGAGTTTTCATGTTTATCTTGTTAAGAAAGTTTGCCTGTTGCACTGAGTTGTGTGTCTTAACTTAAAGTAGGTAATTGAGGTTGCTATTTAATTTTAGTAGTAACTTGCAATAGTTTTGAGGTATTGCCATGAGTAATGTCTGAACTTTTGGTGTCAAGAGCTTTAGCCTATTAGTGATAGATGTCGTATTTTGGGCAATCCGTGTTTATTTTCGAAAACCTACAAATAGTTGAGAACTTTAGCTACTAGATGGATCACTAATCTTTGGAGGGATCGAATATTAGAGTACACTCACGTACCATGGGTCGAGGATGCGCAAGGATAACCAAACCCCCATACACTCCTCCTCGGGGTACTTGTCTCTTTGTGAACCTCCTAATCAGATTGAGAGTTACCGATAATAAGTGCATGAGTTCTTCTGACTAATGTGAGTATTCGAAAGTTGACACTTCCACCTAACCATATTTTTCTAGCCTCTTCGGTGCCGTGCATTGCCCTTTCTCACCTCGAGAGTTGGCGCATACTTCACCGGCGCATCCAAATCCTTGGCACGATACGCTCTGACATCATAAGCCTCATTATATCCTTCCTCAAAACAGCCACCATACCTACCTATCAAGGCATTTCCATAGCCTTTCTGAGATACATTGCCATGCAACATCCATCTTCTCATGACTTGATCTTCATGTCATACATGCTTTTTGCTTGATCGATGAGCTGCATGCTAGTTGGGCCTTGCCCTAATCATTGCTACATGACGCGCTAGTATCATTGCATATCCTGCTACACTGGCAGAGGCATACATTTGCATACATCATGATAGTTTCATTTTCTTTACGTTGAGTACTTTTGTAAAGTGTGAAAGATCTTCTATACTTCTTTTAATATATAGAGTGTTGCCCCTAAAGTGAGGAAAAGATCCCAAAGAGGACAAAATCAAAAGATCCCAAAGAGGACAAAATCAAAAGATCCCAAAGAGGACAAATGAGAGTTAAATAGAAAGAGCCATTGAGGCCACAAAAAAATAAAAAAAAGAGAAAAAATAGAAAAAGAAATAAAAAGAGAGAAGGGGGCACACTACTATTCTTTTGAGAAATCCACACTCGTACTCCGTCTTATATCTTGTACTCCATAGAGATTATCATTCATGCATATAGCTATGTGGGGACCTTCACACTATAGAACTTGGCTTGTATATTCCAATGATGAGCCTCCTCAAAAGAGCTCTAGGTCTTCTTGAGCAAGCAAGTTGGATGCACCCCCACTAGTTCCATTGGAGAGCTTACCTTAGCTCATATGTGCATCCGTTGGATGGCAATCCCTACTCCTCACATCATATCTATCATTTGGCTTTCTCTCGCCTATGATTGTCCTCATTGATGTGAGCCTTTCACACCTTTTTTGTCTTCCCCCTTCATCATTTTTCTCTCTTTGCCATCCTAAGTGTCAACTTTCTTGCTTACGCTCATCCATTGCATGAGTGCTCAAAATATTGAAAGGGAGTGGATCATTTTGACTTGTACCTGGCTGGTGGTCTGGGGATGAGTCAAGATAAGATTCCAAAGAAGACCAAGTGTGAAACTTCAGTAGATTAAGTTCTCAACAATACAAAAACTATGTTTTACTCTCTCGTATATCCCTATCCCCTTTCTTGCACGCAAACACAATTTGGAGACATTCGAGTCACAGACAGCGAGAGCTCTTGCACCTTTATGTTCTTATGTTACTTGTTACAATGCTAATATAGACTCTTGCTTGTTATGACTTGAATTGAATTACATGCCTTGATTGCTTTACTTAAAAAGTTCTTATATGGTTGGTAGCATGTCACCACAGAAATTATGCTTGTTATCATTTACCTACTCGAGGACGAGCAGGAATTAAGCTTGGGGATGTTGATACGTCCAAAATGTATCTATAATTTCTGCTTGCTCCATGCTTCTTTTGTGTGATATTGTTATGATATTGATGCACTTCCATACACTTTTGATCATATTTGGACTAACCTATTAACTCAGTGCACCACAGTGCCAGTTCCTGTTTTCTGTTGTTTTTCTATTTCAGATTTCCCCCATATTAAAAGTGCTCCAAAAATTCTGGGAAAAATACAGGAAAAATCAGCGTACAGGAAGCTTCGAGAAATACCAAAGCGGGGCCAGAGGGGAGCCAGGGGTGGCCCAGGCGGCCACCCGGCGCGGCCCCACCCCTGGCCGCGCCAGGGGGGCGCCTGGGGCCCCCTCTCCGCCTCTGGTTGCCCCCCTTCGCATATATATTCCTCCCGTCGCGGAAACCCTGATTCCAGACCCCTTTTCTCCAGAAGCAATTCCGATCTCCGCCGCCATCGCCACCAAGTTTCGGGGGACCAGAATTCCTGTGCCGGCATCCTGCCGGGACGGGGAAGTGCCCCCGGATTCATCTCCATCGACGTTGCTTCCTCCCTCCATAATGCGGGAGTAGTTCCTCCTCGGGGCTGAGGTTTCTACCAGTAGCTATGTGGTCAATTCTCTCTCCCATGATGTGATCTTCGTTGTGATCATAGGCTATGTTAGTCTAGGGTGATCCCATGATATTTCCCCTTCCTCTATGTATTGGATTGATGTACTCACTTGTCTTTATCTAGTATAATCCCCGAGACCAAGGTGACAGCGGTCTATTGGACATGGATTAGAAGAATATTTTCATGGGTGATTTCCTCTTTTGTGTGTTGATTGGAGATTGAGAGTCTCTTGGTGCTTGTCTTTGACTATCCTTGAGATATGTTGTGGTGATTGTGGTACTCTCTTTGGATGGTCGCGGTGACATTGGGAAATCCATAGATTGAGAATTACAAACTTTGAGGTGTGCTTTTGTAGCCCTACATAATTCTCGTCCTCTCTTGACCACAAAGGAATGACCTCCAGGTGCGTCTCCATTGCATGTTTTATGGGGAACATCATGTGATTAGACTATGTAATGTTGTTCGGAGTTGCCACTAGTGAAAGTATGAAGCCTAGGCCTTGTTTCCACCATTGCAATACCATTTGTGCTCACGTTTACCACTTGTTTGCTTGCTGCACTTTTTATTACAGATTTATATTACTTTGCTTTGCCACTCCTATCATCCATATTTTACCATCTCTTCGCCGAACTAGTGCAACTATACAACTCCTAGTTGTATTAGGTGTGTTGGGGACACAAGAGACTTCTTGTATCTTAGTTGCAGGGTTGCTTGAGAGAGACCATCTTCAACCTCTACTTCCGTGAGTTCGATAAACCTTAGGTCATCCACTTGAGGGAAATTGCTGCTATCCTACAAACCTCTGCGCTTGGAGGCCCAACATAGTCTACAAGAATAGAAGCGTGTGTAGACATCAGGATCCGGCCTGGAACGGGCAAGGGTGGCGAAAGCCGGCGGGGTCTGGTGGTAGATGCGAGGCCCCAACGGCAGCGCGATGTAGCAGGGGGGTTCAGACGGCCATGGCAGGACTCCTGCTGCTGTTGAACCATGTGAGGGAAAACAAGGTCAGGAGTGGGAGAGAGTGAGGAGGTGCAGCAAGCAGGGAAGGAGGCGACGTAGCTTAGCTGCTGGTGCTGGTCCGATGCTCCGGCAAGGCTCGAGCAGGAGGCACTCGGGCAGAGAAGGAGGAGCTTGGGCGCGGGCGATGGAGGTCCAAGGAGGCTCTCTAGCCGTCAGATTTTGATCTGGATGGTTCAGGCGGATGGATGGATGCTGGATCGGATCTGGAGGTTGGGTGGTAGCTGAACGAGGAAGAAGGTGGGTGGCCGTGGTTGGCTCGATGTGGACTCCGAGGAGGATTTGGGGAGAGGGTGGCGGCGGATGTAGTGGATGGATGGGACAAACGCCCTCGATTTTAGGGTTAGTCCTACTATATACTAAGTGGATTTTGGATAGGGTCTATTTGGTCCCTTCGATTAAAATCGTACGGCCCGAGAAAAATAGGCTAGGGAGTCCAAATAACAAAACAAAGATGTTTTAGGGATGTTTGGGGATGATCCGGATCCAACGGTAACGACGACCCGATTCGGGTCCGGTGAAGTTTCGGACACGCGTGAGGCGTCTGCGCATTGTGCAGTGTGGTAAGGCGGTCGCGATCAAGTGTGTGGTTGGACTAAGAAGAGAGGGAGAGAGAGAGGAGCCCGGCGACTGTTTCGGAACACCAAAACGTCTGACGTTTATCCGGCTATAGTGCCGCTATATGTTTATCGGTTGGGCTACCAAACGAGCTCCGAATGCGATGAAATTTGGCAGGCGGTCTACCTACACCATAACAAGACCACACACCAAGTTTCAACTCATTCCGAGAACATTTTACGGCCACTTACAAAATAATATTAGGGAGGTGCCGCGGGCGCGTGTGAGTGTGTCTGAGCTTAGAATGGACAACAGAAAAGATGAGGGGACTCGGACGGATGCAAGTTTTGAAAACATGCAGATGAAATGCACATGATGACATGGAAAAATGCGGAACACAAACAAATGACATGGCAACGACAACGAATAAGAGGATGACACCTGGCGCATCGGTCTCGGGGTGTCACAACTCTCCCACACTAACAGAGGATCCCGACCCGAGATCCTGGAGATGGCACCGGATAGAAGAGGAAAAGGAAGAGGTAAAACAAAGTTGCTTCTTTGACAAACGAGTGAAACCACGAACCTTGAGAGGTTAACCAAACTGAAAGAAGAATACGACGGAGATGAACAAAGATGAAAACACTCCGTTAGAAAAGAGGTACAAGGTACATTACGAGAACCTTGTGGGTTGAAAGGCATGAAACACGAGCTCACGGATCATGGAAGAATTTAAACCACTCCGGTTGAATAAGCTAGAGAAGGAATAAGAACGAAAGAATTTGGACAGCACTCCGACTGAAAATAGAAGGAATTTAACATGAACTTGCCAAGTTGGGATGATACTTGATGAAATCAACAACACAATGCCCCCGAAACAATGATTTCAGACAACACTCCGGTTGAAAAGGGAGGTAAAACTTAGTAAGATGAGAGAATTTGAATGGAGGACACAACACTCCAGTTAAATGGACAATCAAGGAAAGAACATGACCTTGACAAAACGAGATGCTGGTCACGGGAGCAATATCACAATGCTTCCGAAATGAAAGAATAGATGCTAGATCGTTAGGAAGAAAGAAAATTAGAGGAAAATGATAACTTCTACCAGCAATGAATTTGAAAGCATCCTTAGAAAGAAGGATTGAATGGAGTTGTTTAAAAATAAACAACAAAAGAATTAGGTTGTTGTGGGCTTATGGAAAACATCTCAAAATTATGAGGTGCCAACTAGCCACTAACGGAAACCAGATGTTGCTAGTGATCAACGAAGAGATGAAAACTTCTTTCACCGAGAGGATAAATGAAGAATTTGGGTCATTTATAAGCACCATAATTAGCAACAATCCTTAGGAAAAAGCTTTTAGGCGAAATACAACCCAAAATTACTCCAACGAATAAATTGAAGGGTTGGAAAGATCTCCTGAACAAAGAAAATGATGGATTTAAATATCTCATTCTTGATAACTTGTGAATCATGAAACACGAAGGGAAATTGTCAAGAATGACATAACACCACCTCAAAAGATAAGGTAGAAATAATTGTGCTTTGGAATGCAAGAAGAAGAATACTTGAGATTCTCCAACAAGAATCTTGAAGAACACTTCGAGGATGAGTTAAATCATGATGAACCACCATGTTGAACTCTGGTACAAAAGAAATGGTAGGGAGTGAAAGTTGAAAAGAACAAGAAGAAACCTGGCAAAGATTTAGATGGAGCTTCTGACGAGGTAATTGAGAGAGTTTGGAACTCCGGAAAGAAAAGATGAACAACCAATAATTTGATATCATGAACGAACTTCAGACAAAGGAATTAAATCACCTTGAAGAAAATAAGAATAAGAATTAAGTCATGCTTATCCTTCACCAATTTAAATTGATGACAACCAATAAGATTCCTCATGATCGAAACAACTATGAGAATGGAATGAAGCTAGAACCACGAATCTTCAAGAGAGCGGACAAGATTTAGGAGAAATTCTTCTTGGGTCTTCACAATTTTGGAATAGCGATGAGATACACCTTGAAGAATTTTGATATACCCCGGAAGAATTAAAAGAGGAAAGGTTGAATCAAACATGAATAGAATTTAAAAGAGATCTTGGAGAAAGCATATGACTGATGGAATGCATTCTTACGTCACACTTTGAAAAGAATTTGAGAATATCTCCGGAAGAAGTAGAAGAGTCTGGTAAGATCCTGGGAAAAGACCTGTGGGTTAGGGCCCACTCAAAAGAAACGCCGTTGAAAAAAATTGCTTAAGAGACATTGCACTAGTTGAATTAAATGGCTTAAATGGCGTAACAACCTCAAAATAGCTTGAACTGATTAAGAATGGAAACGCGGATCTTCCGAGATATCTTCAGCACTCCGGAGAAGAATTAGAGGGAGTTGAATAAATAAGAGAGCCTTTGGATAAGAAATTCCAACATGTGAAAACATGTGAAAAAAGAGGAGAGATATGATCAACACCAAAGCTTGGACTTAGTCCATCAGAGAAGAAACGAGAACGGCGAATGGTAAACTTGAAGCTTCCTGAGCATCTTCACGATAAAACACCGGCTAAGAACATTGCAGGAAAGAATGAAGAACTTCACATGAATATAATGGATACTTCATTAAGGACTTTGGCTCCATGAAGAAAAAGGGTGGGAGGTTGCGGGAAAAACAAAGACAACTTGGGACGAATGAAACAGACACCATTCAGCAAAACCAAGGATTGGTATTGCACAAATTGAAAGGATCGGGTTAACTTGAAGAGAAATGCACCGGTTGAAAAATAATTTAACAAGACAATCTTGATGATCAAGAAGGATTAGCACTCCCATAGAAATATGAGAACACCGACTAGGAAAGGTATGGAATCAACACTTGACATCGAAGCAACTCGGATACCACAATCAAAACAAAATAAAGGATAGATATGTTGCAACATTATCTTCACAATATCATTCGAACAGAGAATTGAATGAATGAATTCCGTAATCTTAATGGTACATCAACTTGTCGAGAAGCCACTTGGGAGAACAAAATGATAGAATAAAACAACAAGGTACCAGATGGAACAAATACATAATAGAGGTTTCGCCCCACATGTTCGTCCTGATGCCCCATGGCACGTGTTACAAAGGGCCTTGTAATCCTCGGATCAGCATAGCCAAGGATCCTTTACGATGCAACCCCCTAGTGTAACAACGACCATGATAACCACTCCACTAGATGTTGAACCCCAACCTCATATCATGCACCCATTGGAAGATTACCTAAGATCTACTTGAATCCCACCTATTAATTCCCGAAGCTTTCTGGTTATGCAATCTGGTGTTGGGGATACAGGGGAAGAACAATATCTCACCCAACTAGCAATACCTACATCCAGCTGTATCCATCCATCAACACATAACCAGGCACTTTCGGAAACCGTTTACCTCGGACCTTCGAAATGCATCCGCTATACTAGCTCTGGCAATACTCCTGAACTATCCCCCAGTACTGGGTGACATCGGGGTTATCTCACCACCAGACATGCATAGAAGAGTTTTCGATGTCGGCCGCCTCTGGTATTCTAGAACTACAACGATACAATTGTGACGACAACACCTCGGAGCTCAACTCCTCGGGACACTGCCACAACCCCTAAATGACAGGAGGCACCAAGAACAATGTTCTCGTCACAAAGATATCGGAACAATCCAAACAATACCCGCGTGATCCTAAAAAAAATTGGTGAAATTTGAGGATAGTGCAGTTAAAACAACGTCAGGAATCCTCACCAGAGCGACGAAGGGGATGAGGAGTAAAAAGAAATCCTACTCTCTGATATATATAAGACTCAAAACATTTGTGTGTGTGTGCCTAGACTCAACCGACAATGGTTCGATCAATCGGGGGTGGGGGGGCTCCTAGGTCGGAGAAGGCTCTGATACCAACTTGTAATGCCTAGGATGCGACTATATCTCCTACGTGTCGAGGCACAAGTTAGAGACATAAGCGCATTCTGGAATGATCACAAGTGTGGTATCTTTGCACAACTCATGTAAAGTATAGGTATGAAAGAGAAAAATAGTTGGCTTACACTCGCCACGTCACACAATTAATACAATAGCATACATTCATCCAAATAACACAGGGTCCGACTATGGACGAAATCAAATGAGAAAAGATACCACAACCACAAGGCCTGATCGCCCCTAGTAGGAACCACTACTAATCGTCGAAATACGTCACATACATACGGCCACGCTCTTCATCAAACTCCCAGTGAAGTTCTTGTCCATCTCATGCATCGTACTCAGTTGTACCTGCAACTGGTGTTTGTTGTAATCTATGAGTCACAAGGACTCAGCAATCCCATTCCCGGGTATCAAAACTAACAAAGCCTTTTAGGTGTGGAGAGGTAATAAAGTGGCTGCAGCAAGCACTAAGCAACTAGCTTACGAATTCAGAGCGGGATGAGAAAAAGTGCCAACGGTCGCCAAAGATGATCAATAAGTGATCCTAGCTACTCACGTTCATGCATAACCCCACCGTGTTCACTTTCCGAAACCCTTCGAAAAGAGACCATGAAGGTTACTCACACAGGTAGTGTATTCTTAAAGATATGGTGTCAAGTTATCTATAAACGGATATTAACAAATTCCCATCTGCCACATAACCGCGGGCACGGCTTTCAAAAGTTCATAACCCTGCAGGGGTGTCCCAACTTAGCCCATCACAAGCTCACGATCTGTGGAGTCGCAACTCCATGTTGGGAAGACCCGAGTATTCTCGGAATCACGTGCTCAAGATATTTCGACAAAGGTAAAACTAATCCAGCAAGACCTCCCGGTGTGCCGACACCCTGATAGTGGCAACGCGTATCTTGTCTCAGGCCACGACCGGATAGGTCAGCCTACATGTATATACCAGCCCTCGGGCTGCCTAGTTTGGACCAACACTCATGAGGAGCACTGGCCCGGGTTGTTGATTAAGAACTCGGGGTAATTACTCCCTATGCACGTTTTAGTTGTTAGGCATATGGTAAAACCAAAATTGGGCCTTGCTGGAAAAGCTTTAAGCAGTGCGAGTTATCAAGGGGGCCCATAAACCCCAACCGTGTTAGGAATGCAATATCAAGGAACATAACACCGGTTTATCGGGTCCTAAGGTGGCATGAGTGGAACAAAACACCAAGCAGAAGGCCAAGCCTTCCACCCATTACCAATATATATGTGCATTAATTTGATTAAGATATATATTGTGTTATCCCAATAAACAAATCCAATCTTAGAGCCATCTTCAAACTTCACCTGCAACTAACATGCTGTAAGAGGGGCTGAGCAAAAGCATACTTAGCCAATCAACAGTTTGCTAGGAAGGCAGTTAGAGTGTTTCATGGCAACATAGGAGGCTGACAAGACAAGAATAGGCATCGAAGCATAACTATAGAGCGATACAACTAGCAAGGCAAAGACAAAGGTGATATCGGGGAACGGTCATCTTGCCTGCGATCCCGCAAAGAAAAAGAACGAGTCCATTAAGTAGTCGAACAAATCCTCACAACTCCGGAACGAAACCGAAGCTAACGAGAGAAGTGAACCGGAAAGAAGCAAACAACACCGTACACACACATATCATAACAATGTCCATGATGCACAAACAAGTATGATGCATGTCCGGTTTAAATATGCATGGCATGGCAAAGTGCACAAACAATACTACAAGTTAATGCAACGAGTTGCATATTGATAAAAACACCACGTTAGATTATTTAGTTCACTCTCGTTTATATACACAACAATATTAAATGTTGAATAACATGTCAAGGGGTGAAGCACAAAGAAACTACCTATCTAGGAAGTTTAAATGGGGCCAGAAACAACAAACAACAATTCCGGAAAACCCCCATGTGCATATTTTGAATTTGGTACTGTGTTGCCTATTACCATATTTTAATTTTGTTAAACAGAAAAACAAAGTGCACCATGTTATTTTGCACATTGTTCCACCCCATTTACATATAAAGTTCATTAAATTTGGAGCTACGGTTATTTAGTTATGAATTAAACCATTTTAACATGTTATTTAGCAAATTAATTCAAACAGAAAGTTTAGACATTTTAAACAGGGGTGAAAGTGGCATATTATTAATCTACATGAAATTCTAAACAATTTACATATAAAGTTTGTTTTAAACCGATGCACGGTTATGAAGTTATTAAGTGCATGATCAATAGGGGTCAAACTGTAAATATGCAGTTTCTCTGGAAAATGCTAAAACCGTAGCACTGGGAAAGAAAAAAAGATATGGGCCACATCTGCTGGGCGGAATGGGCCTTACCAGTGGGGCCCAGCCACACGGTGGAGAGGAAGGCCGGAAGGAGGCGCGTTGGGCCTTGAGGGTCGCGGCCCATGGCGAGCGATGGAGAGACCGCGGTCGATCAGGACGAGGTCAACGCGGAGCGGAGAGCGGGGACTTGGTGCTGTCCTAGCTTCAGGCGACTGGGCGCTTAGCTCGCTGCTCCACCCGCATCGAGACGAAGCAGGGGCCTAGAGCAGGCGAGGCTCCAGGCGGCGGTCGATGGCCTCGGGCGTCAATTCGGAGGCCGGGGCAAGCACGGGAGGTCCGGGACGAGCGGGACGTGGTCCTGGCAGCGGGATCCAGCATGGAACGGGCAAGGGTGGCGAAGGCTAGCGGGGTCTGGTGGTCGAGGCGAGGCCCCAACGACAGCATGATGTAGCAGGGGGGTTCAGACGGCCATGGCAGGACTCCTGCTGCTGTTGAACCATGAGAGGGAAAACAAGGTCAGGAGCGGGAGAGAGTGAGGAGGTGCGGCAAGGAGGGAAGGAGGCGACGTAGCTTAGTGGCTGGTGCTGGTCCGATGCTCCGGCGAGGCTCGAGCAGGAGGCGCTCGGGCAGTGGAGGAGGAGCTTGGGCACGTGCGATGGAGGTCCAGGGAGGCTCTCCGGCCGTCAGATTTTGATGTGGACGGTTCAGGCGGATGGATAGATGCTGGATCAGATCTGGAGGTTGGGTGGTAGCTGAACTAGGAAGAAGGTGGGTGGGTGTGGTTGGCTCGATGTGGACTCCGAGGAGGATTTGGGGAGAGGATGGAGACGGATGGAGTGGATGGATGGGACAGACGCCCTCGATTTTAGGGTTAGTCCGTCTATATACTAAGTAGATTTTGGATAGGGTCTATTTGGTCCCTTCGATTAAAATCGGACGACTGGAGAAAAATAGGCTAGGGAGTCCAAATAGCAAAACGAAGATGTTTTAGGGATGTTTGGGGATGATCCGGATTCAACGGTAACGACAGCCCGATTCAGGTCCGGGGAAGTTTCGGACACGCGTGAGGCGTCTGCGCACTGTGCAGTGGGGTAAGGCGGTCGCGGTCAAGTGTGTGGTTGCACTGAGAAGAGAGGGATAGAGAGAGGGGCCCAGCGACTGTTTTGGACCACCGAAACGTCCGACGTTTATCCGGATATAGTGCCGCTATATGTTTATCGGTTGGGCTATCAAACGAGCTTCGAATGCGATGAAATTTGGTAGGAGGTCTACCTACACCATAACAAGACCACACACCAAGTTTCAACTCATTCCGAGAACATTTTCCAGCTACTTACAAAATAATATTACGGTGGTGCCGCGAGCGTGTGCGAGTGTGTCTGAGCTCAGAACGGACAACGGAAAAGACGAGGGGACTCGGACGGATGCAAGTTTTGAAAACATGCAGATGAAATGCACATGATGACATGGCGAAATGCGATACGCAAACAAATGACATGGCAACGACAACGAATAAGAGGATGACACCTGGCGCATCGGTCTCGGGGTGTCACACACACTAATGCTCAAATAAATTAAAAACAAAGCATATAAATGATAGTGGTGCTCTCTAGTTGGTGCTTTAATGAGAAGATGATGACTCAACAATAAAAGTAAATAAATAGGCCCTTCATAGAGGGAAGCAGGGATTTGCAGAGGTGGCAGAGCTCAAAGTTTTTAAACAGAGATGAATATAATTTTGAGAGATATGCTTTCATTGTCAATGCAATGACCAAGAGTTCTCAATATATTCCATGCTAAATACATTATAGGCGGTTCCCAAACAGAATGGTAAAGTTTTTACTCCCCCTCCACCATCAATCACATTCCATGGCTAGCCGAATCCACGGGTACCGTCCATACCAAGAACAGTCCTGGGGGAGTTTTGTTTCATTATTATATTTTGATTTTGATTGCAGGACTGGGCATCCCAATTACCAGCCATTTTCTCATGAATGACAAGCGGATCACCACTCATCATGAGAATAACCCACCTAACATGGAAGATACTAACAACCCCCAGTTGCCACATGAGCGATTCGGGCATACGAACCATATTATTATTTGAAGGTTTAGAGTTTGGCACATGCAAATTTACTTGGAACGACACATAAATACCTCATATAGGTAGATATGGTGGACTATATGGAACAACTTTGGGTTTATGGAAGTGGATGCATAAGCAGTAGTCCCGCTTAGTACAAGTGAAGGCTAGTAAATATATTAAGGAGCAACCAACTAGAGAGCGACAACGGTCATGAACATGCCTTGAGGTAAATCAACAATGAATGCAAGCATGAGTAGGATATAAACTACCATGAACATAAATATCGTGGAGGCTATGTTGATTTTGATTCAACTATGTGCGTGAACATGTGCCAAGTCAAGTCACTCGAGACATTCAAAGGAGGATACCATCCTATCATACCACATCATAACCATTTTAAATGCATGCTGGCACACAAGACAAACCATTATCAACTCCTAGCTACTTAAGCATGGCATGAATGACTATGTTCTCTAATTGTCATTGCAAACATGTTTCATTCATAATAGGTTGAATCGAGACCGATTAGCTAATCATATTTAGAAACAAAAAATAGGTCGAGTTTGTACCAGCTTTTCTTCACCTCAATCACTTCATCAAATTTTGTCATTATTGCCTTTCACTTGCACGACCGAATGATGTGAATAATAATAAGAGTGCACGTGCATTGGACTAAGCTGGAATCTGCAAACATTTATTCAAAGGAGAAGACAAGGTAATATGGGCTCATTAATAGATCGTCGGTGCGGGGCGGTGCAGCGACGGCATCGGGGCAGGGGTGCGCGCGGCAACGGCACCGGGGCAGGGGTGCGTGCGACAACGGCATCAGGGCAGGGCGCGCACAACGACAATGTGCTCGCAAAGGTAGGGGCACAGCGGCGTGTCGGCGCGTCAGGTCAGGACAGAGGGGCGCGACGAGCGGCGGCGTCGGGGGAAGGACGCGGCGAGGGCGTCGGCTAGCTCCGGCAGCCTGCCGGCATCGTGGATGGATTCGCCACCATTGGGAGAGGAAGAGGAGGAGAGATCAAAGTGGGGGATGGCGGTTCTGAAAATTCCTAAGTGCTACTTATATACCCAGAGCATTGGTCCCAGTTTGTGCCACCAACAGGGACCAATGCCCCCCTTTAGTCCCGGTGGTGCCACCAGCCGAGACTAAAGGTCTCTTTTCAACAGCCCAAAGGGCGGGAAGCAGAGACCTTTGGTCCTTGTTGGTGGCACCAACCGGGACTAAAGCGGAGGCATTGGTCCCGGTTGGTGCCACGAACTAGGACCAAAGGTGGGCATTGGTCCCGGTTCAAGCCATCAACCGGGACCAATAGCCTGTGCCTGGCTCAGCCGCGGTGGATGTTTAGTCCCACCTCGCTAGCTGAGGGGCTTCCGCACCAATTTATAAGTGCGGTTGTGCCTCTCCTTTCGAACTCCTCTAAACTATAGGCTTACGGGCCTATAGACTCTGAATTTGCCTGTGGGCCTACTGGGCCTTCTGCGGGCCTGAATGCTGGCCCACGGTTGGGTTTCTGGTCATATTCTGGCCGTAGTGGCCGAGTGGGTGGAATTTTTTATTTTTTCCCATTTTTTCTTTGTTGCTTAATTTTTTTAATTTTGTTTCTACTTTCAACAAAATACTTACTATTGCTATTTTTTATTTATTTTATTAAAGTTTATTTGTTTTACTTTATTAAAGTTTTTTTTGTTTCTTCTTATTTATTTTATTTTTATTCTACTTTTTTTATTTGCTTATTTGCTTTATTTATTTATTTTATGAAAATTCTTTTTGCTTTTAATGTTTTGAACAGAAAATACTTTGATTATTTTAGTTGCATAAATTTTATATAATTTTAGTTTCAATAATACTAGAGGTTTATAAAAGCTTTTTGGTTGATTCCTTTAGCTATTAGAGTTTCATTAAAGTTTTCTAGTTCATTCTTTTTTCTATTAGAGTTTCATTAAAGTTTTCTAGTTCATTCTTTTAGTTTATTATTTTTGCTATTAGAGTTTCATAAAAGTTTTCCAGTTCATTCTTTTTTATATTAGTTCATTCTTTGAGCTAAATGACCCCGAAATTGAAAAGCATTTCAAATGAACTCTGAAAAGGTTGAAAGTTGGCATGGCATCATCATTTCACCCACATAGCATGTGCTAAAAAGTTGAGAGGGTTACGACAAAAACTGGATGCACTTCGTGTACAAAACGGACTACCTGTTTCGAGGTATCAGGGTTTCAAACGAAAACACATCTATTACAAAGGGATTTCATTTTTTTTTGAACTTATTTGAACTCCAGACTTTTTCTGTGTTCAAAATGCACCATTCAAAGCCACATCATCAATTTTCAACCCTTTCTGAATTCATTTGTTATTTTTCATGCATTTACTGAATATTTTGAGCTATAAGAACCTGAAATTGAAAAGCATTTCAAATGAACACTGAAAAGGTTGAAAGTTGGCATGGTATCATCATTTCACCCACATAGCATCTGCAAAAAAGTAGAGAGGGTTACGGCAAAAACTGGATGCACTTCATGTACAAAACAGACAATCTCTTTCGAGGTATCAGGGTTTCATACGGAACTCATGTGTTACAAAAGGCATTTCATTTTTTTGAACTTATTTGAACTCCAGACTTTTTTGTATTCAAAATGCACCATTCAAAGCCACATCATCAATTTTCAACCCTTTCTGACTTCATTTGTTATTTTTCATGCATTTACTGATATTTTTTAACTTTAAGACCCTGAAATTGAAAAGCATTTCAAATGAACTCTGAAAAGGTTGAAATTTGGCATGGTATCATCATTTCACCCACATAGCATGTGCAAAAAAGTGGAGAGGGTTACGAAAAAAACTGGATGCACTTCGTGCACAAAACGGACAATCTCTTTCGAGGTATCAGGGTTTCATACAGAAACTCATCTGTTACAATAGGCATTTCATTTCTTCAAATGTAACTGCAGTGATATTCTAGATCAAGGGCATCATCATAATAGTTGTGGAGAGAAAGTCTTCACTTTTTCTTCGCTTGTGTCCTTTGCTTATTCCGCCGTAACTATGGATAATCTTCATCGTTTATCAGGGTGCTTGGGTCAGCCTTGACTTTGAAGGGAGGAATTTCACGAAACTTTTCATAATCTTCGGACATGTCTGTCTTGCCCTTCACTCCCACGATGTCTCTTTTTCCTGAAAGAACTATGTGGCGCTTTGGCTCATCGTATGATTGATACGTCCAAAACGTATCTATAATTTTTGCTTGCTCCATGCCTCTTTTGGGTGATATTGCTATGATATTTATACACTTCCATACACTTTTGATCATATTTGGACTAACCTATTAACTCAGTGCACCCCAGTGCCAGTTTCTGTTTTCTGCTGTTTTTGTATTTCAGGTTTTCCCATTACGAGAACTGCCAGAAAAATCCCGGAAAAATTATATAAAAAATCAGCGTTCCAGAAGCTTCCCGGCACCCTAAGTACAGCCGGAGGGGGGCCACCAGGGCTCCAGGCACCCTGGTGGCGTGGCCCCCCTCCTGGCCGCGCCGGGGG
>LR738709.1:83260244-83289817 GCA_902687465.1 Secale cereale
GGACGCCTCCCGGATGAGTTGTGAGTAGTCTCCCTTGGACCATGGGTCCATGACCAGTAGCTATGTGATGTTCTCCTCCCGTTCTTGTGCTTCACTAATTAGTCCTCGTGAGCTGCCCTACATGATCGAGGCACATATGTAATCCTTATGCTGTTGCTATGATGAGTTTGCTGGGATCCGATGGATTGTGAGATTATGTACAGATTGTGTTTGAGTAATATATTTGATCTACCTCTTTTATATTTATGTTCGTAAGTAATTCTTGCATGTTCTCCGTTGTTATTTATTGCTTTGGCCAAGTAGTAGGTAGTGACTCCAAGAGGGAACGTTATGCTTGATTGTGGGTTCATGCCCCTCGATGACTAGCTTGAGTGACAGAAACATGAGTCTAGGGGATGTGCTGTTGCCACAAGGGGGAAAACAACGGTGCTTGTGCCCGCGGGTGCAAGGATTGTTTACTTCACGCAAAGTTCTTTTAATGCAGTTGTCTGTTGCTTTGAGTTTACACTATGGGTGGGACTCGCAATTTAATACCAGCGATATGTTCTGGATAGATATCTCAATGTGGATGATTAGTAGTAGATGCCGATGGATTTCGGTCTACTTGCCTTGGCGTAGCGCCCATGCTTTGAACCTCTACCTTTCTTGCAACATAGTTAGCATTGGTTTGCGCACATAATTCTATCAATTGCCCAGCTGTAATTCGTTTACCTCACATAGCTGTTTTATCGTCTTTTGGGAGAGAGACATCACTAGTGAACATCATGGGACCCCGGTCCATATTACCATCATTGATCACATCCGCTATTTACTTTCCGCTTTTACTTATTACTTGCAGCAATACCTATCACTATTATCACTTGTGTTTGATCCTTTGTAAACGACAAGGCCGGAGGGATTGACAACCTCTCTGTACTCGTTGGGAGCAAAGTTATTTGTATCTGTGTGCAGGTCCATGTTGATTGCTAATATCTGGCGCCGTTAGCAGTTGGCACCTTCTTGTTGAAACTGGGAGTCTCAGGGAAATCGATCCTTGGTATCTTTGCCAAGGGAAAACTTCCGCTACACTGCATCTCAAACCTTCCACTTGGGGTAACCAACGAGGGGCGAGAAGCCATCAAGCAAAGTTTTCTGGCGCTGTTGCCGGGGGCTCCACTCTTCAGGATAGGGGAGTTGCACGCTATCTTTTACCTTTGCTTTTTAGTCTTGTTAGTTTACCTTTCAGTTTTTGCCTTAGTATCTTTTATCGAAAACCACAAAAAAAATAAAAAATAAAAATATATTAATTATTTCCTAGTAGTCCTTTCTGTTTAGTCAAGCATGTTAGGATTTGGTGCTATCATTGACATGAAAGAGGGGAATATAAAATTCCAATTTCCTCTCAAGAAAGGGATGGAACACTTCCCTCGAAAGAAGATTAAGTTACCTTTTGAGTCCGTTATACGGGCTAGCTATTCTTTTACTCTTGATAAAACTTGATCTCTATGCATTATGCCTAGCTTAAAGGCATAAAAGAAAGCGCTTTTGGGAGGCAGCACATGAATAAATTTTTATTTTGCTTTTGTTGTGTCATGATGTTGTTAACTACAGTAGCATCATCATTGTACCTTTACTTTTCAAATTTGTGCCAAGTGTAGCCTCTGATTGCAAGAAAGTTCAAAAGTTGTGACGTGCTGTCCAGGAAACAGATTCTGTCCTTGGATAGAAAAATTCGTATAAAATCACCAGATCATCTTTTTGGTCTGAATTGTTTCGACAGCGTGCTCTATACAATTGTCTTTCGTGCGTCTGTTTTGAGTTTTTTTATTAGAGTTGCAGAAGTGCCCCGAAAAAATCATTTACTACCTTCTGTTCTGTTTTTCACAGATTCTGTCCTGTTTTGCCTTTCCTTCATTTTGCAAACCTAGAGCTTGCTTTTTCTTTGCAAAAACCTTTTGGCAATCTTGAGAAACAGTAGACCTTCAAGAATATCTTTATTTCCAGCAAGGAACAATTATTTTATTAAGGGTACTAACCTCGCTAATCAGATTATGATGAGTTATGTATGAAGGGAGTTTTCAAGTGTGCGAGGGAAGATGATAAAAAGATTCAGGAGTGTCAAACGCTCAAGCTTGGGGATGCCCCCATGCACCCCCAAGAAATATTCAAGGAGACTCAAGCGTATAAGCTTGGGGATGCCCCCGTGCATCCCCTTCTCCATCAACATTATCAGTTCGTCTTTCGTTCCACTATATTTTTATCACTTCATGTGTTATGTGCTATGCTTGGAGCGTCTTGCTTTTAGTTTTCCTTTTTAGTTTCCTTTAGCTTTTCATAACGAGTCGGAACTCAGCTTTCTTTATGTGGGAGAGAAACACGCTCCACTTCTACCTAGAACATAACATAGAATTTTCATGTCTATCTTTGCTGTGTGTGTTCTTTGTCTTTCAATAGCTACTGTCATGTTCAGCTCTTAGTTTTCATGCTTATCTTTTTAAAGAGCTTTTGTTTAGTTGGTTGCTTGAACTCTCTTTAGTTATAATTCTTATCTTATTAAGAGAGTTTGCTTCTGTTGCATTGGTTGATATGTCTATGATGAAGATGCTACGTGCATAATGGTGCTTAGTAGTTCATGTTTTCTTATGGTTAGTCTCAAATAGCTGGGGGGTTCCCAATGTGTTATTGGAGTACCAACATGATTTGTTTGCCTATGATGTGGTATGGTTTAGTAATATCTTCCTTCAAGAATTTATTTTGATTGACTTGGCGTATGCTCACGCATATTTAAGACTGTAAAGAAAGTCTGTCAAGCCTTGATGATATTTTGTTTCTGAGTAGCGATATAACTTCCATGCCTGATTCAATGCTGCTTTGTCGCTCTGCATGATTATGACCGTCATTGCTCTCTTAGTTGGTCGCTCCCAGTCTTTTGCTAACCTCCACCTGTACTAAGCGGACTGACTGCTTGTGCATCCAAATTCTTTTAAACCAGTTATGCCATATGAGTCCACCATACCTTCCTACATGGTATTTACCTGCCATTCCTAACGGAGACTTGCGTGTACCATCTCGAAATTATTCAAAAAAATGCATTCCTATTTTGTGCCTCTGTTTTAGTTCATGAGGAAGTAGTGGTTAATTCATGATCTTTTTAAGTTGGACAAGCTTCACCCCGGGATTGCATGTCTAGTGTGCAAACCCATAATACGAGAAGGAACTGGCATTGAGTGCGCCCGGCTCAAAAATAATATAACAAACAAACCCTCCTTCACGCTTTGTTCCTGAGAAATCAGAAAACTTTGGTAGTGATAAACAAAGGAGATTAAGAGGATGTGATCGTCCTCATTCGGGAGCCGTTCCTCGAAACTTGTCCATCTCAAGAAGTGATTGAGTTGTCTGCTAGCATTCGTTGACGAAACATGCATATCCAAAAAAATAATTATTACTTCTGTTTTTAAAACCAAGAGCTCTGGTACATGCTTTGTCTTTGTTTCCGACTACGGGTTTTCAACCTTGCCAACAAAAGCCACGGTTCGAGAGTCTCCACCTTCTTTTAAAAGCACCAACTACTGAGAGCATGATTGTCATTCTGAGTGTAATGTGCATTGTCCCAAAGTAGCATTGTCTTTTGCATGATTATCATATCGTTTATTCTGAAATCATTGTATCTAGTCATCACTTAAACCTTGGAGGTGCCCCTGCATTTATGTTTTGCTTCACTAAAGGGGGCAAGCGAGATATCACTTTATCATATTTGCACACCATGCTCATTGCAAATCTATTTGATGTTTCAGTATCATATTGTAAAACTTTCAGTTCTTTGTGATTTTCTCATGAGGCAACTTAATTACTACAGATTCATTGTCTCAGTAAGCTTTTGTCAGGTGACTATGAAAAGTCCTATATGGTTAATATCATGTCACCACGGAAATTATTCTTGTTATCATTTACCTACTCGAGGACGAGCAGGAATTAAGCTTGGGGATGTTGATACGTCCAAAACGTATCTATAATTTCTGCTTGCTCCATGCCTCTTTTGGGTGATATTGCTATGATATTTATACACTTCCATACACTTTTGATCATATTTGGACTAACCTATTAACTCAGTGCACCCCAGTGCCAGTTTCTGTTTTCTGCTGTTTTTGTATTTCAGGTTTTCCCATTACGAGAACTGCCAGAAAAATCCCGGAAAAATTATATAAAAAATCAGCGTTCCAGAAGCTTCCCGGCACCCGAAGTACAGCCGGAGGGGGGCCACCAGGGCTCCAGGCGCCCTGGTGGCGCGGCCCCCCTCCTGGCCGCGCCGGGGGGGCGCCTGGCCCCCCAGGCCTCCGCTGATGCCCCCCTTTGGCATATATTTATATCGTGTCCCAAAACCCTCGAGAGGGGAACCCTTTTTCGCGATCTCATCTCTGTTCCGCCGCCGCCGCGCTTCCAAGATCGGGAGCACCAGGAGAACTCTTCCCGGCACCCTGCCGGAGGGGAGGATCACCACCGGGAGCTTCTCCACCACCACGGACGCCTCCCGGATGAGTTGTGAGTAGTCTCCCTTGGACCATGGGTCCATGACCAGTAGCTATGTGATGTTCTCCTCCCGTTCTTGTGCTTCACTAATTAGTCCTCGTGAGCTGCCCTACATGATCGAGGCACATATGTAATCCTTATGCTGTTGCTATGATGAGTTTGCTGGGATCCGATGGATTGTGAGATTATGTACAGATTGTGTTTGAGTAATATATTTGATCTACCTCTTTTATATTTATGTTCGTAAGTAATTCTTGCATGTTCTCCGTTGTTATTTATTGCTTTGGCCAAGTAGTAGGTAGTGACTCCAAGAGGGAACGTTATGCTTGATTGTGGGTTCATGCCCCTCGATGACTAGCTTGAGTGACAGAAACATGAGTCTAGGGGATGTGTTGTTGCCACAAGGGGGAAAACAACGGTGCTTGTGCCCGCGGGTGCAAGGATTGTTTACTTCACGCAAAGTTCTTTTAATGCAGTTGTCTGTTGCTTTGAGTTTACACTATGGGTGGGACTCACAACTTAATACCAGCGAGATGTTCTGGATAGATATCTCAAGGTGGATGATTAGTAGTAGATGCAGATGGATTTCGGTCTACTTGCCTTGGCGTACCGCCCATGCTTTGAACCTCTACCTTTCTTGCAACATAGTTAGCATTGGTTTGCGCACATAATTATGTCAATTGCCCAGCTGTAATTCGTTTACCTCACATAGCTGTTTTATTGTCTTTTGGGAGAGAGACATCACTAGTGAACATCATGGGACCCTGGTCCATATTAACATCATTGATCACATCCGCTATTTACTTTCCGCTTTTACTTATTACTTGCAGCAATACCTATCACTATTATCACTTGCGTTTGATCCTTTGTAAACGACAAGGCCGGAGGGATTGACAACCTCTCTGTACTCGTTGGGAGCAAAGTTATTTGTATCTGTGTGCAGGTCCATGTTGATTGCTAATATCTGGCGCCGTTAGCAGTTGGCACCTTCTTGTTGAAACTGGGAGTCTCAGGGAAATCGATCCTTGGTATCTTTGCCAAGGGAAAACTTCCGCTACATTGCATCTCAAACCTTCCACTTGGGGTAACCAACGAGGGGCGAGAAGCCATCAATGATGTGTTCGCTTCCTTGTCTTTTCTTTTTCTCGGTTTGGTACATCACATAGAAAACCTACGGCACATCATTGGCTAGGACGAACGGTTCGTCTATGTACCCAAGATTGTTCAGATCCACTGTTGTCATTCCGTAATCTGGGTCTACCTGTACCCCGCCTCCGACAGATTGACCCGTTTGCACTTAAACAAAGGGACCTTAAAATCATGTCCGTAGTCAAGTTCCCATATGTCCACAATGTAACCATAATATGTGTCCTTTCCCTTCTTGGTTGCTGAATCAAAGCGGACACCGCTGTTTTGGTTGGTGCTCTTTTGATCTTGGGCGATTGTGTAAAATGTATTCCCATTTATCTCGTATCCTTCGTAAGTCAATACAGTCGAAGATGGTCCCCTAGACAATGAGTACAGCTCATTACAAACAGTGTTGTCACCTCTGAGACGTGTTTCCAACCAACTACCGAAAGTCTTGATGTGTTCACATGTAATCCAGTCCACACATTGCTCCGCGTGTTTGGAGCACACATTGTTCTTGTGTTCATCGACATACGGGGTCACCAAGGTAGAGCTCTGTAGAACTGTGTAGTGTGCTTGAGACCAAGAATGCCCGTCCCTGCATATTATTGAGTCCCCTCCAAGCGCGCCTTTTCCAGTCAGTCTTCCCTCATACCACGATTTAGGTAGACCACTCTTCTTAAGGCCAGGAATGAAGTCAACACAAAACCCAATGATATCCTATGTTTGATGGCCCATGGAGATGCTTCCATCTGGCCTAGCGCGGTTACAGACATATTTCTTTAGGACTCCCATGAACATATTGTGTAGAAATACGGGGCCCAGAATGACAATCTCGTCGACTAGATGAACTAGGACGTGCTTCATAATATTGAAGAAGGATGGTGGGAGCACCAGCTCAAAACTTACAAGACATTGCGCCACATCACTCCTTAGCCTTGGTATGATTTCTCGATCGATCACCTTATGAGAGATTGCATTGAGGAATGCACATAGCTTCACAATGGCTAATCAGACGTTTTCCGGTAGAAGCCCCCTCAATGCAACCGGAAGCAGTTGCGTCATAATCACGTGGCAGTCATGAGACTTTAGGTTCCGGAACTTTTTCTCTGGCATATTTATTATTCCCTTTATATTTGACGAGAAGCTAGACGGGACCTTCATACTGAGCAGGCATGCAAAGAAGATTTCCTTCTCTTCTTTGGTAAGAGCGTAGCTGGCAGGACCTTCATACTGCTTTGGAGGCATGCCATATTTTTCGTGCAAACATTGCAGGGCCTCCCATACCTCTGGTGTATCTTTTGTCTTCCCATATATGCCCAAGAAGCCTAGCAGGTTCACGCAAAGGTTCTTCGTCACGTGCATCACATCGATTGAAGAGCGGACCTCTAGGTCATTCCAGTAGGGTAGGTCCCAAAATATAGATTTCTTCTTCACATGGGTGCGCGTCCCTCAGCGTCATTCAGAACAGATAGTCCGCCGGGACCCTTTCCAAAGATTACCTGTAAATCATTGACCATAGCAAGCACGTGATCACCGGTACGCATGGTGGGCTTCTTCCGGCGATCTGCCTCGCCTTTGAAATGCTTGCCTTTCTTTCAACATTGATGGTTGGTCGGAAGAAATTGACCATGCCCCAGGTACACATTCTTCCTGCATTTGTCCATGTATATACTTTCGGTGTCATCTAAACAGTGCGTGCATGCGTGGTATCCCTTGTTTGTTTGTCCTGAAAGGTTACTAAGAGCAGGCAATCATTGATGGTTACAAACAGCAGCGCATGTAGGTCAAATTCCTCCTGGTTGTCCTCATCCCACACACGTACACCTTGTCCATTCCACAGCTGTAAAAGTTCTTCAACTAATGGCCTTAGATACACATGAATGTCGTTGCCGGGTTGCTTAGGGCCTTGGATGAGTATTGGCATCATAATGAACTTCCGCTTCATGCATAGCCAAGGAGGAAGGTTATAGATACATAGAGTCACAAGCCAGGTGCTGTAATTGCTGCTCTGCTCCCCAAAAGGATTAATGCCATCCGTGCTTAAACCAAACCATACATTCCTTGCGTCACCTGCAAACTCCTCCCAGTACATTCTCTCGATTTTTCTCCACTATTACCCGTCAGCGGGTGCTCTCAACTTTCCGTCTTTCTTACGGTCCTCTACATGCCATCGCATCAACTTGGCATGCTCTTTATTTCTGAACATACATTTCAACCGTGATATTATAGGAGCATACCACATCACCTTGGCAGGAACCCTCTTCCTTGGGCGCTCGCCGTAAACATCACCAGGGTCATCTTGTCTGATCTTATACCGCAATGCACCGCATACCACGCATGCATTCAAATCCTCGTACGCACCGTGGTAGAGGATGCAGTCCTTAGGGCATGCATGTATCTTATGCACCTCCAATCCTAGAGGGTATACGACATTCTTTGCTACGTACGTACTGTCGGACAATTCATTATCCTTTGGAAGCTTGTTTCTTCAATATTTTCAGTAGCTTCTCAAATCCTTTGTCAGGCACACCATTCTCTGCCTTCCACTGCAGCAATTCTAGTACGGTACCGAGCTTTGTGTTGCCATCTTCGCAATTGGGGTACAACCCTTTTTTGTAATCCTCTAACATGCGATCGAACTTCAGCTTCTCCTTTTCACTTTTGCACTGTCTCCTTGCATCAACAATGACCCGACGGAGATCATCATCGGGCACAACATCGTCTAGTTCCTCTTGATATTTAGCAGCTTACCCCGTTGCAGGATCACCGTATTCCAGGGGCACATAGTTGTCATCGTCCTCTTCTTCATCGTTGTCTTCCATCATAACCCCTATTTCTCCGTGCTTCGTCCAAACATTATAGTTTGGCATGAAACCCTTATAAAGTAGGTGGGTGTGAAGGGTTTTTGAGTCAGAGTAAGACCTCGTATTCCCACATCTAGGGCATGGACAACACATAAAACCATTCTGCTTGTTTGCCTCAGCCACTTCGATAAAATTATGCACGCCATTAATGTACTCAGAGGTGTGTCTGTCACCGTACATCCATTGCCGGTTCATCTGCTTGCATTTATATATAATTAAGTTTGTCAAAAACCATTACAGAACATCATGGATAGATAAGTAATCAAATTAATAGAAGTTCATCATCACATTAAATTCAAAGTACATACATAGCTCTCCAGAGCATGTAATGAAACCATACATTGAAACTATGTAAAACATTTCAACGCAACAACAAATGCGATCATAATCGCAACTAAGGTAACAATTGATCCACCTGCATAATGATACCAAGCCTGGGTATAAATGTCATATTTTCTAATCTTTCTAATCTACAAGCGCATGGCATCCATCTTGATCTTGTGATCATCGACGAGATCCACAACATGCAACTCCAATATCATCTTCTCCTCCTCAATTTTTTTTCCTTCAAGTAATTGTTTTCTTCTTCAACTAAATTTAACCTCTTGACAATAGGGTCCATGTTGATCTTGTGATCATCGACGAGTTCCGCAACATGCAACTCCAATTCCATCTTCTCCTCCTCTGTTTTTTCCAATTTTTTCTTCAAGTAAATGTTTTCCTTTTCAACTAAATTTAACCTCTCCACAAGAGGGTCGGTTGGAATTTCCGGTTCAACTACCTCCTAGATAAAAACTTCTATGTCACGTTGGTCAGCATAATTGTCATAAACACTAAAACAAATAGTTATAAATTAAAGATAATATACCACATCCGAATCATAGACAGGACGAGGGCCGACGTGGGCGGATACCAAAACCATCGCACTATATAATAACAAGCAATAATAAAAGTAGGAAAATTAGACAAATATCTATCTAAAGCAATAATAACAAGCAATAATAAAAGTAAGAAAATCATAGACATAACAAGAGGCTCACCACGGTGGTGCCGGCGACGAGATCGACGCGGGCGATCGACGACGGTGAAGACGGGGACGGGACGTGACGGACCACTAAACCTAGACAAATCTCGGAGAAAATGCATCTTCGAGGTCGAGCTTCGAGAGGAGAAAGCTTAACTAGTGTGGCTCAGGCTTTTTATCGAACACCTCATGTGCATAGGAGGTGAGCTAGAGCACCACAAAGCTCTCCCCCCTTGTCGGCCAGAAAAAACAGAGTAGTGTGGAATGCTCTGCTCGCCGGCGATGGGGTATATATAGGCACCCCATTGGTCCCGGTTCATGGCTGGAACCAAGACTAAAGGCCCCCCTCTTTCTCGGTTCTAGCCACGAACCGGGACCAATGGGTGTGGGCCAGGAGCTAGGACCATTGGTTCCGGTTCGTGCCTGGAACCAGGACAAATGGGTCCAGACGAACTGGGACTGATGCCCCACGAGGACCGGCCGCCCCCCTAGGTGCACGAACCTGGACGTACGCCCCAATGGGTCCTGGTTCGTGACTGAACCGGGACTAATGGGCGGGCCAGGCCCCAACCAAAGCCCTATTTTCTACTAGTGTATCGCGGCTACTTCCGCTTCAGAAAATGCTTGTGGAACTCGTCAGGAATTTCACGATAGTAGAGTGGTATTACCACTCTGACAGAACTACCACCCTTGTTTTTCTAGCTCGTTTGGTTCCTTTGACCGTGCTAAGAGGTAGTATCGCTTGAGCACGACCGATGGACATAACTGTTGGATTCGAGGGGGGTATTTAAGGGGGTCTTCTTCCCCAATGGTTCTTATCCTTTGTTCTCGTGTTTGCCCTCCATTGTTAAACTTATTTGACCTTGCTATCTCTCAATCCCTCCAATGATTCTTGCTAGTTCTTGAGTGAAAAGAGATAAAAGATCTACATCTACATTTCCACCAACACTTTCTCCTCTATGTGAGGGGACACCCTTGGATCTAGATGTTGGAGTTCTTTGTGTTCTTCTTGAAGGTTCTTCCTCTCATCTTCCTCCATAGCATTATTTGTTGTGGTGGGATTTGGGAGAGAAGGACTTGGGCACTTCGTGTGCTCGTGCCATTGCATTTGGTGCATAAATTTGAGTTCTCCACGGTGATGCGTGAAAGTAAAGTTTGAGTAGCTTATTACTCTTGGGTTCTTGGGCGCCCTACATGGTTGGTTGTGTCGCGAAGCTCAGTCATTGTGGAGTAAAGATTCGGGCAAGCGTTCGGTTCTCCAATTAAGTTGTGGAGATTGTCTCGAGCAATTTGTACGGGTACCGGTGACCGCCCCCAAGGGTTGCCAATTGTATTGTTTCGGTGACCGCCCTCAAGGGTCCCTTAGTGGAATCACGGCATGTTGCATTGTGCTAGGGCATGAGGAGATTACGATGGCCCTAGTGGCATTCTGGGGAGCATTGTGCCTCCACACCGCTCCAAATAGAGATTAGCATCTAAAAGGGTGTGAACTTGGGGATACATCGTCGTCTCCGCATGCCTCGGTTTTCCCTTACCCGAGCCCTTTAATTATGCACTTTACTGCTTTGTGATAGCCATATTGTTTATTATTATATATCTTGCTATCACTTAGTTGTTTATCTTGCGTAGCATAAGTTGTTGATGCACATAGGCAAGCCTAGTTGTTATAGTTTTGTGTGCTTGGAAAATTAAACGCTAGTTTTATTCCGTATTTGATCAGACCTAAACCGTAATTATTTTAAAGTGCCTATTCACACCCCTCTAGGTGATATCCATGATCTTTCTCTTCTGCTCATGCACACAATTGTTCTTCACAGAACTCGTAACTTCAGGTAGCTAAACCAGTTACAACATGCCATCATCCTAAAGCTACTTCCCCAACACATTGTCAGTATCGACAAATAAAACCAAGACTTTGTCATGCTCGCTAGATGACGCCACAGATCTAGCGAGCATTTCTAGACTTCCTACTTGCAAACCATCAGCAATACTTCGTCCATGGATGCACCAATACATTGCAAAACCATTTCTAGGTGCTGCATATCCTAAATTATTCCCCATCCAGTCGAACAATTCACAACAAAATGATTTCCTTTTGCAACCGTAAAAATTTCAATGTGTTCTTCCATGTAGCTACAATTAGTGCCCGCTCCACAAAACCATCCGCTATGGTAAATCTCCACACTACATTGGTCAAAACCATCACATGCATTGCGGACAATTGGACAAAAATACCAATTTCAATTCAGTCGCCCCCAACTCCTAGCCCAAAACGTAAAGAGTATAGTTTTTTGTCCTATTTCCACACTAAGGAAAGAAGTAGAAGGTCTCCTAAAACATTGTTGATGAAACCGGTTTAGAAGATCTCCAAGAAGTAATAAAGTGCAGGCAAGTTTTGGTATGCAGACTTTAGGGCTCATGAACAAGTTCAGACTTTGTTATTACTATTTTCTAGCAAATCTTGTTCTTGGTGTTTGCACTTTAATATTCCCAGATTTATTCAAATTCAAAACAATCAATAATTTCCAAAGCACACAAGTACTACTTCATGAGAATTAATCCAACATCAAAGTACAAAATTCACCAATTTGTCAACTCCAGAAAACCTACAACATAATCCCATCTTGAACAGGCATTCGTGGCCTACCGTAATCAGGAGGTTTGATACGTCTCTAACGTATATATAATTTTTTATTGTTCCATGTTGTTATATTACCATTCTTGGATATTTTACAATCATTTTCTAGCAACTTTATATCATTTTTTGGGACTAACCTATTGACATAGTTGAAAGTGCATTATATCGACTAGGGGGGGGGGGTGAATAGGCAATTTTTATAAATTTGCCACAGAGGAAATTCTAAGTGAAGAATTTCCTAAGCAACGAACTACTTAGCAGAGGAATAGATAGTCAAGTTCAAAGATAACGAGGCAGTAGCATGGTCATCATGATGAATTGAAAACAAGCACAGAGTACAAGTAGCGTGTAAACAGGATAAGCAGGCTGAGGACTTAGGACTGAAGAAATAGGGTTGAGGTAATTGAGAAAGTCTTCAGTCAAAGTCTTCAACTAGTAAAGATAAAGTTCAACAACACAAGAATGAGTAAATGGAAAAGTTGAGGAAATAGAACCAGTAGGCTTGATGAAGACAATGATTTGGTAAACCAGTTCCAACTGTTGTGACGGTTGTACGTCTGGTTGGAGCGGCTAGGTATTTAAACCTGAGGACACACAGTCCCGGACACACAGTCTAGGACACCAAGTCCTCATCGTATTCTCCTTGAGCTAAGGTCACACAGTCCTCGCCCAATCACTCGTGGTAAGTCTTCATAGGTGACTTCCAAACCTTCACAAACTCGGTCACCCGGCGATCCACAATTCCTCTTGGATGCTCTAGACCATTGATGCCTAACCGTCTGGAAGATCACAGTCTTCAAAGGTAACAAGCGTCGGTTCCACACATGGACAATCTCTTAAGTGATGCTCAATCACTTTCGGGTTTTAGGTGTTTGGGTTTTGGGTTTTCCTCACTTGATGATTTTCGCTCAAAGTCCTTGGAGGATGGGTTGATCTAATGACAAGTGCCAGTTTCTCTTGGAGCAGCCAACCAGCTAGTGGTTGAAGGGGGCGGCTATTTATAGCCTAGGGAACATCCCGACATGATAAGATATAAATGCCCTTCAATGATATGACCGTTAGGTAGGTAGATATTTTGGGACAACTGGCGCATAGCACAGCAACGGTCGGAATGTTGAGTATCAAATTCCTCAGGGCTATCATGTTCCTCACTTGTAGGAAATCCGCACTAGCGAATTCCTAGCTCCTCAGGCAGAACAAATTCCTCAGAGACCAGAAGAACTTCGTCTGTGTCACTAAAGAAATTGACTGAACTGTATGAGATTTCCAACGGCTTCACTCAAAAGGATTGGGTAGTGTAGGCTTTGAGTTAAGCATCACTTGGAAATATGTTTCCTTAGTTTTTCCTTGACCCCCTTTAACAGTACGGTGTTTCCTATGACTCAAGAAAGAGAAAATGAAACTATGAAAACAAAAGTCTTCACGCTTCATAATCCTCGCATGATTATCCAAGACTTCAAGGTCACACCAATTTCTTCACTTTAAAAATCTTCAGAAAGTCTTCAGAAATCCAAAGTCTTCAGTTGAAGACATTCATTTTTAGGGGTCGACTTTCTCTGTAAATATCAAACTCCTCATAGACTTATAGACCTGTGTACACTCATAAACGCATCAGTCCCTTAACCTGTAAGTCCTCAATACACCAAAATCACTAAGGGGCACTAGATGCACTTACAATCTCTCCCCTTTTGGTGATTGATAACAATATAGGTTAAGTTTTCAACGGGGATAAACATATGAAGTGTAAATACTGATATTGAGGAATTTGATTGCAAGATATAGAAGAACTCCCTCTGAAGATGTGCATAGTGAGGAATTTACTTTTGAAGCAATGCACATTTGAAGACTAGTATCATGGAGATCTACCCCTATATCTTGTAATTCATACATGCATTTAACATATGATATGAAGAATTTGAAATGCATGATGAAATATGGTGACTGATGTAATTCAACATGCGTGCATTAACATATATGAGGAAATAGCATGCAGAAGAACATAGCGAAAGTATTAGACCACCATCGGGTTTAAGTTTACAACTCGATCCAACAAAGTCTTCAAAAGAATGAGAGTTGTAACTTAGCAAAAAAACACCCATATATAAAGACTCACTTGAAAACTAACTCAAATGTCTCCCCCTTTGTCATCGAATGACCAAAAGGGACAAAAAATGAGGACTAACGCCCCTGAAGAATATAACGAAGACGATGGATGAGCGCCAGTGTTGTTGGGGTCGGTTGTTGGAGGAGGGCCTGCCGCAGTGTGGTCCAAATCTTCATACTCGTCAGTCTCGCGTGATGAAGAATATGAGCTGGCCACCAAGGAAGGAACTTTGACTTTCTTGAATTTCTTCGCCGGAGGTTGAGACCAGTCAAATTCTTCCTTGAAGCCCATTTGCTTCAGATCTTCTTCGCTGTAGAGATGAGACATAACAGCCCAGGTGCGATTGAAATCTTCATGGAGGTAGTAGTGATTTTTCTTCACTGCATTGTATGTAGTAGTCATGTTGTGAAGAATTAAACATGTGACGCCCGAAGACCGACGTCCCAGAAGATTCCAGAAGATTCCAGATGTTCCGGGTTGCCCGTGTGTTTCTTTTGAGCTTGTGTTATTTATTTTTGCATTGCATCATGTCATCATGCCATCATGTCATTAATTTATTTTGCATCTCAACCTAAATAAATTGTGTGGACCTTCGGTCCATTTAAATCGAGGGAAGGTGACTTCTCTTTATAACTTTTAAAAGTCTCTCATTATTTTAGGGAGCTATACTAAAATATTCCATTCTTTGGAATTACTCAAACACACTTGCATAATTTTCCCCATGTCTCTTAATTCTAGTTTCTCCGTAAAAACCTTGCCGATAATTCTTTCCGTTGTTTCGAGGCTCCTCCAAAATCTAGACTCCTTTTGTACTCCTTGAGGCAAGCTATTTATTTTTAGTTTGCACTTCCTTTTTGTTGGAACTATTTTTTTGGGGGTTGGTAATATCCCGTAAAGCCTTATAAAAATGTTCCATATTTTATTTTCTGTTCTGGCCTCTGTTCTTAATTTCTTTTGCACTCTCTCTATTTTTATTTCTTTTAAAGAAATAGAAAGAAAACTCCTCCAGGCCGCACCTCTTCTCCTCCTTCTCCTCCCAGGCCGCAGCCCGGCTCGCCTCCCACTTCTGGCCCAAGGCCCGGCTTCTCCTCTTCCCCCACTGGCCCGCAGCCTCCACCAAACCCTAGCTTCGCTCGCTCGCTCCCAGTCCTCCCTTCGAGCCGCCGCCACCCCTCTGGCTCGATAGACCGAGCCCTCTCCCCTCTCGTCCCTCACCCGCTCCCTCATCTCCCTCGACTTCTCTCGCTCGCCCGAGCCTCCCTCATTCCCCTCGCCACCTCTCCTTCGGCCTCCCTCTCTTCCCTTGCCGCGGCCCCTCCTCTACAGACCAGCCAGCGCCTCTCCTCCAGCTTCGACCGTCCGCCGCGAGCCGCGCCCTTCCCTTCCCGCGAGCCAGGTCGCCTCGCCAGGTCGCGCTCGGCCTCCTCCTGCAGCCGGCCGCCCCTCCCGTCCGGTCCGCGGCCTCTCTTCTTCAACCCCGCGCCAGGGCGCCCGTCCAGCGCGCGCAGGCCGCTGCTTCTCCTCGAAAGCCGCGACCCCGATGCCCTTCTCCTCAGCGCTCGCGAGGGGCGCCCCAAGCACAACGTCCTCCTGCCTTCGAGCGCCACAGGCCGGCGCCCGTCCCGTCCTCGCCGCGGCCAGAGGCCCTGCCGCCTCGCGTGGTCTCCCTTCCCGTCCTCCAGCAACAGCGGCTGCAGCGCCGGCTTCCAAGGCCCTGTCCTTTTCCAGATCGGCGTCGTCCCGAACAACCCGCAGCCTTTTTCCCTTTTTTTGTGTTGTTTTGTTGCTGTTTTTGTTATCTCAAGTGCCAGGAGCGCCAAGAACCACTAGGTCGGACCCGAGTACAACTACATAACGATGACCGAACGACTACGAGCTCGAGAACGACTACATGAACGATTACCATCGCCCGTGTACCCCTACGGAACGTCTTCGACCAAGTACCCCGACGTCGCAAGTACCACGACACGAACGTGAACGACTACCGTCGCCGGAACAACTACTTCCCACTACGGAACGAGTTCCACTACCGTCGCCCCGTGTACGACTACCGACGCCCGGAAGCACCAAGTACCACTACCGTCGCCCGAACGTCTACCGTCGGCATGTACATCTACGAGAACGTCTACTTCCTCTACGACTCGCGGAACGACTCCTTCCTCTACGATCTCGAACCGCCCCGAAACGCACGCTTCAAAGGTATAACGAGACGACCCCATGGATGAACGCTTGTGCTTGTTTGTTGTATGAAATGCTTCCCTTGTGTGCTTCGTGCCCGTTCCGATCTTTTGTCGTGTTCCTCGGTTGCCTCGTCACCGACTCGTGGGAACCCGGTAACGGGATCGCCCCACCTTTCATCTCGTTTGACTCGCCCACGCCGTCTATCTTTTGCACCGGACTCTCAACGAGAAACCGGAACCGAGATGTTGCGTTGCTTCATTTTCGGATCGTTGCCGTGGCACCCTTTTCTTCCACCACGGTGACAATACTTCTTATCTCTTTTAAGTCAACCTTTTAATAAACTTGCATAAACTTGATCATGTCATCCGCATCATGTTAACAACATTGATATGTTAAATTGTTGTTTGCTTATAATTATTAAACATGCTCATGGGGATTTTCCGGATATGTTGTTGTTATTTTCCGGCCTCATTTAAATTGCCTAGTTAGTGTAGTTTTATTATGCTTCACCTCTTGCCATGTTAAAAACAATTAATCTTGTCTTGTAATTAAATGAGAGTCAACTAAATAATTAAATGTGGTGTTTCGTCAATATGCAACTCGTTGCATATTGATCTCCACTTAACTTGTAGTATTTGTTTGTGCACTTTGCCATGCCATGCTTATTTAAACCGGACATGCATCATGCTTGCTTGTGCATCGTATGCCATGTTTATGATATGTGTGTTTACCGTGTTGTTTCTTTCTTTCCGGTTGCTTCTCTTGTTAGCTTCGGTTTCGTTCCGGAGTTGTGAGGATTCTCTCGTCTGTGTTGCTCCGTCTTCTTCTTGGATCCGTTCTTCTCCCTTGTGGAATCCCAGGCAAGATGACCGAACCCGGATACCATTACTATCTTTGCCTATTGCTAGAGTATCGCTCTATAGCTTTGCCTCGATGCCCATGTTCTTCTTGTCAGCCTCCTACTTGTAACCAATTGCCATGTTTAACCACCCTACCTACGCAAACCGTTGCTTGGCTAAGTACGCTTCGCTCAACCCCTCTTATAGCATTGTTAGTTGCAGGTGAAGATTGAAGATGCTTGGTTCATGTTGAAGTTTGGTTGGGTTATATCACACTATATAAATGCTTAAAATGAAATCATATATATACTGGCAGGGTGGAAGGCTAAGCCTTTTGCTTGGTGATTTGTTCCACTCATGCCGTTAGGAACCGTATAAACCGGTGTTATGTTCCTTGATTATGCGTTCCTAACACGGTTGGGCTGTATGGGACCCCCTTGATAAACCACTAAGTGCTAAGTCTTTTCCAGCAAGTCCCAACTTTTGGTACTATTTGCCTCATAATAACAACTTAATTAATTAATTAAATTTGCATAGGGGGTCGCTCCCTCGAGGATCCTTTATTTCTACATAGCAGGGGGGGCCAGTGCCGATGGTGTTGGTCCCAAACGGGGGTTCTGCGGGAACCACCACGGGGAAACTCGAGGATTGGGTCCTATAGAATCGCCCATCCGGTCGTGTCCTGAGACTTAGATACGCGCGGCTACTATCAGGGTGTCGACACGCCGGGAGGATTTGCTGGATTAGCCTTACCTTAGTTCGGTTTAACTTGAGCATGGGATTCCGAGAATACTCGGGTCTTCCCACCTATGGAGTTGCGACTCCGCGGATCGTGGGCTTGTGATGGGCCAAGTTGGAACACCCCTGCAGGGTTTGAACTTTCGAAAGCCGTGCCCGCGGTTATGTGGCAGATGGGAGCTTGTTAATTCCGGTTGTAGATAACTTGACACAATGATTCAATACACTACCAGCGTGTGTACCGTGACTGTCAATTTCCGAATAGGGATTCGGGAGTTGAACACGGTGGGGTTATGTTTGACCGGCTTTAGTTAGGATCACTTCGTGATCATCTCTCGACCGATGCACTTCTCTTCTCGCTCTCTTTTACGTAAGTTAGTGCTAGTTGCTGCTGCAGACTCTTGTTGTTCCTTCACCTCTCGTTCTTTCTTCAGCCTTGTCCTCACCCAAGTCTTAAATAGTCGTGTTACCCGGGAACGGGATTGCTGAGTCCTCTGTGGCTCACAGTTACTTCACCACACCAGATGCAGGTTCAGCCGAGTTTGATGCAGGAGCTGGTTCAAGTTCTTCACCAGGAGCTCGATGAAGTTTGTGGCCGTTTGCTTGTGTCGTTTCGATAGTCAGTAGTGGTTTCTACTAGGATTCGATCCTGACCTGTGGCTTTATGTTGTTTTGGTATCTTTCTTTTGGTTCTTCACCCGTAGTCGGGTTGTGATGTTTTGAATGATGTCTTGCTTATGTAATGTTTTGTGTGAAGTGGCGAGTGTAAGCCAACTATCTCCTTTTGCATTTTAATCCCTCTTTTACATGAGTTGTGCAAAGATACCAAACTTGAGATCATTCTAGGATGGGCTTATACCTTTAAGTCGTGCCTCGACACGTAGGAGGTATAGTCCCATCCTGGGCATTACAAGTTGGTAATCAGAGCCTTCTCCGACCTAGAAGCCCCCACTGATTGATCGAATCGTTGACGGTTGAGTCTAGGCACACACTGAAAATGTTTTGAGTCCTATATTTATATCGGAGAGTAGGATTTCTTTGCTTCTCATCTCTTTCATTCTGGTGAGGACTCCTGACGTCTACTCTTGTCTCTCCTATCTTCAAAATTGCACCAAATTTTTTTTTTAGGATCCCGCGAGTATTCTGGGATTGTTTCGATGTTCTCGTGACAAGGATATTGTTCTCGATGCCTCCTGTTACCGAGGAGTTGAGCTTCGGGGTATTGTTGTCACAAGCATATCGCGGCAGTACTAAATACTTAAGACGGCCGACATCGAAAATCTCTCCTATACGGCCAGTGGCAAGATAACCCCGACATCACCCAGTACTGGGGAGGTAGTTCGAGAGTATTGCCATAGCTTGTATAGTGGATGCTTTTCGAAGGTCCGAGGTACACAGTTTCTGAGAAAGACTGGTTATGTGTTGAAGGATGGATACACCTGGATGTAGGTTTAGAGTTGATTGCACGGTGCTTCCCGTGTATCCCCAACACCTGATTGCATAACTGGAAACTTTCGGAAATCTATAGGTGGGTTCATCTAGTAGTTCTAGGCATTCTTCCAACGGATGCTCGATATGAAGTTTGGGGTTCTACATTGAGTGAAGTGGTTTTATGGACTTGTTCTGATCGGGAGTTGCATCTTAAAGGGTCCTTGGCTATGCTGATCCGGGGATTGCAAAACCCTTTTGTAACATGTTCCATGAGCTTTCAGCACGAAGATGTCGAACGAAACTTCTATCTTGTATTTGTTCTATCTGTTCCTTGTTCCTTTTTATTTATTTATCTTTTGTTCTCCAAGTGGCTTCTCGTCGAGTTGATGTACCTGCGGAATTCATTCGTTCAATTCTCTGTTCGAATGATATTGTGAAGATCATGTTGCATATCTACCCTTTGTTCTTGTTTTGATTCTGGTATTCGAGTTGCTTCGATGTCAAATGTTGATTCCATACCTTTCCTAATCGATGTTCTCATACTTCTATGGGAGTGCTATTTCTTCTTGATCATCAAGATGGTCATGTTAAATTCTTTTTCAACCGGTGTCCATTTTGTTCATCCCAAGTTGTCTTTGTTTTTCCCCACCCTCCCACCCTTCTTCTTCTTGGAGTCAGAAATTCTCAAATGAAATATCCATTTTATTCATGTGATGTTCCTTCATTCTTTTCCTTCAATGTTCTTATCCGGTGCATTATCGTGAAGATGTTCAAGAGCTTCAAGTTCATCATTCTTAATTCTAATATTCTGCCGGTGGATGTAATTCAAGATTTCGGTGTTGATCTTATCCTTTTCCTCTTTTCCCAATGCTTTCTTATTCCGGTGCTCCAATTAATCATTCTCCTCTTGCTATTCATATCCGGAGTGTTGAAGATATCTCAGAAGTTTCATAATTCCATTCTTATTCCGTTCAAGCTATTTTGAGATTGTCATCTTATTCAAGCCATTTAATTCAACCGGTGCAATATCTCAAGCAATCTTTCCAACGGTGATTTCTTTGAGTGGGCCCTAACCCACAGGTCTTTTCCAGGATCTTACCTGACTCTTCTAATTATTCCGGAGTTATACTCAAATTCTTTTCGAAGTGTGACGTAAGTATGAATCCCATCAGTCACAGTCCTTCTCCAGGACCGCTTTCAAATTCTTTTCAGCTTTGGTTCAACCTTTCAATTATTCATTCCGGAGTGCTCAACAATTCTTCATGGCATTTCACGTCTTCATTCTCAACAATTGAAGACCGGAGAAGAGTTTCTCTTAAATCTTGACCCGTCTTTTGAAGATTCGTGGTTCTAGCTTCATGCCATCCTTTTTCCAATTGTGAGGAATTCTTTTATGCCATCCAAAGCATTTCTTGAATTCTTTTCCTTGTGTTCCTCTGAAGGCCATCATTTCAGAAGATTCTTCATTCTCAGTTTTCAACTTCGTTCTCCAAATATTCTTCATTGATGCCTCTTCGTTCGTCTCCATATTCTTACGGTGGTTCATTCAAGTTTACTCTTCCGTTGTTTTCGTTTTAATTCTTTTGTTCTTTTCATAATCCTACCGGTGCTTTGTTGAAGATTTACCCAAGCTTATGCAAGATCTCTCTTTAATTCTTTCCAACGAGAATAAGTAGTATGCCAAATCCTTTGGTTGTCATCAATTTAAATTGGTGAAGGATACTCACAACATAATTCTTATTCTTGTTCCTTCCAAGTGTTTAATTCTTTTGTCTGGAGCTTGCTCATCATATCATATCTTTGGTTCTAAATTCTTCTTCTTGTTTTTCCGGAGTTTCAAGTTATTTCAATTATATCATTTCAAGCTCCATCTAATTCATCGCAGGCCTTGAATCCTATTCTTTTTATCTCTCACTTCTCATGCTTTCATTACCGGAGTTCTTCATGGTGGTTCATCATGTTTTAATTCATCCTCGAAGTCTTCATCAAGATTCTTGTTCGAGCTCAAGCATTCTTCATCATGCTTTACAATTGCAATTCTTTCTCCCTTATCTTTTGAGATGGTGTTATGTCATTCTTGTCAATTCCTTCATGTTTTATGATTCACGAGTTATCAAGAATGAGATATTTAAAACCATCATTTTCTTTGTTCAGGAGATCTTTCCAACCTTTCAATTTATTCGTTGGAGTTATCTTGGGTTGTATTTCACCTAAAGCCTTCCCTAAGGATTGTTGTTATTATGGTGCTTATAAATGAACCAAGTTCTTCATTTTTCATTCCGGTGAATAAGCTTTTCATATCCTTGTTGATCTCAATCCAATCAATTGTTTTCGTTAGTGGCTGGTTGTCACCTCATAATTTTGAGATGCTTTCCTAAAGCCCACAACGAGCTTATTCTTTCGTTGTTGATTTTTCCAACAACTCTGTTCAACCTTCTTCGTAAGGATGCTCTTTCAAATTCAATTTTGAGAGATGTTGTCATTTGCTTCTCCGTTCATTTCTTTCATTGAACTATATTCTCTATTCTTTCATTCCGGAGGTTTTGTGATATTGCTCTCTTTAACCATCATCTCGTTTTTATCGAGATCATGTTCTTTCCATTGCCTATCTTTAACCGGAGTGTTGTATTCTTCATTCAAGTTCCGTCATCTTCTCAAGTTTGCCTCTCTTTTCAACCGGAGTGCTGTCTGAGTCTTTCTTACCCTTGTGCCATTCTTTTAATTGTTTCGGAGGCAATATGTTGTTGTTTTCATCAAGTATCATCAATCTTCTTAAGTTCTTGTTAATTCCTTCCATTTTCAGACGGAATGCTGTCCAAATTCTGTCATTCTTATTCCTTGGCTATACCATTGTAGTTCCATATTCTTTTGGTTCGTAAGCTCTCCTTTCATGTCTTTCTACCTACAAGGTTCTCATAGTGCTCCTTGTTCCTCCTTTTACCGGAGTGCTCTTAACTTCGTTCATCTCCGTTGTATTCTTCTTTCAATTTGCTCAACCTCTCAAGGTTCTTTGGTTTCACTCGTCTGTCAAAGAAGCAACTTTGTTTTACCTCCTCCTTTTCGTTTTTACCCGGTGATATCTCTAGGATCTCGGGTCGAGATCCTCTGTTAGTGTGGGAGAGTTGTGACGCCCGAAGACCGACCTCCCAGAAGATTCCAGAAGATTCCAGATGTTCCGGGTTGCCCGTGTGTTTCTTTTGAGCTTGTGTTATTTATTTTTGCATTGCATCATGTCATCATGCCATCATGTCATTAATTTATTTTGCATCTCAACCTAAATAAATCGTGTGGACCTTCGGTCCATTTAAATCGAGGGAAGGTGACTTCTCTTTATAACTTATAAAAGTCTCTCATTATTTTAGGGAGCTATACTAAAATATTCCATTCTTTGGAATTACTCAAACACACTTGCATAATTTTCCCCATGTCTCTTAATTCTAGTTTCTCCGTAAAAACCTTGCCGATAATTCTTTCCGTTGTTTCGAGGCTCCTCCAAAATCTAGACTCCTTTTGTACTCCTTGAGGCAAGCTATTTATTTTTAGTTTGCACTTCCTTTTTGTTGGAACTATTTTTTTGGGGGTTGGTAATATCCCGTAAAGCCTTATAAAAATGTTCCATATTTTATTTTCTGTTCTGGCCTCTGTTCTTAATTTCTTTTGCACTCTCTCTATTTTTATTTCTGTTAAACAAATAGAAAGAAAACTCCTCCAGGCCGAACCTCTTCTCCTCCTTCTCCTCCCAGGCCGCAGCCCGGCTCGCCTCCCACTTCTGGCCCGAGGCCCGGCTTCTCCTCTTCCCCCACTGGCCCGCAGCCTCCACCAAACCCTAGCTTCGCTCGCTCGCTCCCAGTCCTCCCTTCGAGCCGCCGCCACCCCTCTGGCTCGATAGACCGAGCCCTCTCCCCTCTCGTCCCTCACCCGCTCCCTCATCTCCCTCGACTTCTCTCGCTCGCCCGAGCCTCCCTCGTTCCCCTCGCCACCTCTCCTTCGGCCTCCCTCTCTTCCCTTGCCGCTGCCCCTCCTCTACAGACCAGCCAGCGCCTCTCCTCCAGCTTCGACCGTCCGCCGCGAGCCGCGCCCTTCCCTTCCCGCGAGCCAGGTCGCCTCGCCAGGTCGCGCTCGGCCTCCTCCTGCAGCCGGCCGCCCCTCCCGTCCGGTCCGCGGCCTCTCTTCTTCAGCCCCGCGCCAGGGCGCCCGTCCAGCGCGCGCAGGCCGCTGCTTCTCCTCGAAAGCCGCGACCCCGACGCCCTTCTCCTCAGCGCTCGCGAGGGGCGCCCCAAGCACAACGTCCTCCTGCCTTCGAGTGCCACAGGCCGGCGCCCGTCCCGTCCTCGCCGCGGCCAGAGGCCCTGCCGCCTCGCGTGGTCTCCCTTCCCGTCCTCCAGCAACAGCGGCTGCAGCGCCGGCTTCCAAGGCCCTGTCCTTTTCCAGATCGGCGTCGTCCCGAACAACCCGCAGCCTTTTTCCCTTTTTTTTGTGTTGTTTTGTTGCTGTTTTTGTTATCTCAAGTGCCAGGAGCGCCAAGAACCACTAGGTCGGACCCGAGTACAACTACATAACGATGACCGAACGACTACGAGCTCGAGAACGACTACATGAACGACTACCGTCGCCCGTGTACCCCTACGGAACGTCTTCGACCAAGTACCCCGACGTCGCAAGTACCACGACACGAACGTGAACGACTACCGTCGCCGGAACAACTACTTCCCACTACGGAACGAGTTCCACTACCGTCGCCCCGTGTACGACTACCGACGCCCGGAAGCACCAAGTACCACTACCGTCGCCCGAACGTCTACCGTCGACATGTACATCTACGAGAACGTCTACTTCCTCTACGACTCGCGGAACGACTCCTTCCTCTACGATCTCGAACCGCCCCGAAACGCACGCTTCAAAGGTATAACGAGACGACCCCGTGGATGAACGCTTGTGCTTGTTTGTTGTATGAAATGCTTCCCTTGTGTGCTTCGTGCCCGTTCCGATCTTTTGTCGTGTTCCTCGGTTGCCTCGTCACCGACTCGTGGGAACCCGGTAACGGGATCGCCCCACCTTTCATCTCGTTTGACTCGCCCATGCCGTCTATCTTTTGCACCGGACTCTCAACGAGAAACCGGAACCGAGATGTTGCGTTGCTTCATTTTCGGATCGTTGCCGTGGCACCCTTTTCTTCCACCACGGTGACAATACTTCTTATCTCTTTTAAGTCAACCTTTTAATAAACTTGCATAAACTTGATCATGTCATCCGCATCATGTTGACAACATTGATATGTTAAATTGTTGTTTGCTTATAATTATTAAACATGCTCATGGGGATTTTCCGGATATGTTGTTGTTATTTTCCGGCCTCATTTAAATTGCCTAGTTAGTGTAGTTTTATTATGCTTCACCTCTTGCCATGTTAAAAACAATTAATCTTGTCTTGTAATTAAATGAGAGTCAACTAAATAATTAAATGTGGTGTTTCGTCAATATGCAACTCGTTGCATATTGATCTCCACTTAACTTGTAGTATTTGTTTGTGCACTTTGCCATGCCATGCTTATTTAAACCGGACATGCATCATGCTTGCTTGTGCATCGTATGCCATGTTTATGATATGTGTGTTTACCGTGTTGTTTCTTTCTTTCCGGTTGCTTCTCTTGTTAGCTTCGGTTTCGTTCCGGAGTTGTGAGGATTCTCTCGTCTGTGTTGCTCCGTCTTCTTCTTGGATCCGTTCTTCTCCCTTGTGGAATCCCAGGCAAGATGACCGAACCCGGATACCATTACTATCTTTGCCTATTGCTAGAGTATTGCTCTATAGCTTTGCCTCGATGCCCATGTTCTTCTTGTCAGCCTCCTACTTGTAACCAATTGCCATGTTTAACCACCCTACCTACGCAAACCGTTGCTTGGCTAAGTACGCTTCGCTCAGCCCCTCTTATAGCATTGTTAGTTGCAGGTGAAGATTGAAGATGCTTGCTTCATGTTGAAGTTTGGTTGGGTTATATCACACTATATAAATGCTTAAAATGAAATCATCTATATACTGGCAGGGTGGAAGGCTAAGCCTTTTGCTTGGTGATTTGTTCCACTCATGCCGTTAGGAACCGTATAAACCGGTGTTATGTTCCTTGATTATGCGTTCCTAACACGGTTGGGGTGTATGGGACCCCCTTGATAAACCGCTAAGTGCTAAGTCTTTTCCAGCAAGTCCCAACTTTTGGTACTATTTGCCTCATAATAACAACTTAATTAATTAATTAAATTTGCATAGGGGGTCGCTCCCTCGAGGATCCTTTATTTCTACATAGCAGGGGGGGCCAGTGCCGATGGTGTTGGTCCCAAACGGGGGTTCTGCGGGAACCACCACGGGGAAACTCGAGGATTGGGTCCTATAGAATCGCCCATCCGGTCGTGTCCTGAGACTTAGATACGCGCGGCTACTATCAGGGTGTCGACACGCCGGGAGGATTTGCTGGATTAGCCTTACCTTAGTTCGGTTTAACTTGAGCACGGGATTCCGAGAATACTCGGGTCTTCCCACCTATGGAGTTGCGACTCCGCGGATCGTGGGCTTGTGATGGGCCAAGTTGGAACACCCCTGCAGGGTTTGAACTTTCGAAAGCCGTGCCCGCGGTTATGTGGCAGATGGGAGCTTGTTAATTCCGGTTGTAGATAACTTGACACAATGATTCAATACACTACCAGCGTGTGTACCGTGACTGTCAATTTCCGAATAGGGATTCGGGAGTTGAACACGGTGGGGTTATGTTTGACCGGCTTTAGTTAGGATCACTTCGTGATCATCTCTCGACCGATGCACTTCTCTTCTCGCTCTCTTTTACGTAAGTTAGTGCTAGTTGCTGCTGCAGACTCTTGTTGTTCCTTCACCTCTCGTTCTTTCTTCAGCCTTGTCCTCACCCAAGGCTTAAATAGTCGTGTTACCCGGGAACGGGATTGCTGAGTCCTCTGTGGCTCACAGTTACTTCACCACACCAGATGCAGGTTCAACCGAGTTTGATGCAGGAGCTGGTTCAAGTTCTTCACCAGGAGCTCGATGAAGTTTGTGGCCATTTGCTTGTGTCGTTTCGATAGTCAGTAGTGGTTTCTACTAGGATTCGATCCTGACCTGTGGCTTTATGTTGTTTTGGTATCTTTCTTTTGGTTCTTCACCCGTAGTCGGGTTGTGATGTTTTGAATGATGTCTTGCTTATGTAATGTTTTGTGTGAAGTGGCGAGTGTAAGCCAACTATCTCCTTTTGCATTTTAATCCCTCTTTTACATGAGTTGTGCAAAGATACCAAACTTGATATCATTCTAGGATGGGCTTATACCTTTAAGTCGTGCCTCGACACGTAGGAGGTATAGTCCCATCCTGGGCATTACAAAACAAAACTGCCTCTTGAGCCATTTATGGTTGCGATCGACCTTCTGACTAAGACTGAGGAGAAGCTCATGGTCAGTCATCACCCTTGGAGCTGTGCCTTGAGGATTTTGCTTTGAGGCATTGGCGGCAGAGCCATGAGTGGCAGAATCATCATTGGTAGAGTAGGATGCAGCTTTGCATAATTAATCATCCAATGGATGAACTCCTTCATCAATGACTGCAGCTTTGCCTTTTCCGTCAACTGAAGAATATGTCCGTTTGAGGACTTCAAGTGGAGGCAGATAGCTGAGATGATTCTGAAAGTCAGCCTTGTAAGCAATAGAAGACCTTGTTCTGATGAATCTCATGATCCAGGGAGCATGAGGCTTCAGGTTAAAAGGAGGCAGTGCAACATTTGCCAAAGTCCTCATGAAGAAATCATGATAGTTGATGGGGATCCCATGCATGATATAGAACAACATATTCTTCATGATGCCAATGATTTCTTCATCACTCGAGTCGTGGCCTTTGATTGGACTCAATGTCTTTGTCAGAATGCGATAGACAGTCCGAGGCACATATAGCAATTCCTTCACGAGGAATTTTGTTCTTGGTGCTTGACCAGGCTTTAGCGGTTTCATCAATACTTGCATATAATGATCAGCAAGTTCAGGTTCATGATATACACACCGTGCACCATCAAGGGGAGGACTGAGAGGCAGGGCCTGAAGCAATTCAGAGGCCGGTGCCTTGAAGTGAGTGTTTTCAGTCATCCAGTGCAGCACCCAAGAGTTCGCATCTTCAGCCTTTCCGGTGATGTGCAGTGTTGCATAGAACTGAAGAATGAGCTCTTCATTCCAATCACATATGTCTGTGCAGAGGGCGAGCAATCGAGCATCGTAGAGAACGCTGAGGACCGGCGTGAAGCAAGGCAGGGATTCCATATCCACATGAGGAATATGTGCATGGTCGAAGACTTTGTCCTTACCAAAGAGCAGGGAAGAATAGAAGTTTGCTTGGCTGGCAGTCCAGAAACGCTTCCTTCTAAGACGAGCAGAGCCATATGGGTTGAAGTCAGTGAAGAACACATGCTCGTGGAAGAAGTCATCAGCCTTAAAGTTTTGCTTCTTAGAGAAGGGATCCTTTGGCTTGGGCTGAGGATTATCACTTAATTTCATCACAGCCTCAGGAATCACAGGCTGAGGCATTTTAGTTTCTACTTCAGCTGCAGCTTGAGACTTCATTTCTTCAGCAACTTTTTCATCAGCACTAGTGGCTGGAATTTCCTCATGGAAGGAGGGAGTGGTGCGAGGTTATTCACAGCCCATTTGAACTTCAGTGCGTTCTTGGGACTGAGGAATTTGCTGCAAAGGCGTGAACAATGGAGAGTTGGGGTGAAGACTATCCCAAAAGTCATCGTTCAGCACATGAGTTGTGCTCCCAATGTCCACGTCTTCATCATTGTCACTCATTTCTTCAACGCCTGCCTCTTCAGCTGTGAACTGAGGCATAGGCGATGAGATCACTGGGGTTGAAGGGATGTTATCCACTTCAAGTTCTTAGTCCAACTGTTCTGAAGAAGCAACAGAAGGAACATCTTCATCAGATCCACTTGGGATCACATATTCTTTGCCAAAATGTATGATTTCCTTTGATGGCATGATTGAGAGAGGAACAACATCAATGGTATTGCTGACAAAACTAGTCAATTTCTTCAGCTTTTTCGGGGCAACAGACTCTAAAGAAGCAGATACTTTCCTTTTCTTCACTGCTCCTCGTTCCGCAGCCTTTGTTTTCCTCACTTCTGATGCAGACGGAAGAACTGAACTTGGTGTTGGTGCAGGACGAGCAGAGGAAATTGGTGCAGTTTCTTCAGGCTTAATTGTTGCAGTTTGCCTGGCTTGGTCAGATTCTTCAGGCACAGCGGTTGAAGCTTCAGCTGGCCTGGCTTGTTCCTCAGGCGCAACACTAGTGGTTGCCCTGGCAATTTCTTCAGCGACTGGAATAGAGTCATCAGCCCTGGTAACTTTAGTTTCCTTAGCAGGCTAATTTTCATCAGCGGTGTTGGTATGTTCTTCAGTGCGCTGAGTAGATGCTTCAGCTTGAGGAGTTTCATGTTGTGTTGGTGCTGCAACGTTTGAGGTAAATCCCTTGGTCAGATTAACGAATATGACTTTGGCTCCCAGCCAATCAGCACGATAGCTTTCAAATTCATCATTGAGGGTTTTCAACTCACCTTGTAGCTTCACAAGTTCCTCAAAAGACATATTCACTATGTTGTTCTTCAGCAATCTTTCCTTCTTGCACTGATCCTTCTTTGCCTTTCTAGCCTGCTCATATTTCCATTATTCTTCACCAATAAAGGCGGCCAGCATATGACTTTGACCAGGAGTGAGGTTCATCTCAGGCAAAGGAGTGTTGGGGTCTTTGTGCCATAGGTCAACGAAATCAAGGATCAACTTGGGATCCAGCATCAATGGCACATTGCTGCCTTTGGCTCTAGCGGCCCTTTCCTGTCTGTCTCTGATGATTTTGGCGAGTTCCTCATCATCAGCTTCGTCATCACTTGACGACACATGGAAGGCGACTTGCTACTTGGGAGGACTTGGTCTAGAGCCACGTCATGCAGTGGCCTTAGACTTCAACAAAGTGCGGTCAGTGGAGGAATTCGGAGGAGCTGAAGAACTAGCAGAGGCTCCTGAGGCAATAGAGATGCCAGTTGTCCTTTGGCACGTGGCGAGATGCAGAGGTGCTGAGGACTTTG
>LR738709.1:83295376-83320896 GCA_902687465.1 Secale cereale
TATCTGAAAGTTTTTTCACACATTGATGTTCTAATGTTTGTTCGATCTGCAAAGTTTGAAGTTCATATGTTGTTTCATTTAAGAGAAACAAAAAAGAGAAATCTGCTTGTTGTAAGTTAGTTGGGTAGTACGGATCTCAAAGCAAGACTGGAGGGTTGAGGATAAGAGGCTCCGTGTAGCCTGAGCTACAAAGAAACTTTGTGTTTCCTCATCCTTCCCGGTGCGCGACAACCCAGCCCACATGCTGCTGCCGTCCGCCACCCCAAAATAGCTTCGTCTATGTAAATGCTACTAAATCAGTGGTTTGATTCAGTAGCCTGCTTCAGTTCAAACACATGAACAAAAGTAATCAGAGAAGAACAATATGTTGAAGAACAATATACTGAGTTTTTTTGTTAATCAGCGAAGAAGAATATACTGAAATTTCAGAGGATAACACAATGCAGTGCTAGTCACTATCATTAGTACTTAATGTGGGTCAAAGAAGAAGTGTTGGGCAGTGGTTCATTGTTAATCAGTGATCGGAACTAGTGTACTTTGGATTATACTAGTGCAAATGTAGCCTCAACTTCCTAGTACGTGTGAACATGCACACATCTGACAAAAAATGGGTTCATGAGAAAATGAGGTTCTTATGATCATGTTTATTGTTAACTTATTCAGAAGAAATGCTATTAAGTTATATCATTAGTGGAAACACAATTAACTTATTCAAAAATAATTCTATCAGTTCAGACTCGAGAGGGTGTAAGTGCAGAAGAAAAAATTGGTAGTTGTAAAGGGTCACGATTGAAAAGGTTATAAGTTCAACACGATGTCTCAGATAAGTTCGTGAAAAAGATCAAACAAAAAAGAAACCCCAAATGGGAATTCGAATGGTAAAAGTTCAAGTCACAAATTCCTACTTGGCCTCGATAGCTCATATACACTTCAATCTTGTAATTTAAAAGGTAAGTCACAAGTTTGGAGATGATTGTTTGCAAGTAGTTTGCTTTGATGATTCTGGAATTGCATCAGGCCATTACAGAAAATGGCTCTCTGAGTTCATTATTTATTTCAATTCATGAAATTGACACAGTGCGCCGCCCCGCTCGCAACGTCGTTGTTGCTTGCTAGCTACCGGTGGTCCGTGTGCCCTGGTTGCTGCTGCTGTAGGGTAAGGTGAGTGAGAAAGAGATTATTGAGAGGGATTTGCTACTGCTGTTGTTCCTTGTATTGATTGAGGATTGCCGAATCTAAAGGCTGCTGCACCTTCGCATTCTATGCACTGTCACATATGAGTTGGTGCTCCTGTAGTGTTCTAATTAGCAAAAGAACAATGAGAAGGGAAAGAAGACGGTGGTTAAATATTAAGTAAATAAGGACTGATAGAGACTGATAGAATGAGGATAACATAAAACAGTGTGTGACTGAAAGAAATTAAATATTTTGGGGCGAAACTTTGTTGCTTTTCTCTGGTGATGTAGTTCAATTTACTACAACCGTTCTGCTTGTAATAGCATCTTATGCAGGAAGTTCGAGATGGGAACACTTGTTTCAGATGCTCTCCTCCCATTCGCGATGCTGCCAACAAGGCGTGGCGCCATCTTTGAGATGCTCCATCAGCTCCTCCTACTCCTCCTGGTGTGCACAAGCTCCAATTCGTCGAGATGCTCCGTGTAGGTACTCCATTTTATGTTTTCAATTCATCTTATAGAAAAGCAGAACAAACTATGTGTCATTTTTGTCATTCACGCAATTTAGGCATACCTTCTGCACAAGTTCAAAAATCTGAAGAAACAAAGCTCAAACCAAGTTCAGAAACTGTTTCTTTCATAAATTAGTTGTTTTGGTTAATTCTGTAGTACATGTGTGTATTGTGATTGTAATTGTGGCTTGGAGTTGAGAAAAAGATAACAAGTTTGACAGTTTTTCAGTTCATGTGGAGCTTGTCAGTTCGACAATTTTTCATTCCGTGTGGAGCTAGTCATTGTTTTAGGTTGCGTCTGGTTGTACCAAATGCTTGCACTTCTCTGAACTGAGAGTACGCCTGAGTTTCCTATTCCTTCTAATCTTAATAAAGTGAATTGTTTTGGAGCTGGACTGAACGAGGTTATCTTGATAGGAGTCTAGTGTTAGTTACTAAATTCTAGTCAGAGTAGTGTAATCAAAGGAATGTACAATTGCGTTCTTGTGCTGCACACTTGTACTCACATATTATTATGCTGCGATACTAGTTCAGAACATTTTGTTATGTATGTCACATGCAGGTTTCTCCCCATTCTTCTCGTCTTCATACTATGCCTTTCATACCTTTATGTATATATAAAAGCTCAGTCTGAAACTACAGATTTGCCCAGAGCCTTGACCTAGGACATTCTGAATAATACTTCAAAGAAGTCTGAAATGCATTGTAGTATATAAAGCCTTGTTCATCATTGCATTCTGATACTAGAATCTAGAGTAAGAAATCAAGATTGTAATATGTAGGCGCAAGAACATGACTCACTATTTGAAATGAGTACTCTTTTGTTTCAGCTAATACTTCTTACTCTCAATTCCAAAAGTGGATGCACGTAAGTACAACTTAGTAGACTACTAGTAGTACATCAGTATGTAAAGGATGATGTAATTACCACAACCTCAATGATTATAGTATTTGGGATGCTCATCATTTTTCACATCCATCTCTACTGAATTATGTTAGCCTTTTTCAGTTCATCTTTGCAATTCCAGTCCATTTTCTTTTTGCAGGATGCGTCAAAAAATAAAATAAAAGGTAGCAACTCAAATAGATGAATATTGGAAGTCCATTGCTATCTTGAGGTCTGTTACCCTTCAACTTATAGACATATATGCTCAGTTATTGTTGTGTAACATAGAGTTACCGTGTTCGTTCATGCTCCTTCACTTGTGTATTTTCAGTTCAACATTTGGTGATTCTTCAGGTCCCCTTATCCGGCATTTTCAGTTCATCTTGCAGGTAATGGGGCTCCCCTTCAATTCGTCTTGCAGGTGTTCAGGGCAGTACAAAAAACATCACCATAGTTAGTACAGTAAGTATGGCTTGGTAGTCGCTGGGATTCCTTCAGTGGCGAAATCCCGGTGCCGCTCGTGATCTCCGCCTCCATCAGCTCCACCTCGCCGTAGCAATCAGTCCAGAGAAGGAGGTGTAGCTGGTCCACCCGGTCCACCCGATTATTCTTTCAACATTTTCTTTGTGATGCATGCTCGCTGATGGATCAACAACTATTTATTGATACGGAGATGTGCCCCTGCTTTTATTTTTTGGAAAAACAAGATGCCTTTTGTGACACACCAAGACCGGTGCATCAGGTGTGTTGCATCAGTATGTTTTCAAAACTTGCATTCGTCCGAGTCCGCCCGTCTTTTCCGTTGTCCGTTCTGAGCCCAGACACACTTGCACGTGCCCGCGGCATCTTCGGTTATTTATTTTGCGAGTAGCCGGAAAACGTTCTTGGAATGGGGTGAAACTTGGCGTGTGGTCTTATTTTAGTGTAGACAGGCCGTCTGCCAAATTTCATCGCATTTGGAGTCCGTTTGATAGCCCAACTGTTAACCGCGTTAACCGCCGGAAGCCTTTTCTCTTTTGGCCCAGCAACCCTTTCACACAGCCCACCTAGCTCATTCTAACCCCTCCATGCTATTGGCCGTTCGATCACGATCGCGTGGTCGCGAACCGCTCCTCATTTGGACACTCCTAGCTCCCTCTACCTATAAAAGAGTCTTCCCCGTCCAAAATCGCAGGCAAACCCTAAAAATCCTTCCTCCGCGCCACCGGACGTGTCCGCGCCGGCGCCGGACATGTCCGTCGCCCCCCACAGCCAATCAGCACGCGCCACGTCGCCTCCCGCACCCACTTCGCCGCTCCGGCCCCCCGGGCCCAGGCGGGGCCCGCGCGAGCCCGTAGTCGTCGCCGCCTGCCTCCCGCGCCCGAGCGCCCCGCGCCTCCTCTGCCTTCCTCGCGCCTCCGCCGCCGGCGAGCAGACTCCACTGCCCCGCAGCTGGCGAGCACCGCCGCCTCTTGCTGCCCGATCTCCGCCGCCCCGAGCCCAGGCCCCTCCGCACCGCCGCCGTTAGCCTCCCTCCGGCCGGATCCGGCGAGTCGCGGCCCGGATCCGCCCCATCCGGCAGCCTCCCCGCCGCTCTGGCCTCGCCGGACCACGCCTCGACGCCGGCAGCCGCTGCCTCGACAGGAGGCCGAGGACGAGCGCCCTGCGTCGGCCTCCTGGGCCGCCTCCGCCCCTGAGGCCCAGCGCGCCCCAAGGCCCATCCCCGTCAGGCCGGCCTGCCCCCTCCGCTTCGTGGGCCTCGCCTTGCTCTGGCAAGGCCCAGGCCGCCCCGATTCGGCCCAGCCTTTGTTTTTTTAGTTCTGCGAATTTATTTTTTATTCCAAAAACTGCATATTTATAGATTAGTCCCTGGCATGTGTAAATAAGTGTGCATGTTTGACTGCCTGTAACTTTTTGTGTGTATGTCCAAATTGAGTGAATTATATATCAAAATGATCGTGGTGATATGCTCTACACTTTGTCCCATTGTGCCATGCTTGTTTGACTTCATCTTGATGCTCTAATCTCTGTTGCAAAAGTGCTATAAGCTTTAAACTGCTGTTAACTATAATTTTGTTGCATACTTGTGATGCTTGTAACTTTGTGCATGTTTATCGAAATGGAGCATATGATATGTCAAAATGTTCATTGTGAAGTGCTCTACATGATGGTTTCTGTAGCATTCATGTTAGGTGTCATATTGCCATGTTTATCTCTGTTGCAAAAGTGCAACTTACCATGCCAGATTTTGACCAAGTCTGGATCATTTTATTGCAACTTGCCATGCTTGTTTAAATGTGTTCCAGTAAGCTTTTGAATGTGTTCTAAGTTCATGCTTGTTAAGTATCATGTCTACTTCACATCTATGCTTCTTGTTATCATGTTTGGGTGCTGTAGCATATATTTACATTGCTCCAAAGTTGCTATGTGGCTGTTAACTTCAGCTTTGCATTGTAACTTGTTTTGCTCGTATCTTTTAGCCCGTTGCTCCGTTTTGAGTGTGCCCTATATGAAACTTGTGTGATTTTGAATGTAGAAGCATAATATCATGTTGTTTACCTCCTTGGAGTGTGTTTGCTTGATGTTTGGGTGCATCTTGCACCGTTGCCATGCTTGTCTTGTTTTGCTCATATCTTCTAGGCCGTAGCTCCTAATTAAACAAACTTTATATGAAAATTGACTAGAATTTCGTGTAGATCATCATGGTGCATGTTAACATGCTGTTTAACAACTCTAACTTAAGGTTTGTTCAGATCTGGACTAATTTCAAATTATGCATATGAGGGCTTACCGGATTTGTTATATGTTAATTCCGGCCTCATTTAAACTTGTTGTTTGGTGTTGTTCTTGTGTGCTTCATCCCTTGCCATGTATTGCATCATATATAGACTTGTCTTGCATCATACTTGGTTGAGCATATTGTCATGATTCTTGTGTTGTGTGTTTACCGTGTTGCTTGCTTCTTCTCGTTAGTGCTTGTTTCGTTGCGATCGTGAGGATTCGTTCGTCTACTCGTGGTTCATCTTCAAGGCTTCTTCTTCGTCTTTTTCACGGATCCGTTCTTCTTCCTTGCGGGATCTCAGGCAAGATGACCTTCACCTTGGATACCTTCACTATCATTGCCATGCTTAGTGTCTCGATGCTATCGTTATATGTCGCGCTACCCATCTTTATTGTCAGCCCCTCTCCTTGTTGCCATGAAACCTCTAACCTTTGACACCTTCCCAGCAAAACCATTGTTTGGCTATGTTACCCGCTTGCTCAGCCCCTCTTATAGCGTTGTTAGTTGCAGGTGAAGATGAAGATCGTTCCATGTCGGAACTTGTTGTTGGAATATCACAATATGCCTTATATATATTAACACACCTATATACTGGGCATGGGTGGAAGGCTTGGCCTTTTGCTCGGTGTTTCGTTCCACTCATGCCACCTTAGGAGCCGATAAACCGGCATTATGTTCCTTGATTTTGCGTTCCTTACACGGTTGGGTATATGGGGACCCCTTGACAGTTCGTCTTTGAATAAAACTCCTCCAGCAAGGCCCAACATTGGTTTTATTGCAACATAATAAAAACTTAATTAATTAATTAATTGCATAGGGAGTTAGCGCTACCCGAGGATTCTTCTACATACAGGGGGGCCAGTGCTGATGGTGTTGGTCCCAAACGGGGGTTCGACGGGGCCGCCACGGGGAACATCGAGGTATCTGGCTCCTGTAAAATCACCCATCCGGTCATGGCCTGAGACGAGATACGCGCGGCTACTATCAGGGTGTCGGCACGCCGGGAGGTCTTGCTGGACTTGTTTTACCATTTTCGAAATGTCTTGTGCACCGGGATTCCGAGCCTGATCGGATTGTCACTAAGATAAGGGGTGATAATATTATTATTACTTCTGCTGATCGTGAGAGCTTGTGATGGGCTAAGTTGGGACACCCCTGCAGGGTTATGATCTTTCGAAAGTCGTGCCCGCGGTTATGTGGCAGATTGGAATTTGTTAATGTCCGGTTGTAGAAAACTTGACAGAGGATCCGAAGTAAAACACACAACTGTGTGAGTAACCGTGACTGTCTCTTTTCACTTTGAGAAGAGAACACGGTGGGGTTATGTTTGACTCGTAGGTAGTTCAGGATCTTTAGCGATCTCTACTAGTTTGCGACCATTTGTGTAGATGCTCATCTTATTCTTGTACTCGTAAGTTAGCCACCATATATTGCTTAGCCGCTGCTGCAACCTCACCACTTTACCTCTTCCTACCTCTTTAAGCTTTGCTAGTCTTGTTACCCATGGTTATGGGATTGCTGAGTCCTCGTGGCTCACAGATACTACAACAACAGTTGCAGGTGCAGGTTTCCAATGTCTTGACATGAGAGCGATGATCGTTGTGTTGGAGTTCTTTCTTCTTCTTCTTCTTCTTCTTCTTCTTCTTCTTCAGTCTTGGGTTAGGTTCCGGGTCGGCAGCCTGGGATAGCAGAATGATGTCGTTGTGCTTTTCATGTTTGCATCCGTAGTCGGATGCCTTATATTGATGTTGTTGTATTCATGTGACTTGTATGATTTGTTGTATTCCCCATGTATGTATGTAATGGTACGATGTAATGATATCCATCTTGCTAAGAGCCCGAAATGCGGTTGTGCCCCAATCACGTAAGTGTCACGTGATCGGGATAGAATCGCATCTTGGGCCCGACACCTTTGCATACTTCAAAGTTGTTGCTTGCTCCCAACAGTCAATTCCGCAAGTTCAGTGGGTGTCGTCGAGCATGTTGAAGTATGCCCTTTGTGCAAAAGTGTGAATTTTTGTCAGTATTTTGTATATTTTATTTGGCAGAGGCTTCATGTGATCTTGTGGAGCTTTATAGATGTACTGTCATTACACTTTTAAGGCCCTATAGTTCATTATATCATACATGTGCGCCATTTAGTACTCCCACCGTCCCATAATATAAGAGCGTTTTTAACACTAGTGCAGTGTCAGAAATGTTCTTATATTATGGGACGGAGGGAGTATGTATTATAGGATCAGTTCTCAAATTAGAACACGTACATAGTTCGGTCAAAAAGAATGATCAGTTCGATAGTGCTCTCTCATGCCTATTTTGGTTGATGTCCACAAATGGACAAACAATTGTCTCAGAAATGTTCTATTATTATTGGCATATAAGTACAAAAAAATTTGAACACGAGGTCCTACATAGGCTTTGGAGAAATGCTAAAAAACACGAAAATTCAAACAAGTTAAGTTCAAGTGGTAAAATAAGAGAAGTCCAGAATATCATCGCAAAACAAAGTTGAGTTCAAAATAATATGAAACACACAACATTTTATTTTTGTTGAAAGTATTATTCAGTTCAACGATATAAACAATGCAAGTTCGAGGACGCAAATACCGTAAACTGTTGAAAAGCTACGAGGAAAATCATACAAAAAAAATAGAGTGAAGTCTAGTATGTTAAAATACGTCCAGTACTAAACCATATGGACATCAGTTCAAGTACTCTTTTTTCGGAACATTTCAAAATTCCTCTTCGAAGAATATATCAGTACAAACGCACACGTAGATCAGTACAAGTACTTTGTTTTTTCTGACGGAAAAATAGCACGATGGGTCTAATCGTAATCCAAATTACTTCTCAATGGTTGCGAATATGAGAAAACATTCAACATGACTAAGTTTCGTATTTTCGATATCTTTCCAATGGTATATTATTTCCCTTATTTTGACAAACTTTTTAAAAAAATCGCGTTCGAAATCAAATTTGACCGTATTTGAATCCGTTTTTAAACAGTAAGGAATTAGAAAAACATTTCAATACGAAAAAGTTGCGCATTTTCCATAGCTTTCCAATGCCGTATCATTTGCGTCAATCCGACAAATCGTTTGCAAAAAATCGCAAAAATACGTTTCGCCTAGAATTTCACTGTTTTTCAAATTACTTCTAAATCGTATAGAATTAGAAAAAACAATAGATATATGGAAGATGCGGATTTTCACCAGCTTTCGAATGCCATCTTATTTGCTCAATTCCAACAAACCGTTTGAAAATTACGTCCAAAATACGATTCACGTTTTCGGTTTTGAAAAAAAGGTTTTCCGAAAACTACTCTTAAACTGTGATGAATTTGCAAAAACAAATTATATGATTGTAATGTAGATGTCAAGGGCTTTCCAACGATATATTATACGCCCCGTTTCGACAAAAACAATTGCACAAAAATTGAACTATATAAGACGATTTGTTGAACAGAAATAAAAGCATGAGTTCACCGCTCGTAATACATCAGTACAACCGCCTGAAACCGTCAGTTCAAGTAGGATAACAGAATAATATTCTGTTACGTGAAACATAATAGCTCAGATGTATATATATATATAGTAAATGAAGAACAACAGCGGAAAGAATGAAGACATTGCAAAGTTGAAGAAATTGAACAGTTGAGGAATTTCAAAAACCGAAGAAAAACTCAAATTAAAGATTTTCAACTTTTGTTGGTGGCATAACCCACCGTATAAGAATGATGATTTCAGACACCACGTACAATTGTCGTACGGCTCTGAGAATCAGTTTCTTCATTAATTTCTTCACACTTAGAGGGTTAGTCTTCATTGGTTGAAGAAAAACATTACTTCGTGTGTTGCGCATCAAAGTCATCAATTTTGCATAAGTGTTAGGATGTGTGTCCTTTCCAAAGAACATTCGAAGATTCTAAGATATTTATCTCACATCGCAACTTGCAAAATCTCTTATCATCCAAGGGCTTAGTGAAGATATTGGCCAGCTGGTCTTCAGTCTTCACGTGGTTGATGGAAATGTCGCCCTTGAAGACATGATCACGAAGAAAATGATGGCGAATCTGGATGTGCTTTGTCCTCGAGTGCTGAACTGGGTTGTGAGCAATCTTGATCGCACTCTCATTGTCACAGTAGAGTGGCACATCTTCATGTTGATGCCATAGTCCTTGAGGGTTTGCTTCATCCATAGTAATTGAGCACAGCATGACCCAACAGTTATGTACTCAGCTTCATCAGTGGAGAGAGATACACAGTTTTGCTTCTTCGAGGACCAACATACTAAGGATCGTCCGAGGAAATGGCATGTGCCGGATGTTGACTTGTGATCCACTCGATCACCAGCATAGTCAGAGTCAGAATATCCAATGGGATCAAAATCAGAGCCCTTGGGACACCATAATCCAAGTGTTGGAGTGTGAGTTAGATATCAAAGAATATGCTTCACAGCCTTATGGTGTGATTCCTTCGGTTTAGCTTGGAATCGGGCACACATGCAAACACTAAGAATAATATCTGGCCTAGATGCACATAGAGCCAATCATGGAGCGGTATACCTTTTGATCGAAGTCTATACCATTTTCATCGGTGCACAGTTGGCCATTTGTGGGCATAGGGATTTTGACGCCTTTGCAATCTTGCATGCCGAATTTCCTCAGAACATCCTTGAGGTATTTCTCTTGAGATATGAAGATGCTATTGCGTTGTTGACGAATTTGAAGACCTAGGAAGAATTTCAGCTCTCTCATCATGGACATTTGTTATTTTTCACGCACCATGTAGCAAAATTCATCACTGTAACGTTCATCAGTACAGCCAAAGATAATATCGTCCACATAGATTCGACACACAAATAATTCATCATCATACGACTTAGTGAAAAGAGTTGGGTGAAGTGAACCGGGTTTGAAGCCTTTCTTCATGAGTAATTCCTTCAAAGTATCATACCATGCCCGAGGGGCCTGCTTGAGGCCATAAAGGGCCTTGTTGAGTTTGAAGACTTTGTCAGGATGTTTAGGGTCTTCAAAACCTGTGTGTAGCCTTGAGCTAAGAGACGAGCCTTATTCCTCACCACAAGGCCATTTTCCTCTAGCTTGTTTCAATAGACCCACGTGGTGTCGATGATATTGTGCTTCCGAGGATCTGGTCGCTTGACGAGTTCCCACACATGGTTGAGCTCGAATTGATACAATTCCTCTTGCATAGCTTGAATCCACTCAAGTTCCAAAAATGCCTCATCAACTTTGGTGGGCTCTGTGATAGAGACAAAATCAAAAAGCCCACAAAAGTTAGATAAGTGTGAAGCTCTTGAGCGTGTGAGAGGACCTGGTGCATTGATGTTGTCGATGATTTTCTCGATCTGCACTATTTTTGCGACACGAGAATGAGCTGGCTGACGACTTTGGTGTGGCTGAGCATTTTCTTCAGCAGAAGTTTCTTCAGGAGCACCAGAATGATTTTCTTCATTGTCAGGAATGACTTCTTCAGCTAATTCTTCTGTGGGGATGATATCTTTAGTAGCTTTGAATTTTATGGATTCCTCGGGAGGTATTTCACCTGACACAGAAGGCAGGTACTCTCTTTGCGAGCCATTAGTTTCATCGAACCGCACATCTATAGTCTCAACAATCTTGTGAAGATGGTTGATGAAGATTCTGTAGATGTGCGAGTCCTTTCCGTAACCAAGCATAAAACCTTCATGTGCTTTCGGTGAAAATTTGGAATTGTGATGAGGATCTCTAACCCAACATTTCACACTGAAGACTTTGAGATAACTCACATTGGGTATCTTGTCGGTGAGTAGTTCATATGCGATTTTCTTGAGAAATTTGTGAAGATATACCCGGTTGATGATGTGGCATGCAGTATTGATAGCCTCAGGCCAGAACCTGAGAGGCGTCTTGTATTAATGAAGCATGGTGCAAGCCATCTCAACAAGAGTCATGTTCTTGCGCTCCACAACACCGTTCTGCTGAGGAGTGTATGGGGTTGATAGCTCATGAGTAATACCAAGTTCATCAAGATAGTCATCAAGACAAGTGTTCTTGAACTCGGTCCCATTGTCACTCCGGGTATGCTTGATCTTCACACCGAAATTCGTCGAGGCCCTTGAGGAAAATCGCTTGAAGATTTCCTGCACTTCATGCTTAAATGTGATGATATGCACCCATGTATAACGTGAATAGTCATCAACAATGACAAATCCATAAAGAGATGCTGCTTTTGTGAATGCGGAATAATGTGTAGGGCCAAAGAGATCCATGTGAAGCAATTCAAATGGACGAGTGGTAGTCATGATAGTCTTCGAGGGATGCTTTGATTTGGTCATCTTACTGGCTTCGCAAGCCCCACAAAGATGATCTTTGAGGAATTTGACACCCTCAATTCTAAGGATATGCTTCTTCTTCACAAGCGTGTGCAAGTTCCTCATGCTAGCATGACCGAGTCGGCGATGCCATAGCCATCCTTCTGAAGCTTTTGCAGGTAGGCATGTGGCAGGCTGTGGTCCTGTAGAGAAATCAACAATATACAAGTCTCCTCTCCTAAAGACTTCGAAGACTTTGGAATTGTCAGATTCTAAAACTACAACACAACGATATTTGCCAAAGACAACCACCATATCAAGGTCACAAAGCATTGAGACAGACATGAGGTTGAATCCAAGAGACTCGACAAGCATGACTTTGTCCATTTGTCGATCTTTTGAGATTGCAACCTTACCTAGACCCAATACCTTGCTTTTTTCCTTTGTCAGTGTAGGTGATATGCTTCAGGTGAGATGGAGATAAAGCAGAGCCCATCAATAGGTTCTTGTCACCGGTCATGTGATTTGTGCATCCACTGTCGAGGACCCACTCAGTAGCTTTGACAGAGTCACCCTTGGCACCTTTTTCCATGAAGCAATAGGTGGGAGAGTAGTCATCGTTGTCGTCGTCAGCAGTGTCGGGGAAGTCTTTTTCCTTGGTGTAGAAGATGGACTTGCTGACGAATGCGGTAGCAAGAGCCAGGCTTGCCACACCAGAGTCTGATTCCTCAGGTTCCTCCTCTTCCTCATTTTCTTCAGATTCAGCTGAGTCCATTTGCTTGCCAATGAATGCCCGAGCTTTCCTGGAACTGCTCTTCTTGTTAGAGGAAGACTTTAAGGATTTTGATGATGAGGACTTTGAAGAGTTCTTCTTTTTCTTCGAGTCATCTGTGATAGCCTGGCTTATTAGGGATGATAGACTACTCATATCAATAAGGAATTCCTTCTTTTCCGGAGGCCCATTTAGATAGAACTCCAAAGTTAAGCGTGCTCAGCTTGGAGTAGTTTCAGGATGGGTGACCGGCCGGGAAGTTGCTCCCGGTGCACACGAGTGAGGACAAAGTGCACAGAAAAGACTAGTATTGATATGTGAGGCCAGTCTAGATCCCGCCAGGAGTAACGACCACCGGCGGGTGTATCCGGGGCATTACAAGTTGGTATCAGAGCCGACCCTCGTGGTTACACGGATGTTTGCGGACAGGTGCACGGTCATGTTGTTCATGATGTTTGTGACCCGTCGTGGCACATGTACTGGACTGGATGCACAGACGTTTGTGCCAAGAGGGAACATTCCTGTGGCCCGACGAGGACGTCGGTTCCTCTGAGTGGGGATGTATGTGATAGCCTGGCTTATTAGGTATGATAGACTAGTCATATTAATAAGGAATTGCTTCTTTTCCGGAAGCCCATTCGGACATAACTCCAAAGTTAAGCATGCTCAGCTTGAAGTAGTTTCAGGATGGGTGACCGGTCGGGAAGTTGCTCCCGGGTGCGCACGAGTGAGGACAAAGTGCGCAGAAAAGACTAGTATTGATATGTGAGGCCAGTCTAGATCCCGCCAGGAGTAACGACCACCGGCGGGTGTGTCCGGGGCGTTACATCATTTGAGCTATAGTCCTTGTATTTCTTCTTCTTCGATTCCTTTGCCCAGTGAGGACAATCAGTGATAAAGTGATCAGGTTTCTTGCATTTGTGGCAGGTCCTCTTCTTGGGATCGTGAGATGAAGAATTTGATCTTAAGTCATCACCTCTTGAAGATTTCACAAAGCGACCACATCTAGAGAACTTCTGAAGTTTCCTCACGAGCATTGCTAGCTCCTGACTCAGTTCCTCAGGATCACCAAGGGTGCTGTCAGATTCTTCACCTTCAGATGAGGAAATTGCTTTGGCCTTTAGTGCACGAGATCTACCATAGTTTGGACCATAGAGATCTCTATTTTCAGCAGGTTGGAACTCATGAGTATTTAGCCTCTCGAGAATGTCAGCAGGATCAAGTGACTTGTAGTCTCCACGCTCTTGAATCATCAGTGCCAGAGTGTCGATGATGAGTCAAGTGATCTCAGTAGTTTCTTCACCACCTCGTGGTTTGTGATGTCTGTAGCACCAAGTGCTTGTAGCTCATTTGAGATATCAGTGAGGCGATTGAAGGTTTGCTGAACATTTTCACCTTTATATCATTTTTTGGGACTAACCTATTGACATAGTTGAATGTGCGTTATATCGACTAGAGGGGGGGGGGTGAATAGGCGATTTTTATAAATTCGTCACTGAGAAAATTCTACGTGAGGAATTTCCTAAGCAACGAACTACTTAGCAGCGGAATAGATACTCAAGTGCAAACATAACGAGATAGTAGCATGGTCATCATGATGAATTGAAAACAAGCACATAGTACAAGTAGCGTGTAAACAGGATAAGCAGGCTAAGGACTTAGGACTGAAGAAATAGGGTTGAGGAAATTGAGAAAGTCTTCAGTCAAAGTCTTCAAATAGTACAGATAAAGTTCAATAACACAAGAATGAGTAAATGGAAGAGTTGATGAAATAGAACCAGTAGGCTTGATGAAGATAATGGTTTGGTAAACCAGTTCCAACTGCTGTGACAGTTGTACATCTGGTTGGAGGGGCTAGGTATTTAAACCTGAGGACACAGAGTCTCGGACACCCAGTACCGGACACCAAGTCCTCACTGTATTCTCCTTGAGCTAAGGTCAGACAGTCCTCTCCCAATCACTCGTGGTAAGTCTTCACAGGTGACTTCCAAACCTTCACAAACTCGGTCACCCGGCGATCCACAATTCCTCTTGGATGCTCTAGACCATTGACGCCTAACCGTTTGGAAGATCACAGTCTTCAAAGGTAACAAGCGTCGGTTCCACACATGAACAATCTCTTCAGTGATGCTCAATCACTTTGGGGTTTTAGGTGTTTGGGTTTTGGGTTTTCCTCACTTGATGATTTTCGCTCAAAGTCCTCGGAGGATGGGTTGCTCTAATGAAAAGTGTCAGTTTCTCTTGGAGCAGCCAACCAACTAGTGGTTGAAGGGGCGGCTATTTATAGCCTAGGGAGCATCCCGGCATGATAAGACATAAATACCCTTCAATGATATGACTATTAGGTAGGTAGATATTTTGGGATAGTTCGTGCATAGTACAAGTACAGTCGAAATGTTGAGTATCAAATTCCCCAGGGCTATCTTGTTCCTCATTTGTAGGAAATCCACACTGGCGAATTCCTAACTCCTTAGTCAGAAAAAATTCCTCAGAGACCAGAAGAACTTCTTCTCTGTCACTGAAGAAATTGACTGAACTGTATGAGATTTCCAATGGCTTCACTCGAAAGGATTGGGTAGTGTAGGCTTTGAGTTGAGCATCACTTGGAAATATGTTTCCTTAGTTTTTCCTCGACCCCCTTTAATAGTACGGTGTTTCCTGTGACTCAAGAAAGAGAAAATGAAACTACGAAAACAAAAGTCTTCATGCTTCATAAACCTCGCATGATTATCCAATTCTTCAAGGTCACACCAATTTCTTCACTTTCAAAATCTTCAGAAATCCAAAGTCTTCCGTTGAAGACATTCATTTTTAGGGGTCGACTTTCTCTGTAAATATCAAACTCCTCATAGACTTATAGACCTGTGTACACTCACAAACGCATCAGTCCCTTTACCTATAAGTCTTCAATACACCAAAATCACTAAGGGGCACTAGATGCACTTACAATAGTGCCTAATGCCAGTTGATGTATTTTGCTTGTTATTTAATTTGCAGAAAATCAATATCAAATGGACTCAAAATGCCATAAAACTTTTTGGAGATTTTTTTGGCCCACAAGATATCTACGGAGTCAAGGAAGCGCACGAGGAGAGGCCCGTGTGGCGCACTAGACACCAGGGCGCGCCCCAGGCCCCTGGCGCAGCCTGGTGGGTAGTAGGGCCCACTGGATACTTTTCCGCTGACCTCTGGATCTATGAATACCACAATATTCCAGAAACCTTAGAGGGGTCGACGAAAAATTGTTTTGGCCGCCGCAGGTTCCAAAACCACGAGATCCAATCTAGAGCCCTTTTCCGGCACTCTGCTAGAGGGGAACACGATGACGGAGGGGTTCATCATCCTCATGGTGATCTTCCGATGATTCATGAGTAGTTTACCACAGACCTACGGGTCCATAGGCAGTAGCTTGATGGCTTCATCTCTCTTTTTGATCTTCAATACAATGTTCTCTTTGGAGATCTATTTGATGTAATTCTTCTGCGGTGTGTTTGTTGGGATATGATGAATTGTGAGGTTATGATAAGATCTATTTATATCCATACATGATCTTTTTCGATATCTCGGTTTGTTTGGCCAACTTGATTGATTTATCTTGCAATGGGAAGAGGTGCTTTGTAATGGGTTCGATCTTGCAGTGCTCAATCTCAGTGACAGAAGGAGACATGACACGCATGTATCATTGCTATTAAGGATAAAACTATGGGGTCGATTCAATTTTGAGAGATGTTGTCATTTGCTTCTCCGTTCATTTCTTTCATTGAACTATATTCTCTATTCTTTCATTCCGGAGGTTTTGTGATATTGCTCTCTTTAACCATCATCTCGTTTTTATCGAGATCATGTTCTTTCCATTGCCTATCTTTAACCGGAGTGTTGTATTCTTCATTTAAGTTCCGTCATCTTCTCAAGTTTGCCTCTCTTTTCAACCGGAGTGCTGTCTGAGTCTTTCTTACCCTTGTGCCATTCTTTTAATTGTTTCGGAGGCAATATGTTGTTGTTTTCATCAAGTATCATCAATCTTCTTAAGTTCTTGTTAATTCCTTCCATTTTCAGACGGAATGCTGTCCAAATTCTGTCATTCTTATTCCTTGGCTATACCATTGCAGTTTCATATTCTTTTGGTTCGTAAGCTCTCCTTTCATGTCTTTCTACCTACAAGGTTCTCATAGTGCTCCTTGTTCCTCCTTTTACCGGAGTGCTCTTAACTTCGTTCATCTCCATTGTATTCTTCTTTCAATTTGCTCAACCTCTCAAGGTTCTTTGGTTTCACTCGTCTGTCAAAGAAGCAACTTTGTTTTACCTCCTCCTTTTCGTTTTTACCCGGTGATATCTCTATGATCTCGGGTCGAGATCCTCTGTTAGTGTGGGAGAGTTGTGACGCCCGAAGACCGACGTCCCAGAAGATTCCAGATGTTCCGGGTTGCCCGTGTGTTTCTTTTGAGCTTGTGTTATTTATTTTTGCATTGCATCATGTCATCATGCCATCATGTCATTAATTTATTTTGCATCTCAACCTAAATAAATCGTGTGGACCTTCGGTCCATTTAAATCGAGGGAAGGTGACTTCTCTTTATAACTTATAAAAGTCTCTCATTATTTTAGGGAGCTATACTAAAATATTCCATTCTTTGGAATTACTCAAACACACTTGCATAATTTTCCCCATGTCTCTTAATTCTAGTTTCTCCGTAAAAACCTTGCCGATAATTCTTTCCGTTGTTTCGAGGCTCCTCCAAAATCTAGACTCCTTTTGTACTCCTTGAGGCAAGCTATTTATTTTTAGTTTGCACTTCCTTTTTGTTGGAACTATTTTTTTGGGGGTTGGTAATATCCCGTAAAGCCTTATAAAAATGTTCCATATTTTATTTTCTGTTCTGGCCTCTATTCTTAATTTCTTTTGCACTCTCTCTATTTTTATTTCTGTTAAAGAAATAGAAAGAAAACTCCTCCAGGCCGCACCTCTTCTCCTCCTTCTCCTCCCAGGCCGCAGCCCGGCTCGCCTCCCACTTCTGGCCCAAGGCCCGGCTTCTCCTCTTCCCCCACTGGTCCGCAGCCTCCACCAAACCCTAGCTTCGCTCGCTCGCTCCCAGTCCTCCCTTCGAGCCGCCGCCACCCCTCTGGCTCGATAGACCGAGCCCTCTCCCCTCTCGTCCCTCACCCGCTCCCTCATCTCCCTCGACTTCTCTCGCTTGCCCGAGCCTCCCTCGTTCCCCTCCCCACCTCTCCTTCGGCCTCCCTCTCTTCCCTTGCCGCGGCCCCTCCTCTACAGACCAGCCAGCGCCTCTCCTCCAGCTTCGACCGTCCGCCGCGAGCCGCGCCCTTCCCTTCCCGCGAGCCAGGTCGCCTCGCCAGGTCGCGCTCGGCCTCCTCCTGCAGCCGGCCGCCCCTCCCGTCCGGTCCGCGGCCTTTCTTCTTCAGCCCCGCGCCAGGGCGCCCGTCCAGCGCGCGCAGGCCGCTGCTTCTCCTCGAAAGCCGCGACCCCGACGCCCTTCTCCTCAGCGCTCGTGAGGGGCGCCCCAAGCACAACGTCCTCCTGCCTTCGAGCGCCACAGGCCGGCGCCCGTCCCGTCCTCGCCGCGGCCAGAGGCCCTGCCGCCTCGCGTGGTCTCCCTTCCCGTCCTCCAGCAACAGCGGCTGCAGCGCCGGCTTCCAAGGCCCTGTCCTTTTCCAGATCGGCGTCGTCCCGAACAACCCGCAGCCTTTTTCCCTTTTTTTTGTGTTGTTTTGTTGCTGTTTTTGTTATCTCAAGTGCCAGGAGCGCCAAGAACCACTAGGTCGGACCCGAGTACAACTACATAACGATGACCGAACGACTACGAGCTCGAGAACGACTACATGAACGACTACCGTCGCCCGTGTACCCCTACGGAACGTCTTCGACCAAGTACCCCGACGTCGCAACTACCACGACACGAACGTGAACGACTACCGTCGCCGGAACAACTACTTCCCACTACGGAACGAGTTCCACTACCGTCGCCCCGTGTACGACTACCGACGCCCGGAAGCACCAAGTACCACTACCGTCGCCCGAACGTCTACCGTTGCCCGAACGTCTACCGTCGACATGTACATCTACGAGAACGTCTACTTCCTCTACGACTCGCGGAACGACTCCTTCCTCTACGATCTCGAACCGCCCCGAAACGCACGCTTCAAAGGTATAACGAGACGACCCCGTGGATGAACGCTTGTGCTTGTTTGTTGTATGAAATGCTTCCCTTGTGTGCTTCGTGCCCGTTCCGATCTTTTGTCGTGTTCCTCGGTTGCCTCGTCACCGACTCGTGGGAACCCGGTAACGGGATCGCCCCACCTTTCATCTCGTTTGACTCGCCCACGCCGTCTATCTTTTGCACCGGACTCTCAACGAGAAACCGGAACCGAGATGTTGCGTTGCTTCATTTTCGGATCGTTGCCGTGGCACCCTTTTCTTCCACCACGGTGACAATACTTCTTATCTCTTTTAAGTCAACCTTTTAATAAACTTGCATAAACTTGATCATGTCATCCGCATCATGTTAACAACATTGATATGTTAAATTGTTGTTTGCTTATAATTATTAAACATGCTCATGGGGATTTTCCGGATATGTTGTTGTTATTTTCCGGCCTCATTTAAATTGCCTAGTTAGTGTAGTTTTATTATGCTTCACCTCTTGCCATGTTAAAAACAATTAATCTTGTCTTGTAATTAAATGAGAGTCAACTAAATAATTAAATGTGGTGTTTCGTCAATATGCAACTCGTTGCATATTGATCTCCACTTAACTTGTAGTATTTGTTTGTGCACTTTGCCATGCCATGCTTATTTAAACCGGACATGCATCATGCTTGCTTGTGCATCGTATGCCATGTTTATGATATGTGTGTTTACCGTGTTGTTTCTTTCTTTCCGGTTGCTTCTCTTGTTAGCTTCGGTTTCGTTCCGGAGTTGTGAGGATTCTCTCGTCTGTGTTGCTCCGTCTTCTTCTTGGATCCGTTCTTCTCCCTTGTGGAATCCCAGGCAAGATGACCGAACCCGGATACCATTACTATCTTTGCCTATTGCTAGAGTATCGCTCTATAGCTTTGCCTCGATGCCCATGTTCTTCTTGTCAGCCTCCTACTTGTAACCAATTGCCATGTTTAACCACCCTACCTACGCAAACCGTTGCTTGGCTAAGTACGCTTCGCTCAGCCCCTCTTATAGCATTGTTAGTTGCAGGTGAAGATTGAAGATGCTTGCTTCATGTTGAAGTTTGGTTGGGTTATATCACACTATATAAATGCTTAAAATGAAATCATCTATATACTGGCAGGGTGGAAGGCTAAGCCTTTTGCTTGGTGATTTGTTCCACTCATGCCGTTAGGAACCGTATAAACCGGTGTTATGTTCCTTGATTATGCGTTCCTAACACGGTTGGGGTGTATGGGACCCCCTTGATAAACCGCTAAGTGCTAAGTCTTTTCCAGCAAGTCCCAACTTTTGGTACTTTTTGCCTCATAATAACAACTTAATTAATTAATTAAATTTGCATAGGGGGTCGCTCCCTCGAGGATCCTTTATTTCTACATAGCAGGGGGGGCCAGTGCCGATGGTGTTGGTCCCAAACGGGGGTTCTGCGGGAACCACCACGGGGAAACTCGAGGATTGGGTCCTGTAGAATCGCCCATCCGGTCGTGTCCTGAGACTTAGATACGCGCGGCTACTATCAGGGTGTCGACACGCCGGGAGGATTTGCTGGATTAGCCTTACCTTAGTTCGGTTTAACTTGAGCACGGGATTCCGAGAATACTCGGGTCTTCCCACCTATGGAGTTGCGACTCCGCGGATCGTGGGCTTGTGATGGGCCAAGTTGGAACACCCCTGCAGGGTTTGAACTTTCGAAAGCCGTGCCCGCGGTTATGTGGCAGATGGGAGCTTGTTAATTCCGGTTGTAGATAACTTGACACAATGATTCAATACACTACCAGTGTGTGTACCGTGACTGTCAATTTCCGAATAGGGATTCGGGAGTTGAACACGGTGGGGTTATGTTTGACCGGCTTTAGTTAGGATCACTTCGTGATCATCTCTCGACCGATGCACTTCTCTTCTCGCTCTCTTTTACGTAAGTTAGTGCTAGTTGCTGCTGCAGACTCTTGTTGTTCCTTCACCTCTCGTTCTTTCTTCAGCCTTGTCCTCACCCAAGGCTTAAATAGTCGTGTTACCCGGGAACGGGATTGCTGAGTCCTCTGTGGCTCACAGTTACTTCACCACACCAGATGCAGGTTCAGCCGAGTTTGATGCAGGAGCTGGTTCAAGTTCTTCACCAGGAGCTCGATGAAGTTTGTGGCCATTTGCTTGTGTCGTTTCGATAGTCAGTAGTGGTTTCTACTAGGATTCGATCCTGGCCTGTGGCTTTATGTTGTTTTGGTATCTTTCTTTTGGTTCTTCACCCGTAGTCGGGTTGTGATGTTTTGAATGATGTCTTGCTTATGTAATGTTTTGTGTGAAGTGGCGAGTGTAAGCCAACTATCTCCTTTTGCATTTTAATCCCTCTTTTACATGAGTTGTGCAAAGATACCAAACTTGAGATCATTCTAGGATGGGCTTATACCTTTAAGTCGTGCCTCGACACGTAGGAGGTATAGTCCCATCCTGGGCATTACAAAACAAAACTGCCTCTTGAGCCATTTATGGTTGCGATCGACCTTCTGACTAAGACTGAGGAGAAGCTCATGGTCAGTCATCACCCTTGGAGCTGTGCCTTGAGGATTTTGCTTTGAGGCATTGGCGGCAGAGCCATGAGTGGCAGAATCATCATTGGTAGAGTAGGATGCAGCTTTGCAGAATTAATCATCCAATGGATGAACTCCTTCATCAATGACTGCAGCTTTGCCTTTTCCGTCAACTGAAGAATATGTCCGTTTGAGGACTTCAAGTGGAGGCAGATAGCTGAGATGATTCTGAAAGTCAGCCTTGTAAGCAATAGAAGACCTTGTTCTGATGAATCTCATGATCCAGGGAGCATGAGGCTTCAGGTTAAAAGGAGGCAGTGCAACATTTGCCAAAGTCCTCATGAAGAAATCATGATAGTTGATGGGGATCCCATGCATGATATAGAACAACATATTCTTCATGATGCCAATGATTTCTTCATCACTCGAGTCGTGGCCTTTGATTGGACTCAATGTCTTTGTCAGAATGCGATAGACAGTCCGAGGCACATATAGCAATTCCTTCACGAGGAATTTTGTTCTTGGTGCTTGACGAGGCTTTAGCGGTTTCATCAATACTTGCATATAATGATCAGCAAGTTCAGGTTCATGATATACACACCGTGCACCATCAAGGGGAGGACTGAGAGGCAGGGCCTGAAGCAATTCAGAGGCCGGTGCCTTGAAGTGAGTGTTTTCAGTCATCCAGTGCAGCACCCAAGAGTTCGCATCTTCAGCCTTTCCGGTGATGTGCAGTGTTGCATAGAACTGAAGAATGAGCTCTTCATTCCAATCACATATGTCTGTGCAGAGGGCGAGCAATCGAGCATCGTTGAGAACGCTGAGGACCGGCGTGAAGCAAGGCAGGGATTCCATATCCACATGAGGAATATGTGCATGGTCGAAGACTTTGTCCTTACCAAAGAGCAGGGAAGAATAGAAGTTTGCTTGGCTGGCAGTCCAGAAACGCTTCCTTCTAAGACGAGCAGAGCCATATGGGTTGAAGTCAGTGAAGAACACATGCTCGTGGAAGAAGTCATCAGCCTTAAAGTTTTGCTTCTTAGAGAAGGGATCCTTTGGCTTGGGCTGAGGATTATCACTTAATTTCATCACAGCCTCAGGAATCACAGGCTGAGGCATTTTAGTTTCTGCTTCAGCTGCAGCTTGAGACTTCATTTCTTCAGCAACTTTTTCATCAGCACTAGTGGCTGGAATTTCCTCATGGAAGGAGGGAGTGGTGCGAGGTTATTCACAGCCCATTTGAACTTCAGTGCGTTCTTGGGACTGAGGAATTTGCTGCAAAGGCGTGAACAATGGAGAGTTGGGGTGAAGACTATCCCAAAAGTCATCGTTCAGCACATGAGTTGTGCTCCCAATGTCCACGTCTTCATCATTGTCACTCATTTCTTCAACGCCTGCCTCTTCAGCTGTGAACTGAGGCATAGGCGATGAGATCACTGGGGTTGAAGGGATGTTATGCACTTCAAGTTCTTCGTCCAACTGTTCTGAAGAAGCAACAGAAGGAACATCTTCATCAGATCCACTTGGGATCACATATTCTTTGCCAAAATGTATGATTTCCTTTGATGGCATGATTGAGAGAGGAACAACATCAATGGTATTGCTGACAAAACTAGTCAATTTCTTCATCTTTTTCGGGGCAACAGACTCTAAAGAAGCAGATACTTTCCTTTTCTTCACTGCTCCTCGTTCCGCAGCCTTTGTTTTCCTCACTTCTGATGCAGAAGGAAGAACTGAACTTGGTGTTGGTGCAGGACGAGCAGAGGAAATTGGTGCAGTTTCTTCAGGCTTAATTGTTGCAGTTTGCCTGGCTTGGTCAGATTCTTCAGGCACAGCGGTTGAAGCTTCAGCTGGCCTGGCTTGTTCCTCAGGCGCAACACTAGTGGTTGCCCTGGCAATTTCTTCAGCGACTGGAATAGAGTCATCAGCCCTGGTAACTTTAGTTTCCTTAGCAGGCTAATTTTCATCAGCGGTGTTGGCATGTTCTTCAGTGGGCTGAGTAGATGCTTCAGCTTGAGGAGTTTCATGTTGTGTTGGTGCTGCAACATTTGAGGTAAATCCCTTGGTCAGATTAACGAATATGACTTTGGCTCCCAGCCAATCAGCACGATAGCTTTCAAATTCATCATTGAGGGTTTTCAACTCACCTTGTAGCTTCACAAGTTCCTCAAAAGACATATTCACTATGTTGTTCTTCAGCAATCTTTCCTTCTTGCACTGATCCTTCTTTGCCTTTCTAGCCTGCTCATATTTCCATTATTCTTCACCAATAAAGGCGGCCAGCATATGACTTTGACCAGGAGTGAGGTTCATCTCAGGCAAAGGAGTGTTGGGGTCTTTGTGCCATAGGTCAACGAAATCAAGGATCAACTTGGGATCCAGCATCAATGGCACATTGCTGCCTTTGGCTCTAGCGGCCCTTTCCTGTCTGTCTCTGATGATTTTGGCGAGTTCCTCATCATCAGCTTCGTCATCACTTGACGACACATGGAAGGCGACTTGCTACTTGGGAGGACTTGGTCTAGAGCCACGTCATGCAGTGGCCTTAGACTTCAACAAAGTGCGGTCAGTGGAGGAATTCGGAGGAGCTGAAGAACTAGCAGAGGCTCCTGAGGCAATAGAGATGCCAGTTGTCCTTTGGCACGTGGCGAGATGCAGAGGTGCTGAGGACTTTGGTGGAGCTAGAGCAGTTTGAGGAACTAGACGTGAGGGATTTGCAGAGCTGGGCCGTGAGGGCATTGCTGAGAAACTTGGCTTGCGAGTAGGTTTCTTGGGCATATCCTTTTTAGCCTTGCTGGTAGAGGCTTCAACAGCAGCAGCAGCAAAATCTTCATTAAATTTCCTCACTGCCTCTTTGGCCATCCCAGCCAACTTGGCTTGACGCTTGGCACATTCCTTGGAAAATTCTTCACCTCTTCTCATGCTGGAGGAATAAGTAATTTGGCCTGGTGCCAATGGAGGTTTTGGGCATGGAGGGTGTACAACGAATTTCTTCATGTACTTGGCTGTGACATGGCGGTATTCCCTCCATTCTCTGACCTATCTTCTTTCAATCCTCTGTATGCGCACCTTGCGCTGATTCTTGGTCTCCTTGCCATACTTAGCTTCATCAGGAGTGCATTATTCTTCATAGATATCATCGGGAATTTCAAAAGCAGTGTTGACTTCCAATTTCATCCCTCCTTTATGAGGTTTCTTGTCATCGGCCATGTTCTTCAGCTGAGGATTTTGAATAATTGAGTTCTCTGATGAGGCATGCAATTTTTCTTCGAGGAATGCTGCAAATGAGTTAAGTTGATGAGAACCTAGAGATTCAACAGCAGACATTTGTACGTGTGAACAGAGTATAGGTGCGAAGAATTTTAAGAGGTCGTATGCGTTCTCAGCAGTTTTTGCAAAAGGAACAAGTTTGAGGAATTTGACTAGTTGTCTCTTGAATAATTTCACTAAGCGTTCTTTGACTTAGGTTCCAGAGTTGTGCCGATTAAAAATTCACACAATTAAGGAATCTTTGAGGAAAAACGTTGCTTAGAGAAACATATCAAGAACAATTGTTTGTGTGAGGTGTTTAGAGTGTGAAGACTGAAGAATAAACACCTTTTGGAAGATTTGCAGGAGTCACTAGAATTGACAAGGGCAGTAAAAGTAGCTTTTAATTAACCTTGACGAAGAACACGACGAACCGTTAATAGAAGAATTGAAGCTCATCAGTTCAGATCTTCCATGCCCTAACTTGGCAGAGGAAGACAACTACGGCGGTGACGGAGTGAAGAAATCCACGTCCGGCGTGAGTACGACGGCGACGAGGTCGAGGCAGTGAAGCTTTTCCTCACCGGCGACGATGGAAGTAGCGGTGGCGCTAAGTTTTGAGGGCTCGAGCAAGGGAGTGGAGGTCGAGCGGGGCAAAACTGAAGTGAGGAGGGTGAGGGGGTATTTATAGTCGAGGTGAAAAACCGTTCGCCCGAGGAAAATGGACGAACGTGCCCCTGACCCTTCTTATTCGTGCGACATGTGTCACCCACGTACAGAGAGGCGGAGATCGTGTGTGATCGTGGGTGAATAGATAAGTCGTTCAGTGGAATGTGGAACGGTTTGAGCGGCAAAGCCGAAAATTCAGAAGAAAAAAATTAACGTTGCGTTCATAAATTCTTCAGCTGTCAAGGACATAGCGAAGATTTTGAACAAGTTTCAAATAGAACGCATATGAAGAAATTATAAATAGATTAGGTTGAAAATAGCATAGAATGGGAAGGGTCCGATCAATAAGTGAATGCTGTAGACGACTTAAACTCATATATATATACAGAATATTATTCTGTTACTGTCTGCGCCTTATACAGCCCGATCAAAAAGAACAAGAAGGAGGCAGCCCAGCCAAACTACGAAAGCAAATCGTCCC
>LR738709.1:83327864-83363410 GCA_902687465.1 Secale cereale
CATTTTCAGTTCATCTTGCAGGTAATGGGGCTCCCCTTCAATTCGTCTTGCAGGTGTTCAGGGCAGTACAAAAAACATCACCATAGTTAGTACAGTAAGTATGGCTTGGTAGTCGCTGGGATTCCTTCAGTGGCGAAATCCCGGTGCCGCTCGTGATCTCCGCCTCCATCAGCTCCACCTCGCCGTAGCAATCAGTCCAGAGAAGGAGGTGTAGCTGGTCCACCCGGTCCACCCGATTATTCTTTCAACATTTTCTTTGTGATGCATGCTCGCTGATGGATCAACAACTATTTATTGATACGGAGATGTGCCCCTGCTTTTATTTTTTGGAAAAACAAGATGCCTTTTGTGACACACCAAGACCGGTGCATCAGGTGTGTTGCATCAGTATGTTTTCAAAACTTGCATTCGTCCGAGTCCGCCCGTCTTTTCCGTTGTCCGTTCTGAGCCCAGACACACTTGCACGTGCCCGCGGCATCTTCGGTTATTTATTTTGCGAGTAGCCGGAAAACGTTCTTGGAATGGGGTGAAACTTGGCGTGTGGTCTTATTTTAGTGTAGACAGGCCGTCTGCCAAATTTCATCGCATTTGGAGTCCGTTTGATAGCCCAACTGTTAACCGCGTTAACCGCCGGAAGCCTTTTCTCTTTTGGCCCAGCAACCCTTTCACACAGCCCACCTAGCTCATTCTAACCCCTCCATGCTATTGGCCGTTCGATCACGATCGCGTGGTCGCGAACCGCTCCTCATTTGGACACTCCTAGCTCCCTCTACCTATAAAAGAGTCTTCCCCGTCCAAAATCGCAGGCAAACCCTAAAAATCCTTCCTCCGCGCCACCGGACGTGTCCGCGCCGGCGCCGGACATGTCCGTCGCCCCCCACAGCCAATCAGCACGTGCCACGTCGCCTCCCGCACCCACTTCGCCGCTCCGGCCCCCCGGGCCCAGGCGGGGCCCGCGCGAGCCCGTAGTCGTCGCCGCCTGCCTCCCGCTCCCGAGCGCCCCGCGCCTCCTCTGCCTTCCTCGCGCCTCCGCCGCCGGCGAGCAGACGCCACTGCCCCGCAGCTGGCGAGCACCGCCGCCTCTTGCTGCCCGATCTCCGCCGCCCCGAGCCCAGGCCCCTCCGCACCGCCGCCGTTAGCCTCCCTCCGGCCGGATCCGGCGAGTCGCGGCCCGGATCCGCCCCATCCGGCAGCCTCCCCGCCGCTCTGGCCTCGCCGGACCACGCCTCGACGCCGGCAGCCGCTGCCTCGACAGGAGGCCGAGGACGAGCGCCCTGCGTCGGCATCCTGGGCCGCCTCCGCCCCTGAGGCCCAGCGCGCCCCAAGGCCCATCCCCGTCAGGCCGGCCTGCCCCCTCCACTTCGTGGGCCTCGCCTTGCTCTGGCAAGGCCCAGGCCGCCCCGATTCGGCCCAGCCTTTGTTTTTTTAGTTCTGCGAATTTATTTTTTATTCCAAAAACTGCATATTTATAGATTAGTCCCTGGCATGTGTAAATAAGTGTGCATGTTTGACTGCCTGTAACTTTTTGTGTGTATGTCCAAATTGAGTGAATTATATATCAAAATGATCGTGGTGATATGCTCTACACTTTGTCCCATTGTGCCATGCTTGTTTGACTTCATCTTGATGCTCTAATCTCTGTTGCAAAAGTGCTATAAGCTTTAAACTGCTGTTAACTATAATTTTGTTGCATACTTGTGATGCTTGTAACTTTGTGCATGTTTATCCAAATGGAGCATATGATATGTCAAAATGTTCATTGTGAAGTGCTCTACATGATGGTTGCTGTAGCATTCATGTTAGGTGTCATATTGCCATGTTTATCTCTGTTGCAAAAGTGCAACTTACCATGCCAGATTTTGACCAAGTCTGGATCATTTTATTGCAACTTGCCATGCTTGTTTAAATGTTTTCCAGTAAGCTTTTGAATGTGTTCTAAGTTCATGCTTGTTAAGTATCATGTCTACTTCACATCTATGCTTCTTGTTATCATGTTTGGGTGCTGTAGCATATATTTACATTGCTCCAAAGTTGCTATGTGGCTGTTAACTTCAGCTTTGCATTGTAACTTGTTTTGCTCGTATCTTTTAGCCCGTTGCTCCGTTTTGAGTGTGCCCTATATGAAACTTGTGTGATTTTGAATGTAGAAGCATAATATCATGTTGTTTACCTCCTTGGAGTGTGTTTGCTTGATGTTTGGGTGCATCTTGCACCGTTGCCATGCTTGTCTTGTTTTGCTCATATCTTCTAGGCCGTAGCTCCTAATTAAACAAACTTTATATGAAAATTGACTAGAATTTCGTGTAGATCATCATGGTGCATGTTAACATGCTGTTTAACAACTCTAACTTAAGGTTTGTTCAGATCTGGACTAATTTCAAATTATGCATATGAGGGCTTACCGGATTTGTTATATGTTGATTCCGGCCTCATTTAAACTTGTTGTTTGGTGTTGTTCTTTTGTGCTTCATCCCTTGCCATGTATTGCATCATATATAGACTTGTCTTGCATCATACTTGGTTGAGCATATTGTCATGATTCTTGTGTTGTGTGTTTACCGTGTTGCTTGCTTCTTCTCGTTAGTGCTTGTTTCGTTGCGATCGTGAGGATTCGTTCGTCTACTCGTGGTTCATCTTCAAGGCTTCTTCTTTGTCTTTTTCACGGATCCGTTCTTCTTCCTTGCGGGATCTCAGGCAAGATGACCTTCACCTTGGATACCTTCACTATCATTGCCATGCTTAGTGTCTCGATGCTATCGTTATATGTCGCGCTACCCATCTTTATTGTCAGCCCCTCTCCTTGTTGCCATGAAACCTCTAACCTTTGACACCTTCCCAGCAAAACCATTGTTTGGCTATGTTACCCGCTTGCTCAGCCCCTCTTATAGCGTTGTTAGTTGCAGGTGAAGATGAAGATCGTTCCATGTCGGAACTTGTTGTTGGAATATCACAATATGCCTTATATATATTAACACACCTATATACTGGGCATGGGTGGAAGGCTTGGCCTTTTGCTCGGTGTTTCGTTCCACTCATGCCACCTTAGGAGCCGATAAACCGGCATTATGTTCCTTGATTTTGCGTTCCTTACACGGTTGGGTATATGGGGACCCCTTGACAGTTCGTCTTTGAATAAAACTCCTCCAGCAAGGCCCAACATTGGTTTTATTGCAACATAATAAAAACTTAATTAATTAATTAATTGCATAGGGAGTTAGCGCTACCCGAGGATTCTTCTACATACAGGGGGGCCAGTGCTGATGGTGTTGGTCCCAAACGGGGGTTCGACGGGGCCGCCACGGGGAACATCGAGGTATCTGGCTCCCGTAAAATCACCCATCCGGTCATGGCCTGAGACGAGATACGCGCGGCTACTATCAGGGTGTCGGCACGCCGGGAGGTCTTGCTGGACTTGTTTTACCATTTTCGAAATGTCTTGTGCACCGGGATTCCGAGCCTGATCGGATTGTCACTAAGATAAGGGGTGATAATATTATTATTACTTCTGCTGATCGTGAGAGCTTGTGATGGGCTAAGTTGGGACACCCCTGCAGGGTTATGATCTTTCGAAAGTCGTGCCCGCGGTTATGTGGCTGATTGGAATTTGTTAATGTCCGGTTGTAGAAAACTTGACAGAGGATCCGAAGTAAAACACACAACTGTGTGAGTAACCCTGACTGTCTCTTTTCACTTTGAGAAGAGAACACGGTGGGGTTATGTTTGACTCGTAGGTAGTTCAGGATCTTTAGCGATCACTACTAGTTTGCGACCATTTGTGTAGATGCTCATCTTATTCTTGTACTCGTAAGTTAGCCACCATATATTGCTTAGCCGCTGCTGCAACCTCACCACTTTACCTCTTCCTACCTCTTTAAGCTTTGCTAGTCTTGTTACCCATGGTTATGGGATTGCTGAGTCCTCGTGGCTCACAGATACTACAACAACAGTTGCAGGTGCAGGTTTCCAATGTCTTGACATGAGAGCGATGATCGTTGTGTTTGAGTTCTTTCTTCTTCTTCTTCTTCTTCTTCTTCTTCTTCTTCTTCTTCTTCTTCTTCTTCTTCTTCTTCTTCTTCTTCTTCTTCTTCTTCTTCTTCTTCTTCTTCTTCTTCTTCTTCTTCAGTCTTGGGTTAGGTTCCGGGTCGGCAGCCTGGGATAGCAGAATGATGTCGTTGTGCTTTTCATGTTTGCATCCGTAGTCGGATGCCTTATATTGATGTTGTTGTATTCATGTGACTTGTATGATTTGTTGTATTCCCCATGTATGTATGTAATGGTACGATGTAATGATATCCATCTTGCTAAGAGCCCGAAATGCGGTTGTGCCCCAATCACGTAAGTGTCACGTGATCGGGATAGAATCGCATCTTGGGCCCGACACCTTTGCATACTTCAAAGTTGTTGCTTGCTCCCAACAGTCAATTCCGCAAGTTCAGTGGGTGTCGTCGAGCATGTTGAAGTATGCCCTTTGTGCAAAAGTGTGAATTTTTGTCAGTATTTTGTATATTTTATTTGGCAGAGGCTTCATGTGATCTTGTGGAGCTTTATAGATGTACTGTCATTACACTTTTAAGGCCCTATAGTTCATTATATCATACATGTGCGCCATTTAGTACTCCCACCGTCCCATAATATAAGAGCGTTTTTAACACTAGTGCAGTGTCAGAAATGTTCTTATATTATGGGACGGAGGGAGTATGTATTATAGGATCAGTTCTCAAATTAGAACACGTACATAGTTCGGTCAAAAAGAATGATCAGTTCGATAGTGCTCTCTCATGCCTATTTTGGTTGATGTCCACAAATGGACAAACAATTGTCTCAGAAATGTTCTATTATTATTGGCATATAAGTACAAAAAAAGTTGAACACGAGGTCCTACATAGGCTTTGGAGAAATGCTAAAAAACACGAAAATTCAAACAAGTTAAGTTCAAGTGGTAAAATAAGAGAAGTCCAGAATATCATCGCAAAACAAAGTTGAGTTCACAATAATATGAAACACACAACATTTTATTTTTGTTGAAAGTATTATTCAGTTCAACGATATAAACAATGCAAGTTCGAGGACGCAAATACCGTAAACTGTTGAAAAGCTACGAGGAAAATCATACAAAAAAATAGAGTAAAGTCTAGTATGTTAAAATACGTCCAGTACTAAACCATATGGACATCAGTTCAAGTACTCTTTTTTCGGAACATTTCAAAATTCCTCTTCGAAGAATATATCAGTACAAACGCACACGTAGATCAGTACAAGTACTTTGTTTTTTCTGACGGAAAAATAGCGCGATGGGTCTAATCGTAATCCAAATTACTTCTCAATGGTTGCGAATATGAGAAAACATTCAACATGACTAAGTTTCGTATTTTCGATATCTTTCCAATGGTATATTATTTCCCTTATTTTGACAAACTTTTTAAAAAAATCGCGTTCGAAATCAAATTTGACCGTATTTGAATCCGTTTTTAAACTGTAAGGAATTAGAAAAACATTTCAATACGAAAAAGTTGCGCATTTTCCATAGCTTTCCAATGCCGTATCATTTGCGTCAATCCGACAAATCGTTTGCAAAAAATCGCTAAAATACGTTTCGCCCAGAATTTCACTGTTTTTCAAATTACTTCTAAATCGTATAGAATTAGAAAAAACAATAGATATATGGAAGATGCGGATTTTCACCAGCTTTCGAATGCCATCTCATTTGCTCAATTCCGACAAACCGTTTGAAAATTACGTCCAAAATACGATTCACGTTTTCGGTTTTGAAAAAAAGGTTTTCCGAAAACTACTCTTAAACTGTGATGAATTTGCAAAAACAAATTATATGATTGTAATGTAGATGTCAAGGGCTTTCCAACGATATATTATACGCCCCGTTTCGACAAAAACAATTGCACAAAAATTGAACTATATAAGACGATTTGTTGAACAGAAATAAAAGCATGAGTTCACCGCTCGTAATACATCAGTACAACCGCCTGAAACCGTCAGTTCAAGTAGGATAACAGAATAATATTCTGTTACGTGAAACAGAATAGCTCAGATGTATATATATATATATAGTCAATGAAGAACAACAGCGGAAAGAATGAAGACATTCAAAGTTGAAGAAATTGAACAGTTGAGGAATTTCAAAAACCGAAGAAAAACTCAAATTAAAGATTTTCAACTTTTGTTGGTGGCATAACCCACCGTATAAGAATGATGATTTCAGACACCACGAACAATTGTCGTTCGGCTCTGAGAATCAGTTTCTTCATTAATTTCTTCACACTTAGAGGGTTAGTCTTCATTGGTTGAAGAAAAACATTACTTCGTGTGTTGCGCATCAAAGTCATCAATTTTGCATAAGTGTTAGGATGTGTGTCCTTTCCAAAGAACATTCGAAGATTCTAAGATATTTATCTCACACCGCAACTTGCAAAATCTCTTATCATCCAAGGGCTTAGTGAAGATATTGGCCAGCTGGTCTTCAGTCTTCACGTGGTTGATGGAAATGTCGCCCTTGAAGACATGATCACGAAGAAAATGATGGCGAATCTGGATGTGCTTTGTCCTCGAGTGCTGAACTGGGTTGTGAGCAATCTTGATCGCACTCTCATTGTCACAGTAGAGTGGCACATCTTCATGTTGATGCCATAGTCCTTGAGGGTTTGCTTCATCCATAGTAATTGAGCACAGCATGACCCAACAGTTATGTACTCAGCTTCATCAGTGGAGAGAGATACACAGTTTCGCTTCTTCGAGGACCAACATACTAAGGATCGTCCGAGGAAATGGCATGTGCCGGATGTTGACTTGTGATCCACTCGATCACCAGCATAGTCAGAGTCAGAATATCCAATGGGATCAAAATCAGAGCCCTTGGGATACCATAATCCAAGTGTTGGAGTGTGAGTTAGATATCAAAGAATATGCTTCACAGCCTTATGGTGTGATTCCTTCGGTTTAGCTTGGAATCGGGCACACATGCAAACACTAAGAATAATATCTGGCCTAGATGCACATAGAGCCAATCATGGAGCGGTATACCTTTTGATCGAAGTCTATACCATTTTCATCGGTGCACAGTTGGCCATTTGTGGGCATAGGGATTTTGACGCCTTTGCAATCTTGCATGCCGAATTTCCTCAGAACATCCTTGAGGTATTTCTCTTGAGATATGAAGATGCTATTGCGTTGTTGACGAATTTGAAGACCTAGGAAGAATTTCAGCTCTCTCATCATGGACATTTGTTATTTTTCACGCACCATGTAGCAAAATTCATCACTGTAACGTTCATCAGTATAGCCAAAGATAATATCGTCCACATAGATTTGACACACAAATAATTCATCATCATACGACTTAGTGAAAAGAGTTGGGTGAAGTGAACCGGGTTTGAAGCCTTTCTTCATGAGTAATTCCTTCAAAGTATCATACCATGCCCGAGGGGCCTGCTTGAGGCCATAAAGGGCCTTGTTGAGTTTGAAGACTTTGTCAGGATGTTTAGGGTCTTCAAAACCTGTGTGTAGCCTTGAGCTAAGAGACGAGCCTTATTCCTCACCACAAGGCCATTTTCCTCTAGCTTGTTTCAATAGACCCACGTGGTGTCGATGATATTGTGCTTCCGAGGATCTGGTCGCTTGACGAGTTCCCACACATGGTTGAGCTCGAATTGATACAATTCCTCTTCCATAGCTTGAATCCACTCAAGTTCCAAAAATGCCTCATCAACTTTGGTGGGCTCTGTGATAGAGACAAAATCAAAATGCCCACAAAAGTTAGATAAGTGTGAAGCTCTTGAGCATGTGAGAGGACCTGGTGCATTGATGTTGTCGATGATTTTCTCGATCTGCACTATTTTTGCGACACGAGAATGAGCTGGCTGACGACTTTGGTGTGGCTGAGCATTTTCTTCAGCAGAAGTTTCTTCAGGAGCACCAGAATGATTTTCTTCATTGTCAGGAATGACTTCTTCAGCTAATTCTTCTGTGGGGATGATATCTTTAGTAGCTTTGAATTTTATGGATTCCTCGGGAGGTATTTCACCTGACACAGAAGGCAGGTACTCTCTTTGCGAGCCATTAGTTTCATCGAACCGCACATCTATAGTCTCAACAATCTTGTGAAGATGGTTGATGAAGATTCTGTAGATGTGCGAGTCCTTTCCGTAACCAAGCATAAAACCTTCATGTGCTTTCGGTGAAAATTTGGAATTGCGATGAGGATCTCTAACCCATAATTTCACACTGAAGACTTTGAGATAACTCACATTGGGTATCTTGTCGGTGAGTAGTTCATATGCGATTTTCTTGAGAAATTTGTGAAGATATACCCTGTTGATGATGTGGCACGCAGTATTGATAGCCTCAGGCCAGAACCTGAGAGGCGTCTTGTATTAATGAAGCATGGTGCAAGCCATCTCAACAAGAGTCATGTTCTTGCGCTCCACAACACCGTTCTGCTGAGGAGTGTATGGGGTTGATAGCTCATGAGTAATACCAAGTTCATCAAGATAGTCATCAAGACAAGTGTTCTTGAACTCGGTCCCATTGTCACTCTGGGTATGCTTGATCTTCACACCGAAATTCGTCGAGGCCCTTGAGGAAAATCGCTTGAAGATTTCCTGCACTTCATGCTTAAATGTGATGATATGCACCCATGTATAACGTGAATAGTCATCAACAATGACAAATCCATAAAGAGATGCTGCTTTTGTGAATGCGGAATAATGTGTAGGGCCAAAGAGATCCATGTGAAGCAATTCAAATGGATGAGTGGTAGTCATGATAGTCTTCGAGGGATGCTTTGATTTGGTCATCTTACTGGCTTCGCAAGCCCCACAAAGATGATCTTTGAGGAATTTGACACCCTCAATTCTAAGGATATGCTTCTTCTTCACAAGCGTGTGCAAGTTCCTCATGCTAGCATGACCGAGTCGGCGATGCCATAGCCATCCTTCTGAAGCTTTTGCAGGTAGGCATGTGGCAGGCTGTGGTCCTGTAGAGAAATCAACAATATACAAGTCTCCTCTCCTAAAGACTTCGAAGACTTTGGAATTGTCAGATTCTAAAACTACAACACAACGATATTTGCCAAAGACAACCACCATATCAAGGTCACAAAGCATTGAGACAGACATGAGGTTGAATCCAAGAGACTCGACAAGCATGACTTTGTCCATTTGTCGATCTTTTGAGATTGCAACCTTACCTAGACCCAATACCTTGCTTTTTTCCTTTGTCAGTGTAGGTGATATGCTTCAGGTGAGATGGAGATAAAGCAGAGTCCATCAATAGGTTCTTGTCACCGGTCATGTGATTTGTGCATCCACTTTCGAGGACCCACTCAGTAGCTTTGACAGAGTCACCCTTGGCACCTTTTTCCATGAAGCAATAGGTGGGAGAGTAGTCATCGTTGTCGTCGTCAGCAGTGTCGGGGAAGTCTTTTTCCTTGGTGTAGAAGATGGACTTGCTGACGAATGCGGTAGCAAGAGCCAGGCTTGCCACACCAGAGTCTGATTCCTCAGGTTCCTCCTCTTCCTCATTTTCTTCAGATTCAGCTGAGTCCATTTGCTTGCCAATGAATGCCCGAGCTTTCCTGGAACTGCTCTTCTTGTTAGAGGAAGACTTTAAGGATTTTGATGATGAGGACTTTGAACAGTTCTTCTTTTTCTTCGAGTCATCTGTGATAGCCTGGCTTATTAGGGATGATAGACTACTCATATCAATAAGGAATTCCTTCTTTTCCGGAGGCCCATTTAGATAGAACTCCAAAGTTAAGCGTGCTCATCTTGGAGTAGTTTCAGGATGGGTGACCGGCCGGGAAGTTGCTCCCGGTGCACACGAGTGAGGACAAAGTGCACAGAAAATACTAGTATTGATATGTGAGGCCAGTCTAGATCCCGCCAGGAGTAACGACCACCGGCGGGTGTATCCGGGGCATTACAAGTTGGTATCAGAGCCGACCCTCGTGGTTACACGGATGTTTGCGGACAGGTGCACGGTCATGTTGTTCATGACGTTTGTGACCCGTCGTGGCACATGTACTGGACTGGATGCACAGACGTTTGTGCCAAGTGGGAACATTCCTGTGGCCCGACGAGGACGTCGGTTCCTCTGAGTGGGGATGTATGTGATAGCCTGGCTTATTAGGTATGATAGACTAGTCATATTACTAAGGAATTCCTTCTTTTCCGGAAGCCCATTCGGACATAACTCCAAAGTTAAGCATGCTCAGCTTGAAGTAGTTTCAGGATGGGTGACCGGTCGGGAAGTTGCTCCCGGGTGCGCACGAGTGAGGACAAAGTGCGCAGAAAAGACTAGTATTGATATGTGAGGCCAGTCTAGATCCCGCCAGGAGTAACGACCACCGGCGGGTGTGTCCGGGGCGTTACATCATTTGAGCTATAGTCCTTGTATTTCTTCTTCTTCGATTCCTTTGCCCAGTGAGGACAATCAGTGATAAAGTGATCAGGTTTCTTGCATTTGTGGCAGGTCCTCTTCTTGGGATCGTCAGATGAAGAATATGATCTTAAGTCATCACCTCTTGAAGATTTCACAAAGCGACCACATCTAGAGAACTTCTGAAATTTCCTCACGAGCATTGCTAGCTCCTGACTCAGTTCCTCAGGATCACCAAGGGTGCTGTCAGATTCTTCACCTTCAGATGAGGAAATTGCTTTGGCCTTTAGTGCACGAGATCTACCATAGTTTGGACCATAGAGATCTCTATTTTCAGCAGGTTGGAACTCATGAGTATTTAGCCTCTCGAGAATGTCAGCAGGATCAAGTGACTTGTAGTCTCCACGCTCTTGAATCATCAGTGCCAGAGTGTCGATGATGAGTCAAGTGATCTCAGTAGTTTCTTCACCACCTCGTGGTTTGTGATGTCTGTAGCACCAAGTGCTTGTAGCTCATTTGAGATATCAGTGAGGCGATTGAAGGTTTGCTGAACATTTTCACCTTTATATCATTTTTTGGGACTAACCTATTGACATAGTTGAATGTGCGTTATATCGACTAGAGGGGGGGGGGGGTGAATAGGCGATTTTTATAAATTCGTCACTGAGAAAATTCTACGTGAGGAATTTCCTAAGCAACGAACTACTTAGCAGCGGAATAGATACTCAAGTGCAAACATAACGAGATAGTAGCATGGTCATCATGATGAATTGAAAACAAGCACATAGTACAAGTAGCGTGTAAACAGGATAAGCAGGCTAAGGACTTAGGACTGAAGAAATAGGGTTGAGGAAATTGAGAAAGTCTTCAGTCAAAGTCTTCAAATAGTACAGATAAAGTTCAATAACACAAGAATGAGTAAATGGAAGAGTTGATGAAATAGAACCAGTAGGCTTGATGAAGATAATGGTTTGGTAAACCAGTTCCAACTGTTGTGACAGTTGTACATCTGGTTGGAGGGGCTAGGTATTTAAACCTGAGGACACAGAGTCTCGGACACCCAGTACCGGACACCAAGTCCTCACTGTATTCTCCTTGAGCTAAGGTCAGACAGTCCTCTCCCAATCACTCGTGGTAAGTCTTCACAGGTGACTTCCAAACCTTCACAAACTCGGTCACCCGGCGATCCACAATTCCTCTTGGATGCTCTAGACCATTGACGCCTAACCGTTTGGAAGATCACAGTCTTCAAAGGTAACAAGCGTCGGTTCCACACATGAACAATCTCTTCAGTGATGCTCAATCACTTTGGGGTTTTAGGTGTTTGGGTTTTGGGTTTTCCTCACTTGATGATTTTCGCTCAAAGTCCTTGGAGGATGGGTTGCTCTAATGAAAAGTGTCAGTTTCTCTTGGAGCAGCCAACCAACTAGTGGTTGAAGGGGCGGCTATTTATAGCCTAGGGAGCATCCCGGCATGATAAGACATAAATGCCCTTCAATGATATGACTATTAGGTAGGTAGATATTTTGGGATAGTTCGTGCATAGTACAAGTACAGTCGAAATGTTGAGTATCAAATTCCCCAGGGCTATCTTGTTCCTCATTTGTAGGAAATCCACACTGGCGAATTCCTAACTCCTTAGTCAGAAAAAATTCCTCAGAGACCAGAAGAACTTCGTCTCTGTCACTGAAGAAATTGACTGAACTGTATGAGATTTCCAATGGCTTCACTCGAAAGGATTGGGTAGTGTAGGCTTTGAGTTGAGCATCACTTGGAAATATGTTTCCTTAGTTTTTCCTCGACCCCCTTTAATAGTACGATGTTTCCTGTGACTCAAGAAAGAGAAAATGAAACTACGAAAACAAAAGTCTTCATGCTTCATAAACCTCGCATGATTATCCAATTCTTCAAGGTCACATCAATTTCTTCACTTTCAAAATCTTCAGAAATCCAAAGTCTTCCGTTGAAGACATTCATTTTTAGGGGTCGACTTTCTCTGTAAATATCAAACTCCTCATAGACTTATAGACCTGTGTACACTCACAAACGCATCAGTCCCTTTACCTATAAGTCTTCAATACACCAAAATCACTAAGGGGCACTAGATGCACTTACAATAGTGCCTAATGCCAGTTGATGTATTTTGCTTGTTATTTAATTTGCAGAAAATCAATATCAAATGGACTCAAAATGCCATAAAACTTTTTGGAGATTTTTTTGGCCCACAAGATATCTACGGAGTCAAGGAAGCGCACGAGGAGAGGCCCGTGTGGCGCACTAGACACCAGGGCGCGCCCCAGGCCCCTGGCGCAGCCTGGTGGGTAGTAGGGCCCACTGGACACTTTTCCGCTGACCTCTGGATCTATGAATACCACAATATTCCAGAAACCTTAGAGGGGTCGACGAAAAATTGTTTTGGCCGCCGCAGGTTCCAAAACCACGAGATCCAATCTAGAGCCCTTTTCCGGCACTCTGCTAGAGGGGAACACGATGACGGAGGGGTTCATCATCCTCATGGTGATCTTCCGATGATTCATGAGTAGTTTACCACAGACCTACGGGTCCATAGGCAGTAGCTTGATGGCTTCATCTCTCTTTTTGATCTTCAATACAATGTTCTCTTTGGAGATCTATTTGATGTAATTCTTCTGCGGTGTGTTTGTTGGGATATGATGAATTGTGAGGTTATGATAAGATCTATTTATATCCATACATGATCTTTTTCGATATCTCGGTTTGTTTGGCCAACTTGATTGATTTATCTTGCAATGGGAAGAGGTGCTTTGTAATGGGTTCGATCTTGCAGTGCTCAATCTCAGTGACAGAAGGATACATGACACGCATGTATCATTGCTATTAAGGATAAAACTATGGGGTCAATTCAATTTTGAGAGATGTTGTCATTTGCTTCTCCGTTCATTTCTTTCATTGAACTATATTCTCTATTCTTTCATTCCGGAGGTTTTGTGATATTGCTCTCTTTAACCATCATCTCGTTTTTATCGAGATCATGTTCTTTCCATTGCCTATCTTTAACCGGAGTGTTGTATTCTTCATTCAAGTTCCGTCATCTTCTCAAGTTTGCCTCTCTTTTCAACCGGAGTGCTGTCTGAGTCTTTCTTACCCTTGTGCCATTCTTTTAATTGTTTCGGAGGCAATATGTTGTTGTTTTCATCAAGTATCATCAATCTTCTTAAGTTCTTGTTAATTCCTTCCATTTTCAGACGGAATGCTGTCCAAATTCTGTCATTCTTATTCCTTGGCTATACCATTGCAGTTTCATATTCTTTTGGTTCGTAAGCTCTCCTTTCATGTCTTTCTACCTACAAGGTTCTCATAGTGCTCCTTGTTCCTCCTTTTACCGGAGTGCTCTTAACTTCGTTCATCTCCGTTGTATTCTTCTTTCAATTTGCTCAACCTCTCAAGGTTCTTTGGTTTCACTCGTCTGTCAAAGAAGCAACTTTGTTTTACCTCCTCCTTTTCGTTTTTACCCGGTGATATCTCTAGGATCTCGGGTCGAGATCCTCTGTTAGTGTGGGAGAGTTGTGACGCCCGAAGACCGACGTCCCAGAAGATTCCAGAAGATTCCAGATGTTCCGGGTTGCCCGTGTGTTTCTTTTGAGCTTGTGTTATTTATTTTTGCATTGCATCATGTCATCATGCCATCATGTCATTAATTTATTTTGCATCTCAACCTAAATAAATCGTGTGGACCTTCGGTCCATTTAAATCGAGGGAAGGTGACTTCTCTTTATAACTTATAAAAGTCTCTCATTATTTTAGGGAGCTATACTAAAATATTCCATTCTTTGGAATTACTCAAACACACTTGCATAATTTTCCCCATGTCTCTTAATTCTAGTTTCTCCGTAAAAACCTTGCCGATAATTCTTTCCGTTGTTTCGAGGCTCCTCCAAAATCTAGACTCCTTTTGTACTCCTTGAGGCAAGCTATTTATTTTTAGTTTGCACTTCCTTTTTGTTGGAACTATTTTTTTTGGGGTTGGTAATATCCCGTAAAGCCTTATAAAAATGTTCCATATTTTATTTTCTGTTCTGGCCTCTGTTCTTAATTTCTTTTGCACTCTCTCTATTTTTATTTCTGTTAAAGAAATAGAAAGAAAACTCCTCCAGGCCGCACCTCTTCTCCTCCTTCTCCTCCCAGGCCGCAGCCCGGCTCGCCTCCCACTTCTGGCCCAAGGCCCGGCTTCTCCTCTTCCCCCACTGGCCCGCAGCCTCCACCAAACCCTAGCTTCGCTCGCTCGCTCGCAGTCCTCCCTTCGAGCCGCCGCCACCCCTCTGGCTCGATAGACCGAGCCCTCTCCCCTCTCGTCCCTCACCCGCTCCCTCATCTCCCTCGACTTCTCTCGCTCGCCCGAGCCTCCCTCGTTCCCCTCCCCACCTCTCCTTCGGCCTCCCTCTCTTCCCTTGCCGCGGCCCCTCCTCTACAGACCAGCCAGCGCCTCTCCTCCAGCTTCGACCGTCCGCCGCGAGCCAGGTCGCCTCGCCACGTCGCGCTCGGCCTCCTCCTGCAGCCGGCCGCCCCTCCCGTCCGGTCCGCGGCCTCTCTTCTTCAGCCCCGCGCCAGGGCGCCCGTCCAGCGCGCGCAGGCCGCTGCTTCTCCTTGAAAGCCGCGACCCCGACGCCCTTCTCCTCAGCGCTCGCGAGGGGCGCCCCAAGCACAACGTCCTCCTGCCTTCGAGCGCCACAGGCCGGCGCCCGTCCCGTCCTCGCCGCGGCCAGAGGCCCTGCCGCCTCGCGTGGTCTCCCTTCCCGTCCTCCAGCAACAGCGGCTGCAGCGCCGGCTTCCAAGGCCCTGTCCTTTTCCAGATCGGCGTCGCCCCGAACTACCCGCAGCCTTTTTCCCTTTTTTTTGTGTTGTTTTGTTGCTGTTTTTGTTATCTCAAGTGCCAGGAGCGCCAAGAACCACTAGGTCGGACCCGAGTACAACTACATAACGATGACCGAACGACTACGAGCTCGAGAACGACTACATGAACGACTACCGTCGCCCGTGTACCCCTACGGAACGTCTTCGACCAAGTACCCCGACGTCGCAAGTACCACGACACGAACGTGAACGACTACCGTCGCCGGAACAACTACTTCCCACTACGGAACGAGTTCCACTACCGTCGCCCCGTGTACGACTACCGACGCCCGGAAGCACCAAGTACCACTACCGTCGCCCGAACGTCTACCGTTGCCCGAACGTCTACCGTCGACATGTACATCTACGAGAACGTCTACTTCCTCTACGACTCGCGGAACGACTCCTTCCTCTACGATCTCGAACCGCCCCGAAACGCACGCTTCAAAGGTATAACGAGACGACCCCGTGGATGAACGCTTGTGCTTGTTTGTTGTATGAAATGCTTCCCTTGTGTGCTTCGTGCCCGTTCCGATCTTTTGTCGTGTTCCTCGGTTGCCTCGTCACCGACTCGTGGGAACCCGGTAACGGGATCACCCCACCTTTCATCTCGTTTGACTCGCCCACGCCGTCTATCTTTTGCACCGGACTCTCAACGAGAAACCGGAACCGAGATGTTGCGTTGCTTCATTTTCGGATCGTTGCCGTGGCACCCTTTTCTTCCACCACAGTGACAATACTTCTTATCTCTTTTAAGTCAACCTTTTAATAAACTTGCATAAACTTGATCATGTCATCCGCATCATGTTAACAACATTGATATGTTAAATTGTTGTTTGCTTATAATTATTAAACATGCTCATGGGGATTTTCCGGATATGTTGTTGTTATTTTCCGGCCTCATTTAAATTGCCTAGTTAGTGTAGTTTTATTATGCTTCACCTCTTGCCATGTTAAAAACAATTAATCTTGTCTTGTAATTAAATGAGAGTCAACTAAATAATTAAATGTGGTGTTTCGTCAATATGCAACTCGTTGCATATTGGTCTCGACTTAACTTGTAGTATTTGTTTGTGCACTTTGCCATGCCACGCTTATTTAAACCGGACATGCATCATGCTTGCTTGTGCATCGTATGCCATGTTTATGATATGTGTGTTTACCGTGTTGTTTCTTTCTTTCCGGTTGCTTCTCTTGTTAGCTTCGGTTTCGTTCCGGAGTTGTGAGGATTCTCTCGTCTGTGTTGCTCCGTCTTCTTCTTGGATCCGTTCTTCTCCCTTGTGGAATCCCAGGCAAGATGACCGAACCCGGATACCATTACTATCTTTGCCTATTGCTAGAGTATCGCTCTATAGCTTTGCCTCGATGCCCATGTTCTTCTTGTCAGCCTCCTACTTGTAACCAATTGCCATGTTTAACCACCCTACCTACGCAAACCGTTGCTTGGCTAAGTACGCTTCGCTCAGCCCCTCTTATAGCATTGTTAGTTGCAGGTGAAGATTGAAGATGCTTGCTTCATGTTGAAGTTTGGTTGGGTTATATCACACTATATAAATGCTTAAAATGAAATCATCTATATACTGGCAGGGTGGAAGGCTAAGCCTTTTGCTTGGTGATTTGTTCCACTCATGCCGTTAGGAACCGTATAAACCGGTGTTATGTTCCTTGTTTATGCGTTCCTAACACGGTTGGGGTGTATGGGACCCCCTTGATAAACCGCTAAGTGCTAAGTCTTTTCCAGCAAGTCCCAACTTTTGGTACTATTTGCCTCATAATAACAACTTAATTAATTAATTAAATTTGCATAGGGGGTCGCTCCCTCGAGGATCCTTTATTTCTACATAGCAGGGGGGGCCAGTGCCGATGGTGTTGGTCCCAAACGGGGGTTCTGCGGGAACCACCACGGGGAAACTCGAGGATTGGGTCCTGTAGAATCGCCCATCCGGTCGTGTCCTGAGACTTAGATACGCGCGGCTACTATCAGGGTGTCGACACGCCGGGAGGATTTGCTGGATTAGCCTTACCTTAGTTCGGTTTAACTTGAGCACGGGATTCCGAGAATACTCGGGTCTTCCCACCTATGGAGTTGCGACTCCGCGGATCGTGGGCTTGTGATGGGCCAAGTTGGAACACCCCTGCAGGGTTTGAACTTTCGAAAGCCGTGCCCGCGGTTATGTGGCAGATGGGAGCTTGTTAATTCCGGTTGTAGATAACTTGACACAATGATTCAATACACTACCAGCGTGTGTACCGTGACTGTCAATTTCCGAATAGGGATTCGGGAGTTGAACACGGTGGGGTTATGTTTGACCGGCTTTAGTTAGGATCACTTCGTGATCATCTCTCGACCGATGCACTTCTCTTCTCGCTCTCTTTTACGTAAGTTAGTGCTAGTTGCTGCTGCAGACTCTTGTTGTTCCTTCACCTCTCGTTCTTTCTTCAGCCTTGTCCTCACCCAAGGCTTAAATAGTCGTGTTACCCGGGAACGGGATTGCTGAGTCCTCTGTGGCTCACAGTTACTTCACCACACTAGATGCAGGTTCAGCCGAGTTTGATGCAGGAGCTGGTTCAAGTTCTTCACCAGGAGCTCGATGAAGTTTGTGGCCATTTGCTTGTGTCGTTTCGATAGTCAGTAGTGGTTTCTACTAGGATTCGATCCTGGCCTGTGGCTTTATGTTGTTTTGGTATCTTTCTTTTGGTTCTTCACCCGTAGTCGGGTTGTGATGTTTTGAATGATGTCTTGCTTATGTAATGTTTTGTGTGAAGTGGCGAGTGTAAGCCAACTATCTCCTTTTGCATTTTAATCCCTCTTTTACATGAGTTGTGCAAAGATACCAAACTTGAGATCATTCTAGGATGGGCTTATACCTTTAAGTCGTGCCTCGACACGTAGGAGGTATAGTCCCATCCTGGGCATTACAAAACAAAACTGCCTCTTGAGCCATTTATGGTTGCGATCGACCTTCTGACTAAGACTGAGGAGAAGCTCATGGTCAGTCATCACCCTTGGAGCTGTGCCTTGAGGATTTTGCTTTGAGGCATTGGCGGCAGAGCCATGAGTGGCAGAATCATCATTGGTAGAGTAGGATGCAGCTTTGCAGAATTAATCATCCAATGGATGAACTCCTTCATCAATGACTGCAGCTTTGCCTTTTCCGTCAACTGAAGAATATGTCCGTTTGAGGACTTCAAGTGGAGGCAGATAGCTGAGATGATTCTGAAAGTCAGCCTTGTAAGCAATAGAAGACCTTGTTCTGATGAATCTCATGATCCAGGGAGCATGAGGCTTCAGGTTAAAAGGAGGCAGTGCAACATTTGCCAAAGTCCTCATGAAGAAATCATGATAGTTGATGGGGATCCCATGCATGATATAGAACAACATATTCTTCATGATGCCAATGATTTCTTCATCACTCGAGTCGTGGCCTTTGATTGGACTCAATGTCTTTGTCAGAATGCGATAGATAGTCCGAGGCACATATAGCAATTCCTTCACGAGGAATTTTGTTCTTGGTGCTTGACCAGGCTTTAGCGGTTTCATCAATTCTTGCATATAATGATCAGCAAGTTCAGGTTCATGATATACACACCGTGCACCATCAAGGGGAGGACTGAGAGGCAGGGCCTGAAGCAATTCAGAGGCCGGTGCCTTGAAGTGAGTGTTTTCAGTCATCCAGTGCAGCACCCAAGAGTTCGCATCTTCAGCCTTTCCGGTGATGTGCAGTGTTGCATAGAACTGAAGAATGAGCTCTTCATTCCAATCACATATGTCTGTGCAGAGGGCGAGCAATCGAGCATCGTAGAGAACGCTGAGGACCGGCGTGAAGCAAGGCAGGGATTCCATATCCACATGAGGAATATGTGCATGGTCGAAGACTTTGTCCTTACCAAAGAGCAGGGAAGAATATAAGTTTGCTTGGCTGGCAGTCCAGAAACGCTTCCTTCTAAGACGAGCAGAGCCATATGGGTTGAAGTCAGTGAAGAACACATGCTCGTGTAAGAAGTCATCAGCCTTAAAGTTTTGCTTCTTAGAGAAGGGATCCTTTGGCTTGGGCTGAGGATTATCACTTAATTTCATCACAGCCTCAGGAATCACAGGCTGAGGCATTTTAGTTTCTGCTTCAGCTGCAGCTTGAGACTTCATTTCTTCAGCAACTTTTTCATCAGCACTAGTGGCTGGAATTTCCTCATGGAAGGAGGGAGTGGTGCGAGGTTATTCACAGCCCATTTGAACTTCAGTGCGTTCTTGGGACTGAGGAATTTGCTGCAAAGGCGTGAACAATGGAGAGTTGGGGTGAAGACTATCCCAAAAGTCATCGTTCAGCACATGAGTTGTGCTCCCAATGTCCACGTCTTCATCATTGTCACTCATTTCTTCAACGCCTGCCTCTTCAGCTGTGAACTGAGGCATAGGCGATGAGATCACTGGGGTTGAAGGGATGTTATCCACTTCAAGTTCTTCGTCCAACTGTTCTGAAGAAGCAACAGAAGGAACATCTTCATCAGATCCACTTGGGATCACATATTCTTTGCCAAAATGTATGATTTCCTTTGATGGCATGATTGAGAGAGGAACAACATCAATGGTATTGCTGACAAAACTAGTCAATTTCTTCAGCTTTTTCGGGGCAACAGACTCTAAAGAAGCAGATACTTTCCTTTTCTTCACTGCTCCTCGTTCCGCAGCCTTTGTTTTCCTCACTTCTGATGCAGAAGGAAGAACTGAACTTGGTGTTGGTGCAGGACGAGCAGAGGAAATTGGTGCAGTTTCTTCAGGCTTAATTGTTGCAGTTTGCCTGGCTTGGTCAGATTCTTCAGGCACAGCGGTTGAAGCTTCAGCTGGCCTGGCTTGTTCCTCAGGCGCAACACTAGTGGTTGCCCTGGCAATTTCTTCAGCGACTGGAATAGAGTCATCAGCCCTGGTAACTTTAGTTTCCTTAGCAGGCTAATTTTCATCAGCGGTGTTGGCATGTTCTTCAGTGGGCTGAGTAGATGCTTCAGCTTGAGGAGTTTCATGTTGTGTTGGTGCTGCAACGTTTGAGGTAAATCCCTTGGTCAGATTAACGAATATGACTTTGGCTCCCAGCCAATCAGCACGATAGCTTTCAAATTCATCATTGAGGGTTTTCAACTCACCTTGTAGCTTCACAAGTTCCTCAAAAGACATATTCACTATGTTGTTCTTCAGCAATCTTTCCTTCTTGCACTGATCCTTCTTTGCCTTTCTAGCCTGCTCATATTTCCATTATTCTTCACCAATAAAGGCGGCCAGCATATGACTTTGACCAGGAGTGAGGTTCATCTCAGGCAAAGGAGTGTTGGGGTCTTTGTGCCATAGGTCAACGAAATCAAGGATCAACTTGGGATCCAGCATCAATGGCACATTGCTGCCTTTGGCTCTAGCGGCCCTTTCCTGTCTGTCTCTGATGATTTTGGCGAGTTCCTCATCATCAGCTTCGTCATCACTTGACGACACATGGAAGGCGACTTGCTACTTGGGAGGACTTGGTCTAGAGCCACGTCATGCAGTGGCCTTAGACTTCAACAAAGTGCGGTCAGTGGAGGAATTCGGAGGAGCTGAAGAACTAGCAGAGGCTCCTGAGGCAATAGAGATGCCAGTTGTCCTTTGGCACGTGGCGAGATGCAGAGGTGCTGAGGACTTTGCTGGAGCTAGAGCAGTTTGAGGAACTAGACGTGAGGGATTTGCAGAGCTGGGCCGTGAGGGCATTGCTGAGAAACTTGGCTTGCGAGTAGGTTTCTTGGGCATATCCTTTTTAGCCTTGCTGGTAGAGGCTTCAACAGCAGCAGCAGCAGAATCTTCATTAAATTTCCTCACTGCCTCTTTGGCCATCCCAGCCAACTTGGCTTGACGCTTGGCACATTCCTTGGAAAATTCTTCACCTCTTCTCATGCTGGAGGAATCAGTAATTTGGCCTGGTGCCAATGGAGGTTTTGGGCATGGAGGGTGTACAACGAATTTCTTCATGTACTTGGCTGTTACATGGCGGTATTCCCTCCATTCTCTGACCTATCTTCTTTCAATCCTCTGTATGCGCACCTTGCGCTGATTCTTGGTCTCCTTGCCATACTTAGCTTCATCAGGAGTGCATTATTCTTCATAGATATCATCGGGAATTTCAAAAGCAGTGTTGACTTCCAATTTCATCCCTCCTTTATGAGGTTTCTTGTCATCAGCCATGTTCTTCAGCTGAGGATTTTGAATAATTGAGTTCTCTGATGAGGCATGCAATTTTTCTTCGAGGAATGCTGCAAATGAGTTAAGTTGATGAGAACCTAGAGATTCAACAGCAGACATTTGTACGTGTGAACAGAGTATAGGTGCGAAGAATTTTAAGAGGTCGTATGCGTTCTCAGCAGTTTTTGCAAAAGGAACAAGTTTGAGGAATTTGACTAGTTGTCTCTTGAATAATTTCACTAAGCGTTCTTTGACTTAGGTTCCAGAGTTGTGCCGATTAAAAATTCACACAATTAAGGAATCTTTGAGGAAAAACGTTGCTTAGAGAAACATATCAAGAACAATTGTTTGTGTGAGGTGTTTAGAGTGTGAAGACTGAAGAATAAACACCTTTTGGAAGATTTGCAGGAGTCACTAGAATTGACAAGGGCAGTAAAAGTAGCTTTTAATTACCCTTGACGAAGAACACGACGAACCGTTAATAGAAGAATTGAAGCTCATCAGTTCAGATCTTCCATGCCCTAACTTGGCAGAGGAAGACAACTACGGCGGTGACGGAGTGAAGAAATCCACGTCCGGCGTGAGTACGACGGCGACGAGGTCGAGGCAGTGAAGCTCTTCCTCACCGGCGACGATGGAAGTAGCGGTGGCGCTAAGTTTTGAGGGCTCGAGCAAGGGAGTGGAGGTCGAGCGGGGCAAAACTGAAGTGAGGAGGGTGAGGGGGTATTTATAGTCGAGGTGAAAAACCGTTCGCCCGAGGAAAATGGACGAACGTGCCCCTGACCCTTCTTATTCGTGCGACATGTGTCACCCACGTACAGAGAGGTGGAGATCGTGTGTGATCGTGGGTGAATAGATAAGTCGTTCAGTGGAATGTGGAACGGTTTGAGCGGCAAAGCCGAAAATTCAGAAGAAAAAAATTAACGTTGCGTTCATAAATTCTTCAGCTGTCAAGGACATAGCGAAGATTTTGAACAAGTTTCAAATAGAACGCATATGAAGAAATTATAAATAGATTAGGTTGAAAATAGCATAGAATGGGAAGGGTCCGATCAATAAGTGAATGCTGTAGACGACTTAAACTCATATATATATATATATATACAGAATATTATTCTGTTACTGTCTGCGCCTTATACAGCCCGATCAAAAAGAACAAGAAGGAGGCAGCCCAGCCAAACTACGAAAGCAAATCGTCCCCCACCCCGCCCCCCCACTATCCTCTCCCGACTACCTCCTATCACCGCCACTCACTGGCGGAGCCACGGCAAGGCCGAATGGGCCGTGGCCCGCCCAGCGCTGGAGCACAAAAAAAATCGTTATACTGCCTAGTCCACAACACAGCCCATAACAATTCAAAACACGTATCAGCCCAACACAATTGTCCTTGAAAAAAGAGAGAAAAGCCCAGCGCAACCGCGCAAGTGCCACATGCAGCAGTCAGCAGCTGAGCAGCCGCCGGCCCACCACAAGAAGGGAGCAAGACTAATTTATTGTTATAAGTTAACATATCGTTGCATGCAGTAAAATGTCTATCACTCAATATCTGATGTCTCCAAGCACCTATAATAGCCAGCTAAAATAGTATAAATTTGAGTCATCTATTTTGGAACGGAGGGAGTACTAATGAAACTGTATTTTGGTATAGCTTTTTTATACATATATCTGGTCATTTGATCTTGCAAAAATGGAACATAATGTACTCATTAATGCCAGTGATTCAAAACTTGAATTTGTTTGTTGTGTCTTCCTTTAGCTTGGCCCGCCCAATAATTTTTTTTAGCTCCGCCACTGCCGCCACACACACCTTCTCCGCGGATCCCGCCGGTGCCTCGCCCCCCACCTTCTCCACGGCTCCCGTCGGTGCCTCCGCACCCACCTACTCCGCGGCTCCCGTCGGTGCCTCCGCACCCACCTACTCCGCGACTCCCGCCGGCGCCTCGCCCCCCACCTTCTCCGCGGCTCCCGCCGGCGCCTCGGCCCCCACCTTCTCCATGGCTCCCGCCGGCGCCTCTCCCCGCACCTGCTCCCGCCGGCACCTCGCTCCCCACCTCCGCGACGGACGCCGGCGCCTCGCTCCCCACGCGACGGCCGCCTCTCGCTTCCCGGCAGACGGTCACCTCCCGCTTCCAGGCAGTTCGGGCGTTGCCCCATTCGCCTCCTTCTGGCTACCCTCGGCGACGCTCCCAGCCGCCACTCCGCCTCGTCCCCGGTGGGAGGTCCGTCGTCACTGTGTCCAGCGGTCCAAACCTGCCGCCCGAGGCAGTTCACCGTTGCAGCGCCCCTTCCCCAACCATCATGAGGTACACCCTGCTCAAAATTTCTCCTCTCCAGCTCCCGACTGTAAAGATCTTCGTGCCTCCGTTCAAACTATCATTTTATTTTGAATTGAACTATGGGTGCTCTTGATTTAGACCTGAGGGAAGAAAGGCAGAACCATTCTTTCGTAGGCCGTCATAGATGGATCTGCGAGATTTTTTCCGGCTCAGTGTCAGTGATAATAAACAAGTCATTAGGCAAGCACATTCGTTGGATAATGAATTAGATGTTCTAGGACCTTCACAAGTTGTACCTGGAATTAGGTGAGCACATACGTTGGATAATGAATTAGGCGATCAACAGTCCAACCCGTCCGCCCAAAGCAGTTCACCATCGCATCTACTAGGCTGATTGCATCGAGCCTCCTGCCACTGCCGGTGGGGCTCCATCGCCGCACTGTCCATACCGTTCACCGTCGCCACTGTTGGATAATCCAAACATGCCTACGTAATGGTAGTACTATATTGTGTTTGAGTTTAATTAGCATCAGTATAAGCGTGATCAAGGTTGCCGGATGATTAGTACGTCCGGGTTCTAGGCAGCGTCCGAGTCCTAGTAAGCTTACTAGCTGTGTCTTAGTCGGTTTAGTTTCCATAGAGTAGGGCGTCCGTGTTTGTAACGTGCTATGCACGGTCAAGTCAGGGTCAGGTCCTGTGTTATATAAACAGGGCAACATTGTTGATTGTAATACCAGAAAAACGAAAAGCAATAAAGAGAGGGGAAAGAGGACACAACAAGAGCCCTTGGCTATCAGTTTTTGTGCGCGTGTGTTCGTGCAACTTTTATGTGATCGATCCTGAGGGCGTATTTCCAACAATTGGTATCAGAGCAAGGTTCCAGGGAAGCTGCGCTTGCCCCGGGGTGGCGACCTGACTAGCACCTCGGGGCGGGCAATACAGTCGTCGGTGTAGTGATGAAGAGGAGCGGGCAGTACAATCGCTGGTGCAGCGACGAGGAGGAGCAGGCGATATTGTCGCTGGGTTGTGCAACGACGTGGAGGATAAGAGATAGTCGTTCGGCGGAGTGATGTCAGGAAGACGGCGAGGGTGCTGTCGCAAGTGAGGGCGACAGGGCTGTCGTCGGAAAGGCGTTGGTGATCGTTAATGGTTATGGAGGTGCCGAAGTTGCGACACCAAGGAAATCATCGAGATCATCGTTGGAGGGTCCAAGGTGGAGATGGAGAATTTGCGAGCCTTCATCAAGGTGTGCACACGAGTTCTTGTAAGGTGCGTCCAAGATCTCAGGTGTGTGAATCTTCTGCTGCAGTTGAGATGCGTCACTGGCGGAGGAGAATAGTGAGCGAGAGCGGGCGGAAAAAGGAATTCGTGCCTTGCGTTTCCGTTCGTGGTCGCGGAGTTCCGGCGAGTTCATATATGGTGGAGATGAGTTGCACATATATGGCGAGTTGCGATGCCGTCGGACGGGAAGCGTCATTTGGTAAGTTGCGTCACCAACGACAAAGGGATGAAGTGAAGATGCGGCGGGTGAAGAGATGTGTCTCCTCATGTACAAGCAGCCGATAGGAAGATGAAGATCAACGTGAAGATGGACGCGGACTAGTTAAGATGAGTTCCTACATGAGGCTATGCATTTAGTCGGCATGTAGCATGCTAAGATGTGGCAGTGTGGCTGGTAGTCCGGGTAATCGTTGGTTTCAGTCTACAAGTCGGCATAAAAAAATGATGAAGTGGTGGCCATAGTTGCAAGAAGAGAGAACTTATGGTTCGGTAGGTCGCGTCACCGGAGACAGCCAACGTGACAAGATGAGTAGTTGATCGTCTGCGTGTCTCGTTGAGTAAAGAGTCAGATGTTTGGATTAAGGGGTGAATGTTGGATAATCCAAACATGCCTACGTAATGGTAGTACTATATTGTGTTTGAGTTTAATTAGCATCAGTATAAGCGTGATCAAGGTTGCCGGATGATTAGTACGTCCGGGTTCTAGGCAGCGTCCGAGTCCTAGTAAGCTTACTAGCTGTGTCTTAGTCGGTTTAGTTTCCATAGAGTAGGGCGTCCGTGTTTGTAACGTGCTATGCACGGTCAAGTCAGGGTCAGGTCCTGTGTTATATAAACAGGGCAACATTGTTGATTGTAATACCAGAAAAACGAAAAGCAATAAAGAGAGGGGAAAGAGGACACGACAAGAGCCCTTGGCTATCAGTTTTTGTGCGCGTGTGTTCATGCAACTTTTATGTGATCGATCCTGAGGGCGTATTTCCAACAGCCACACCTGGTCGTTCAACAATACAACCCGAAGCAGTTCGACGCCGCGGCTCGGGAGGCACACACTTCGCCCCTCCATCCCATGAGAGCAGTACATCTCCTTGTGCACGAGCAGTCCGTTGCCGATGTACACTGCTGGTCTAAGCTCTTTGGCCACTGCTCCAATATGTCCAACGACGTCCCCAGTCCAGCGCCGTGGCATCCGGACGGTCGAGTTCATGCCAAGCAGCAGTCCACGGCCATCAGCTCCTATTTCCACTATAGTGGTTGGGTTGTTGTTTTCCTCATGAGAGTGGTTTTCTCTAGCTCAGGCTACACGATACCCCTTATCTTTGCCATCCATTTCTGCATCGCGATCCGTGCAGACGTATTTGTCTTTTTTGTTTCTCTCAAACAACACAACATATAAACTTCAAAGTTTGCAGAACAACAATACATTCTAACTACAATCTGGGAAAAAAACTTTCAGATTTTTTTCATGCATTTTAAATACTTAAAAAATTATTTTTAGTCAAACAAAATCTCATTTTGTATATTTATATAAGACCAAAATATCTGAAAGTTTTTTCACACATTGATGTTCTAATGTTTGTTCGATCTGCAAAGTTTGAAGTTCATATGTTGTTTCATTTAAGAGAAACAAAAAAGAGAAATCTGCTTGTTGTAAGTTAGTTGGGTAGTACGGATCTCAAAGCAAGACTGGAGGGTTTAGGATAAGAGGCTCCGTGTAGCCTGAGCTACAAAGAAACTTTGTGTTTCCTCATCCTTCCCGGTGCGCGACAACCCAGCCCACATGCTGCTGCCGTCCGCCACCCCAAAATAGCTTCGTCTATGTAAATGCTACTAAATCAGTGGTTTGATTCAGTAGCCTGCTTCAGTTCAAACACATGAACAAAAGTAATCAGAGAAGAACAATATGTTGAAGAACAATATACTGAGTTTTTTTGTTAATCAGCGAAGAAGAATATACTGAAATTTCAGAGGATAACACAATGCAGTGCTAGTCACTATCATTAGTACTTAATGTGAGTCAAAGAAGAAGTGTTGGGCAGTGGTTCATTGTTAATCAGTGATCGGAACTAGTGTACTTTGGATTATACTAGTGCAAATGTAGCCTCAACTTCCTAGTACGTGTGAACATGCACACATCTGACAAAAAATGGGTTCATGAGAAAATGAGGTTCTTATGATCATGTTTATTGTTAACTTATTCAGAAGAAATGCTATTAAGTTATATCATTAGTGGAAACACAGTTAACTTATTCAAAAATAATTCTATCAGTTCAGACTCGAGAGGGTGTAAGTGCAGAAGAAAAAATTGGTAGTTGTAAAGGGTCACGATTGAAAAGGTTATAAGTTCAACACGATGTCTCAGATAAGTTCGTGAAAAAGATCAAACAAAAAAGAAACCCCAAATGGGAATTCGAATGGTAAAAGTTCAAGTCACAAATTCCTACTTGGCCTCGATAGCTCATATACACTTCAATCTTGTAATTTAAAAGGTAAGTCACAAGTTTGGAGATGATTGTTTGCAAGTAGTTTGCTTTGATGATTCTGTAATTGCATCAGGCCATTACAGAAAATGGCTCTCTGAGTTCATTATTTATTTCAATTCATGAAATTGACACAGTGCGCCGCCCCGCCCGCAACGTCGTTGTTGCTTGCTAGCTACCGGTGGTCCGTGTGCCCTGGTTGCTGCTGCTGTAGGGTAAGGTGAGTGAGAAAGAGATTATTGAGAGGGATTTGCTACTGCTGTTGTTCCTTGTATTGATTGAGGATTGCCGAATCTAAAGGCAGCTGCACCTTCGCATTCTATGCACTGTCACATATGAGTTGGTGCTCCTGTAGTGTTCTAATTAGCAAAAGAACAATGAGAAGGGAAAGAAGACGGTGGTTAAATATTAAGTAAATAAGGACTGATAGAGACTGATAGAATGAGGATAACATAAAACAGTGTGTGACTGAAAGAAATTAAATATTTTGGGGCGAAACTTTGTTGCTTTTCTCTGGTGATGTAGTTCAATTTACTACAACCGTTCTGCTTGTAATAGCATCTTATGCAGGAAGTTCGAGATGGGAACACTTGTTTCAGATGCTCTCCTCCCATTCGCGATGCTGCCAACAAGGCGTGGCGCCATCTTTGAGATGCTCCATCAGCTCCTCCTACTCCTCCTGGTGTGCACAAGCTCCAATTCGTCGAGATGCTCCATGTAGGTACTCCATTTTATGTTTTCAATTCATCTTATAGAAAAGCAGAACAAACTATGTGTCATTTTTGTCATTCACGCAATTTAGGCATACCTTCTGCACAAGTTCAAAAATCTGAAGAAACAAAGCTCAAACCAAGTTCAGAAACTGTTTCTTTCATAAATTAGTTGTTTTGGTTAATTCTGTAGTACATGTGTGTATTGTGATTGTAATTGTGGCTTGGAGTTGAGAAAAAGATAACAAGTTTGACAGTTTTTCAGTTCATGTGGAGCTTGTCAGTTCGACAATTTTTCATTCCGTGTGGAGCTAGTCATTGTTTTAGGTTGCGTCTGGTTGTACCAAATGCTTGCACTTCTCTGAACTGAGAGTACGCCTGAGTTTCCTATTCCTTCTAATCTTAATAAAGTGAATTGTTTTGGAGCTGGACTGAACGAGGTTATCTTGATAGGAGTCTAGTGTTAGTTACTAAATTCTAGTCAGAGTAGTGTAATCAAAGGAATGTACAATTGCGTTCTTGTGCTGCACACTTGTACTCACATATTATTATGCTGCGATACTAGTTCAGAACATTTTGTTATGTATGTTACATGCAGGTTTCTCCCCATTCTTCTCGTCTTCATACTATGCCTTTCATACCTTTATGTATATATAAAAGCTCAGTCTGAAACTACAGATTTGACCAGAGCCTTGACCTAGGACATTCTGAATAATACTTCAAAGAAGTCTGAAATGCATTGTAGTATATAAAGCCTTGTTCATCATTGCATTCTAATACTAGAATCTAGAGTAAGAAATCAAGATTGTAATATGTAGGCGCAAGAACATGACTCCCTATTTGAAATGAGTACTCTTTTGTTTCAGCTAATACTTCTTACTCTCAATTCCAAAAGTGGATGCACGTAAGTACAACTTAGTAGACTACTAGTAGTACATCAGTATGTAAAGGATGATGTAATTACCACAACCTCAATGATTATAGTATTTGGGATGCTCATCATTTTTCACATCCATCTCTACTGAATTATGTTAGCCTTTTTCAGTTCATCTTTGCAATTCCAGTCCATTTTCTTTTTGCAGGATGCGTCAAAAAATAAAATAAAAGGTAGCAACTCAAATAGATGAATATTGGAAGTCCATTGCTATCTTGAGGTCTGTTACCCTTCAACTTATAGACATATATGCTCAGTTATTGTTGTGTAACATAGAGTTACCGTGTTCGTTCATGCTCCTTCACTTGTGTATTTTCAGTTCAACATTTGGTGATTCTTCAGGTCCCCTTATCCGGCATTTTCAGTTCATCTTGCAGGTAATGGGGCTCCCCTTCAATTCGTCTTGCAGGTGTTCAGGGCAGTACAAAAAACATCACCATAGTTAGTACAGTAAGGATGGCTTGGTAGTCGCTGGGATTCCCTGCAGTGGCGAAATCCCGATGCCGCTCGTGATCTCCGCCTCCATCAGCTCCACCTCGCCGTAGCAATCAGTCCAGAGAAGGAGGTGTAGCTGGTCCACCCGGTCCACCCGATTATTCTTTCAACATTTTCTTTGTGATGCATGCTCGCTGATGGATCAACAACTATTTATTGATACGGAGATGTGCCCCTGCTTTTATTTTTTGGAAAAACAAGATGCCTTTTGTGACACACCAAGATCGGTGCATCAGGTGTGTTGCATCAGTATGTTTTCAAAACTTGCATTCGTCCGAGTCCGCCCGTCTTTTCCGTTGTCCGTTCTGAGCCCAGACACACTTGCACGTGCCCGCGGCATCTTCGGTTATTTATTTTGCGAGTAGCCGGAAAACGTTCTTGCAATGGGGTGAAACTTGGCGTGTGGTCTTGTTTTAGTGTAGACAGGCCGTCTGCCAAATTTCATCGCATTTGGAGTCTGTTTGATAGCCCAACTGTTAACCGCCTTAACCGCCGGAAGCCTTTTCTCTTTTGGCCCAGCAACCCTTTCACACAGCCCACCTAGCTCATTCTAACCCCTCCATGCTATTGGCCGTTCGATCACGATCGCGTGGTCGCGAACCGCTCCTCATTTGGACACTCCTAGCTCCCTCTACCTATAAAAGAGTCTTCCCCGTCCAAAATCGAAGGCAAACATTAAAAATCCTTCCTCCGCGCCACCGGACGTGTCCGCGCCGGCGCCGGACATGTCCGTCGCCCCCCACAGCCAATCAGCACGCGCCACGTCGCCTCCCGCACCCACTTCGCCGCTCCGGCCCCCCGGGCCCAGGCGGGGCCCGCGCGAGCCCGTAGTCGTCGCCGCCTGCCTCCCGCGCCCGAGCGCCCCGCGCCTCCTCTGCCTTCCTCGCGCCTCCGCCGCCGGCGAGCAGACGCCACTGCCCCGCAGCTGGCGAGCACCGCCGCCTCTTGCTGCCCGATCGCCGCCGCCCCGAGCCCAGGCCCCTCCGCACCGCCGCCGTTAGCCTCCCTCCGGCCGGATCCGGCGAGTCGCGGCCCGGATCCGCCCCATCCGGCAGCCTCCCCGCCGCTTTGGCCTCGCCGGACCACGCCTCGACGCCGGCAGCCGCTGCATCGACAGGAGGCCGAGGACGAGCGCCCTGCGTCGGCCTCCTGGGCCGCCTCCGCCCCTGAGGCCCAGCGCGCCCCAAGGCCCATCCCCGTCAGGCCGGCCTGCCCCCTCCGCTTCGTGGGCCTCGCCTTGCTCTGGCAAGGCCCAGGCCGCCCCGATTCGGCCCAGCCTTTGTTTTTTTAGTTCTGCGAATTTATTTTTTATTCTAAAAACTGCATATTTCTAGATTAGTCCCTGGCATGTGTAAATAAGTGTGCATGTTTGACTGCCTGTAACTTTTTGTGTGTATGTCCAAATTGAGTGAATTATATATCAAAATGATCGTGGTGATATGCTCTACACTTTGTCCCATTGTGCCATGCTTGTTTGACTTCATCTTGATGCTCTAATCTCTGTTGCAAAAGTGCTATAAGCTTTAAACTGCTGTTAACTATAATTTTGTTGCATACTTGTGATGCTTGTAACTTTGTGCATGTTTATCCAAATGGAGCATATGATATGTCAAAATGTTCATTGTGAAGTGCTCTACATGATGGTTGCTGTAGCATTCATGTTAGGTGTCATATTTCCATGTTTATCTCTGTTGCAAAAGTGCAACTTACCATGCCAGATTTTGACCAAGTCTGGATCATTTTATTGCAACTTGCCATGCTTGTTTAAATGTGTTCCAGTAAGCTTTTGAATGTGTTCTAAGTTCATGCTTGTTAAGTATCATGTCTACTTCACATCTATGCTTCTTGTTATCATGTTTGGGTGCTGTAGCATATATTTACATTGCTCCAAAGTTGCTATGTGGCTGTTAACTTCAGCTTTGCATTGTAACTTGTTTTGCTCGTATCTTTTAGCCCGTTGCTCCGTTTTGAGTGTGCCCTATATGAAACTTGTGTGATTTTGAATGTAGAAGCATAATATCATGTTGTTTACCTCCTTGGAGTGTGTTTGCTTGATGTTTGGGTGCATCTTGCACCGTTGCCATGCTTGTCTTGTTTTGCTCATATCTTCTAGGCCATAGCTCCTAATTAAACAAACTTTATATGAAAATTGACTAGAATTTCGTGTAGATCATCATGGTGCATGTTAACATGCTGTTTAACAACTCTAACTTAAGGTTTGTTCAGATCTGGACTAATTTCAAATTATGCATATGAGGGCTTACCGGATTTGTTATATGTTGATTCCGGCCTCATTTAAACTTGTTGTTTGGTGTTGTTCTTGTGTGCTTCATCCCTTGCCATGTATTGCATCATATATAGACTTGTCTTGCATCATACTTGGTTGAGCATATTGTCATGATTCTTGTGTTGTGTGTTTACCGTGTTGCTTGCTTCTTCTCGTTAGTGCTTGTTTCGTTGCGATCGTGAGGATTCGTTCGTCTACTCGTGGTTCATCTTCAAGGCTTCTTCTTCGTATTTTTCACGGATCCGTTCTTCTTCCTTGCGGGATCTCAGGCAAGATGACCTTCACCTTGGATACCTTCACTATCATTGCCATGCTTAGTGTCTCGATGCTATCGTTATATGTCGCGCTACCCATCTTTATTGTCAGCCCCTCTCCTTGTTGCCATGAAACCTCTAACCTTTGACACCTTCCCAGCAAAACCATTGTTTGGCTATGTTACCCGCTTGCTCAGCCCCTCTTATAGCGTTGTTAGTTGCAGGTGAAGATGAAGATCGTTCCATGTCGGAACTTGTTGTTGGAATATCACAATATGCCTTATATATATTAACACACCTATATACTGGGCATGGGTGGAAGGCTTGGCCTTTTGCTCGGTGTTTCGTTCCACTCATGCCACCTTAGGAGCCGATAAACCGGCATTATGTTCCTTGATTTTGCGTTCCTTACACGGTTGGGTATATGGGGACCCCTTGACAGTTCGTCTTTGAATAAAACTCCTCCAGCAAGGCCCAACATTGGTTTTATTGCAACATAATAAAAACTTAATTAATTAATTAATTGCATAGGGAGTTAGCGCTACCCGAGGATTCTTCTACATACAGGGGGGCCAGTGCTGATGGTGTTGGTCCCAAACGGGGGTTCGACGGGGCCGCCACGGTGAACCTCGAGGTATCTGGCTCCCGTAAAATCACCCATCCGGTCATGGCCTGAGACGAGATACGCGCGGCTACTATCAGGGTGTCGGCACGCCGGGAGGTCTTGCTGGACTTGTTTTACCATTTTCGAAATGTCTTGTGCACCGGGATTCCGAGCCTGATCGGATTGTCACTAAGATAAGGGGTGATAATATCATTATTACTTCTGCTGATCGTGAGAGCTTGTGATGGGCTAAGTTGGGACACCCCTGCAGGGTTATGATCTTTCGAAAGCCGTGCCCGCGGTTATGTGGCAGATTGGAATTTGTTAATGTCCGGTTGTAGAAAACTTGACAGAGGATCCAAAGTAAAACACACAACTGTGTGAGTAACCGTGACTGTCTCTTTTCACTTTGAGAAGAGAACACGGTGGGGTTATGTTTGACTCGTAGGTAGTTCAGGATCTTTAGCGATCACTACTAGTTTGCGACCATTTGTGTAGATGCTCATCTTATTCTTGTACTCGTAAGTTAGCCACCATATATTGCTTAGCCGCTGCTGCAACCTCACCACTTTACCTCTTCCTACCTCTTTAAGCTTTGCTAGTCTTGTTACCCATGGTTATGGGATTGCTGAGTCCTCGTGGCTCACAGATACTACAACAACAGTTGCAGGTGCAGGTTTCCAATGTCTTGACATGAGAGCGATGATCGTTGTGTTGGAGTTCTTTCTTCTTCTTCTTCTTCTTCTTCTTCTTCTTCTTCTTCTTCTTCTTCTTCTTCTTCTTCTTCTTCTTCTGTCTTGGGTTAGGTTCCGGGTCGGCAGCTTGGGATAGCAGAATGATGTCGTTGTGCTTTTCATGTTTGCATCCGTAGTCGGATGCCTTGTATTGATGTTGTTGTATTCATGTGACTTGTATGATTTGTTGTATTCCCCATGTATGTATGTAATGGTACGATGTAATGATATCCATCTTGCTAAGAGCCCGAAATGCGGTTGTGCCCCAATCACGTAAGTGTCACGTGATCGGGATAGAATCGCATCTTGGGCCCGACACCTTTGCATACTTCAAAGTTGTTGCTTGCTCCCAACAGTCAATTCCGCAAGTTCAGTGGGTGTCGTCGAGCATGTTGAAGTATGCCCTTTGTGCAAAAGTGTGAATTTTTGTCAGTATTTTGTATATTTTATTTGGCAGAGGCTTCATGTGATCTTGTGGAGCTTTATAGATGTACTGTCATTACACTTTTAAGGCCCTATAGTTCATTATATCATACATGTGCGTCATTTAGTACTCCCACCGTCCCATAATATAAGAGCGTTTTTAACACTAGTGCAGTGTCAGAAATGTTCTTATATTATGGGACGGAGGGAGTATGTATTATAGGATCAGTTCTCAAATTAGAACACGTACATAGTTCGGTCAAAAAGAATGATCAGTTCGATAGTGCTCTCTCATGCCTATTTTGGTTGATGTCCACAAATGGACAAACAATTGTCTCAGAAATGTTCTATTATTATTGGCATATAAGTACAAAAAAAGTTGAACACGAGGTCCTACATAGGCTTTGGAGAAATGCTAAAAAACACGAAAATTCAAACAAGTTAAGTTCAAGTGGTAAAATAAGAGAAGTCCAGAATATCATCGCAAAACAAAGTTGAGTTCAAAATAATATGAAACACACAACATTTTATTTTTGTTGAAAGTATTATTCAGTTCAACGATATAAACAATGCAAGTTCGAGGACGCAAATACTGTAAACTGTTGAAAAGCTACGAGGAAAATCATACAAAAAAATAGAGTAAAGTCTAGTATGTTAAAATACGTCCAGTACTAAACCATATGGACATCAGTTCAAGTACTCTTTTTTCGGAACATTTCAAAATTCCTCTTCGAAGAATATATCAGTACAAACGCACACGTAGATCAGTACAAGTACTTTGTTTTTTCTGACGGAAAAATAGCACGATGGGTCTAATCGTAATCCAAATTACTTCTCAATGGTTGCGAATATGAGAAAACATTCAACATGACTAAGTTTCGTATTTTCGATATCTTTCCAATGGTATATTATTTCCCTTATTTTGACAAACTTTTTAAAAAAATCGCGTTCGAAATCAAATTTGACCGTATTTGAATCCGTTTTTAAACCGTAAGGAATTAGAAAAACATTTCAATACGAAAAAGTTGCGCATTTTCCATATCTTTCCAATGCCGTATCATTTGCGTCAATCCGACAAATCGTTTGCAAAAAATCGCAAAAATACGTTTCGCCCAGAATTTCACTGTTTTTCAAATTACTTCTAAATCGTATAGAATTAGAAAAAACAATAGATATATGGAAGATGCGGATTTTCACCAGCTTTCGAATGCCATCTTATTTGCTCAATTCCAACAAACCGTTTGAAAATTACGTCCAAAATACGATTCACGTTTTCGGTTTTGAAAAAAAGGTTTTCCGAAAACTACTCTTAAACTGTGATGAATTTGCAAAAACAAATTATATGATTGTAATGTAGATGTCAAGGGCTTTCCAACGATATATTATACGCCCCGTTTCGACAAAAACAATTGCAAAAAAATTGAACTATATAAGACGATTTGTTGAACAGAAATAAAAGCATGAGTTCACCGCTCGTAATACATCAGTACAACCGCGTGAAACCGTCAGTTCAAGTAGGATAACAGAATAATATTCTGTTACGTGAAACAGAATAGCTCAGATGTATATATATATATATATATATATATATATATATATATATATATATATATATAT
>LR738709.1:83363420-83572403 GCA_902687465.1 Secale cereale
CGGCTCTGAGAATCAGTTTCTTCATTAATTTCTTCACACTTAGAGGGTTAGTCTTCATTGGTTGAAGAAAAACATTACTTCGTGTGTTGCGCATCAAAGTCATCAATTTTGCATAAGTGTTAGGATGTGTGTCCTTTCCAAAGAACATTCGAAGATTCTAAGATATTTATCTCACACCGCAACTTGCAAAATCTCTTATCATCCAAGGGCTTAGTGAAGATATTGGCCAGCTGGTCTTCAGTCTTCACGTGGTTGATGGAAATGTCGCCCTTGAAGACATGATCACGAAGAAAATGATGGCGAATCTGGATGTGCTTTGTCCTCGAGTGCTGAACTGGGTTGTGAGCAATCTTGATCGCACTCTCATTGTCACAGTAGAGTGGCACATCTTCATGTTGATGCCATAGTCCTTGAGGGTTTGCTTCATCCATAGTAATTGAGCACAGCATGACCCAACAGTTATGTACTCAGCTTCATCAGTGGAGAGAGATACACAGTTTTGCTTCTTCGAGGACCAACATACTAAGGATCGTCCGAGGAAATGGCATTTGCCGGATGTTGACTTGTGATCCACTCGATCACCAGCATAGTCAGAGTCAGAATATCCAATGGGATCAAAATCAGATCCCTTGGGATACCATAATCCAAGTGTTGGAGTGTGAGTTAGATATCAAAGAATATGCTTCACAGCCTTATGGTGTGATTCCTTCTGTTTAGCTTGGAATCGGGCACACATGCAAACACTAAGAATAATATCTGGCCTAGATGCACATAGAGCCAATCATGGAGCGGTATACCTTTTGATCGAAGTCTATACCATTTTCATCGGTGCACAGTTGGCCATTTGTGGGCATAGGGATTTTGACGCCTTTGCAATCTTGCATGCCGAATTTCCTCAGAACATCCTTGAGGTATTTCTCTTGAGATATGAAGATGCTATTGCGTTGTTGACGAATTTGAAGACCTAGGAAGAATTTCAGCTCTCTCATCATGGACATTTGTTATTTTTCACGCACCATGTAGCAAAATTCATCACTGTAACGTTCATCAGTACAGCCAAAGATAATATCGTCCACATAGATTTGACACACAAATAATTCATCATCATACGACTTAGTGAAAAGAGTTGGGTGAAGTGAACCGGGTTTGAAGCCTTTCTTCATGAGTAATTCCTTCAAAGTATCATACCATGCCCGAGGGGCCTGCTTGAGGCCATAAAGGGCCTTGTTGAGTTTGAAGACTTTGTCAGGATGTTTAGGATCTTCAAAACCTGTGTGTAGCCTTGAGCTAAGAGACGAGCCTTATTCCTCACCACAAGGCCATTTTCCTCTAGCTTGTTTCAATAGACCCACGTGGTGTCGATGATATTGTGCTTCCGAGGATCTGGTCGCTTGACGAGTTCCCACACATGGTTGAGCTCGAATTGATACAATTCCTCTTGCATAGCTTGAATCCACTCAAGTTCCAAAAATGCCTCATCAACTTTGGTGGGCTCTGTGATAGAGACAAAATCAAAATGCCCACAAAAGTTAGATAAGTGTGAAGCTCTTGAGCGTGTGAGAGGACCTGGTGCATTGATGTTGTCGATGATTTTCTCGATCTGCACTATTTTTGCGACACGAGAATGAGCTGGCTGACGACTTTGGTGTGGCTGAGCATTTTCTTCAGCAGAAGTTTCTTCAGGAGCACCAGAATGATTTTCTTCATTGTCAGGAATGACTTCTTCAGCTAATTCTTCTGTGGGGATGATATCTTTAGTAGCTTTGAATTTTATGGATTCCTCGGGAGGTATTTCACCTGACACAGAAGGCAGGTACTCTCTTTGCGAGCCATTAGTTTCATCGAACCGCACATCTATAGTCTCAACAATCTTGTGAAGATGGTTGATGAAGATTCTGTAGATGTGCGAGTCCTTTCCGTAACCAAGCATAAAACCTTCATGTGCTTTCGGTGAAAATTTGGAATTGTGATGAGGATCTCTAACCCAACATTTCACACTGAAGACTTTGAGATAACTCACATTGGGTATCTTGTCGGTGAGTAGTTCAGATGCGATTTTCTTGAGAAATTTGTGAAGATATACCCTGTTGATGATGTGGCACGCAGTATTGATAGCCTCAGGCCAGAACCTGAGAGACGTCTTGTATTAATGAAGCATGGTGCAAGCCATCTCAACAAGAGTCATGTTCTTGCGCTCCACAACACCGTTCTGCTGAGGAGTGTATGGGGTTGATAGCTCATGAGTAATACCAAGTTCATCAAGATAGTCATCAAGACAAGTGTTCTTGAACTCGGTCCCATTGTCACTCCGGGTATGCTTGATCTTCACACCGAAATTCGTCGAGGCCCTTGAGGAAAATCGCTTGAAGATTTCCTGCACTTCATGCTTAAATGTGATGATATGCACCCATGTATAACGTGAATAGTCATCAACAATGACAAATCCATAAAGAGATGCTGCTTTTGTGAATGCGGAATAATGTGTAGGGCCAAAGAGATCCATGTGAAGCAATTCAAATGGACGAGTGGTAGTCATGATAGTCTTCGAGGGATGCTTTGATTTGGTCATCTTACTGGCTTCGCAAGCCCCACAAAGATGATCTTTGAGGAATTTGACACCCTCAATTCCAAGGATATGCTTCTTCTTCACAAGCGTGTGCAAGTTCCTCATGCTAGCATGACCGAGTCGGCGATGCCATAGCCATCCTTCTGAAGCTTTTGCAGGTAGGCATGTGGCAGGCTGTGGTCCTGTAGAGAAATCAACAATATACAAGTCTCCTCTCCTAAAGACTTCGAAGACTTTGGAATTGTCAGATTCTAAAACTACAACACAACGATATTTGCCAAAGACAACCACCATATCAAGGTCACAAAGCATTGAGACAGACATGAGGTTGAATCCAAGAGACTCGACAAGCATGACTTTGTCCATTTGTCGATCTTTTGAGATTGCAACCTTACCTAGACCCAATACCTTGCTTTTTTCCTTTGTCAGTGTAGGTGATATGCTTCAGGTGAGATGGAGATAAAGCAGAGTCCATCAATAGGTTCTTGTCACCGGTCATGTGATTTGTGCATCCACTGTCGAGGACCCACTTAGTAGCTTTGACAGAGTCACCCTTGGCACCTTTTTCCATGAAGCAATAGGTGGGGGAGTAGTCATCGTTGTCGTCGTCAGCAGTGTCGGGGAAGTCTTTTTCCTTGGTGTAGAAGATGGACTTGCTGACGAATGCGGTAGCAAGAGCCAGGCTTGCCACACCAGAGTCTGATTCCTCAGGTTCCTCCTCTTCCTCATTTTCTTCAGATTCAGCTGAGTCCATTTGCTTGCCAATGAATGCCCGAGCTTTCCTGGAACTGCTCTTCTTGTTAGAGGAAGACTTTAAGGATTTTGATGATGAGGACTTTGAAGAGTTCTTCTTTTTCTTCGAGTCATCTGTGATAGCCTGGCTTATTAGGGATGATAGACTACTCATATCAATAAGGAATTCCTTCTTTTCCGGAGGCCCATTTAGATAGAACTCCAAAGTTAAGCGTGCTCAGCTTGGAGTAGTTTCAGGATGGGTGACCGGCCGGGAAGTTGCTCCCGGTGCACACGAGTGAGGACAAAGTGCACAGAAAATACTAGTATTGATATGTGAGGCCAGTCTAGATCCCGCCAGGAGTAACGACCACCGGCGGGTGTATCCGGGGCATTACAAGTTGGTATCAGAGCCGACCCTCGTGGTTACACGGATGTTTGCGGACAGGTGCACGGTCATGTTGTTCATGACGTTTGTGACCCGTCGTGGCACATGTACTGGACTGGATGCACAGACGTTTGTGCCAAGAGGGAACATTCCTGTGGCCCGACGAGGACGTCGGTTCCTCTGAGTGGGGATGTATGTGATAGCCTGGCTTATTAGGTATGATAGACTAGTCATATTAATAAGGAATTCCTTCTTTTCCGGAAGCCCATTCGGACATAACTCCAAAGTTAAGCATGCTCAGCTTGAAGTAGTTTCAGGATGGGTGACCGGTCGGGAAGTTGCTCCCGGGTGCGCACGAGTGAGGACAAAGTGCGCAGAAAAGACTAGTATTGATATGTGAGGCCAGTCTAGATCCCGCCAGGAGTAACGACCACCGGCGGGTGTGTCCGGGGCGTTACATCATTTGAGCTATAGTCCTTGTATTTCTTCTTCTTCGATTCCTTTGCCCAGTGAGGACAATCAGTGATAAAGTGATCAGGTTTCTTGCATTTGTGGCAGGTCCTCTTCTTGGGATCGTGAGATGAAGAATCTGATCTTAAGTCATCACCTCTTGAAGATTTCACAAAGCGACCACATCTAGAGAACTTCTGAAATTTCCTCACGAGCATTGCTAGCTCCTGACTCAGTTCCTCAGGATCACCAAGGGTGCTGTCAGATTCTTCACCTTCAGATGAGGAAATTGCTTTGGCCTTTAGTGCACGAGATCTACCATAGTTTGGACCATAGAGATCTCTATTTTCAGCAGGTTGGAACTCATGAGTATTTAGCCTCTCGAGAATGTCAGCAGGATCAAGTGACTTGTAGTCTCCACGCTCTTGAATCATCAGTGCCAGAGTGTCGATGATGAGTCAAGTGATCTCAGTAGTTTCTTCACCACCTCGTGGTTTGTGATGTCTGTAGCACCAAGTGCTTGTAGCTCATTTGAGATATCAGTGAGGCGATTGAAGGTTTGCTGAACATTTTCACCTTTATATCATTTTTTGGGACTAACCTATTGACATAGTTGAATGTGCGTTATATCGACTAGAGGGGGGGGGGGTGAATAGGCGATTTTTATAAATTCGTCACTGAGAAAATTCTACGTGAGGAATTTCCTAAGCAACGAACTACTTAGCAGCGGAATAGATACTCAAGTGCAAACATAACGAGATAGTAGCATGGTCATCATGATGAATTGAAAACAAGCACATAGTACAAGTAGCGTGTAAACAGGATAAGCAGGCTAAGGACTTAGGACTGAAGAAATAGGGTTGAGGAAATTGAGAAAGTCTTCAGTCAAAGTCTTCAAATAGTACAGATAAAGTTCAATAACACAAGAATGAGTAAATGGAAGAGTTGATGAAATAGAACCAGTAGGCTTGATGAAGATAATGGTTTGGTAAACCAGTTCCAACTGTTGTGACAGTTGTACATCTGGTTGGAGGGGCTAGGTATTTAAACCTGAGGACACAGAGTCTCGGACACCCAGTACCGGACACCAAGTCCTCACTGTATTCTCCTTGAGCTAAGGTCAGACAGTCCTCTCCCAATCACTCGTGGTAAGTCTTCACAGGTGACTTCCAAACCTTCACAAACTCGGTCACCCGGCGATCCACAATTCCTCTTGGATGATCTAGACCATTGACGCCTAACCGTTTGGAAGATCACAGTCTTCAAAGGTAACAAGCGTCGGTTCCACACATGAACAATCTCTTCAGTGATGCTCAATCACTTTGGGGTTTTAGGTGTTTGGGTTTTAGGTTTTCCTCACTTGATGATTTTCGCTCAAAGTCCTCGGAGGATGGGTTGCTCTAATGAAAAGTGTCAGTTTCTCTTGGAGCAGCCAGCCAACTAGTGGTTGAAGGGGCGGCTATTTATAGCCTAGGGAGCATCCCGGCATGATAAGACATAAATGCCCTTCAATGATATGACTATTAGGTAGGTAGATATTTTGGGATAGTTCGTGCATAGTACAAGTACAGTCGAAATGTTGAGTATCAAATTCCCCAGGGCTATCTTGTTCCTCATTTGTAGGAAATCCACAATGGCGAATTCCTAACTCCTTAGTCAGAAAAAATTCCTCAGAGACCAGAAGAACTTCGTCTCTGTCACTGAAGAAATTGACTGAACTGTATGAGATTTCCAATGGCTTCACTCGAAAGGATTGGGTAGTGTAGGCTTTGAGTTGAGCATCACTTGGAAATATGTTTCCTTAGTTTTTCCTCGACCCCCTTTAATAGTACGGTGTTTCCTGTGACTCAAGAAAGAGAAAATGAAACTACGAAAACAAAAGTCTTCATGCTTCATAAACCTCGCATGATTATCCAATTATTCAAGGTCACACCAATTTCTTCACTTTCAAAATCTTCAGAAATCCAAAGTCTTCCGTTGAAGACATTCATTTTTAGGGGTCGACTTTCTCTGTAAATATCAAACTCCTCATAGACTTATCGACCTGTGTACACTCACAAACGCATCAGTCCCTTTACCTATAAGTCTTCAATACACCAAAATCACTAAGGGGCACTAGATGCACTTACAATAGTGCCTAATGCCAGTTGATGTATTTTGCTTGTTATTTAATTTGCAGAAAATCAATATCAAATGGACTCAAAATGCCATAAAACTTTTTGGAGATTTTTTTGGCCCACAAGATATCTACGGAGTCAAGGAAGCGCACGAGGAGAGGCCCGTGTGGCGCACTAGACACCAGGGCGCACCCCAGGCCCCTGGCGCAGCCTGGTGGGTAGTAGGGCCCACTGGACACTTTTCCGCTGACCTCTGGATCTATGAATACCACAATATTCCAGAAACCTTAGAGGGGTCGACGAAAAATTGTTTTGGCCGCCGCAGGTTCCAAAACCACGAGATCCAATCTAGAGCCCTTTTCCGGCACTCTGCTAGAGGGGAACACGATGACGGAGGGGTTCATCATCCTCATGGTGATCTTCCGATGATTCATGAGTAGTTTACCACAGACCTACGGGTCCATAGGCAGTAGCTTGATGGCTTCATCTCTCTTTTTGATCTTCAATACAATGTTCTCTTTGGAGATCTATTTGATGTAATTCTTCTGCGGTGTGTTTGTTGGGATATGATGAATTGTGAGGTTATGATAAGATCTATTTATATCCATACATGATCTTTTTCGATATCTCGGTTTGTTCGGCCAACTTGATTGATTTATCTTGCAATGGGAAGAGATGCTTTGTAATGGGTTCGATCTTGCAGTGCTCAATCTCAGTGACAGAAGGAGACATGACACGCATGTATCATTGCTATTAAGGATAAAACTATGGGGTCGATTCCTACATGAATAGATCTTGTCTGCATCATGTCATCATTCTGAAAGCATTATTCCGTTTTCCATGAACTTAATACACTAGATGTACGATGGATAGCGGTCGATGTGTGGAGTAATAGTGGTAGATGCAGGCAGGAGTTGGTCTACTAATGTTGGATGTGATACCTATATACATGATCATGGTCTTGGATATCGTCATAATTATTTGCTCTTCTATCCATTGCCCAACAGTAATGTGTTTACCCACGGTATGGTATTTTCTTGAGAGAAGCCACTAATGAAATCTATGGCCCCCGGGTCTTTTTCTCATCATATACTTTCAGATATATATTGCTATTTGCCTTTCAAGTTAATTTGCCTCTTTTGTTTCAATATATATTATCATAACCCAAGAATATCTCGCTGCGTTTTATTTGCTTTTATTTTATTTGTACCTATCAATCTATCTATTTAGCATATTACTTTAACCAAGATCCCTCTATGCGTCGGGTTGCGAGGATTTGTTGTTTGTGCGCAGGTGATGTCTACATAGGTTTTGTTTGCTCTTATGTCTTAGTTGGTTGCTTTGCTTATTTGCTTGGCATAATTGTGTGTTTATTGGAAATCAGAAGAAAAAAGGTTTATGGATCCTCATCCACTTGCTAATATTTTTAAAAGATCCAATTATGATGAACCAATTGCTAGTGACTTGAGTGCAGTAGATTATCTTTGTGAAGTTTTGCGTAAGATTCGTGAATCTGAAAACTATGATAAAGTGCTAAAAGAATAAATTTATGAAATGATTCATGATAACCCCTTTAATGAAAATCATGATTGCAATGGTGTTATAATAAATTATATTAATGTCAATTATGCTAATAATATGCAAAACCCCAAGCTTGGGGATGCTAATTTTCAAATGTCCTCTACTTATTGCAATGATCATGATTGCGGTGATTCTTCTTATGATCTTGAAAATTTATTTAAGCCTCATGATGAATACGTTTGTGATAATATTGAAAGTGGGTTTGGAAGAGTTCCAACTTTAGGTAATAATGATCCCACTACTTTGGAGAATGATCAATCTTATGATTTTTTTTTGATAAAAGTGGGCTTTGAGAGGTCATGACTTTATTTGATAATAATCCCGCTATTTTTGAAGAGTGTCAACTTTGCATGCATGTGAATCATATAGAGAATACATTATGTGATAGCTATATTGTTCAATTTGATTATGATCCTACATGCAATTATTATGAGAGAGGAAAATATGGTTGTAGAAATCTTCATGTTACTAAATTACCTCTCTTGATGCTTAAATTTTGAAAGTTTTATTCTTCCTTGCATATGCTATTTTTTGATTCCCTTGATAATTTGTTTGCTTATGAAATGCTTATGCATAGGAAGTATGTTATACTTATATGTGTTTGTCACATGTTTTATGATGCTCTCTTTGTGCTTCAATTCTTTTCTTTCATGTGAGCATCATTAAAATTAGCAATGCCTAGCTACAAGGCTTCAAAGACAAGCACTTGTTTGGATACAACCCAATATTTTTATTTTAAGCTTTAAGAATAAATACAAATTATTACTTTTGTAGTAATTGTGTTTTTGGTGTTTTAATTAGTGTTTGTGCCAAGCAAAGCATTTGGGATTGATTTGGGCGAGAGTTGATTTGATTCGGTGCATCAACAGAACTTTTTGCGTCCAGTAATAGAATTGTTTCAAATTGCTAGAGCATGAACAATTGCCGAATATTTTTTATAGAATTGATATACGAATTTCCCATGTTGTCCTATTTTTTTTGGATTTTTAGAGTTACAAAAGTATGACTAAAAAGTAAGTCTTTGCAGACTATTCTATTTTTGACATATTCTATTTTTGCTGCATTATGTGCTTATTTTGATGAATCTATGGTTTGTATCGGGGGATGGGGTATGAGCCATGGTAAAGTTATAATACAGTAGGTAGAATGCAATAGCAAAATATGAATCTGTTTGCAAGAGTACTTATAGTAAAGATGGTTTTTATTATACTAACGGATCTCACGAGGTTTTGTTATGTTTTGTGTGATTGAAGTTTTTAAGTTTTGGGTGAGATCACAATGGATGAAGTATTAAGGAGTGAAAAGATCCTAAGCTCGGGGATGCCCCGTGGAGCCCTAAGGTAACATTCAAGAAGTATCAAGCAACTAAGCTTGGGGATGCTCCGAAAGGCATCCCTCTTTCTTCTAACAACCATCGGTAATTTTACTTGGAGCTATATTTTTATTTCTCACATATCATGAGTTTTTCTTGGAGTGTCTTGTATTATATGTGTCTTTGCTCGGTTTGCTTTTTAGTTTGCCACAATAATCTTTGCTGGACACACCTATTTAAGAGAGCCAAAATTATGCTATGATTTATTAGAACCGCTCTTTATGCTTCACTTATTTTTTTGGAGCTATGGAATTACTCTAGTGCTTCACTTATATCTTTTTGAGCGCGGTAGTGCAGTTATTTTAAACAAATATGCTCTCATGCTTCTTAGATTATTTTGGGAGTTAGTAGAAATTTTGAAGAAATCCTCTCATGCTTCACTTATATTATTTTGAGAGATAATACCTTAAAGAAATATGTGCTCTCATTCTTCACTTAAATTTGTTTGAGAGATTGTTCTTAGCAATGGCAATTTGCTTTAAAGAATTTGGTCCCAAAGTGATAGATATTCACAGATGATATAATAAAAACTATCATGTAGATCATTGTATATTAAACTTGATTCCTTGCAATAGTTTTGCGATGTGACGATAGTGATATGCGAGTTATGTTGGTCAGTAATTATGCTTTAGTAAGAATATTAGTGTTAAGGGTTGTGATTCCCTATGCGTGCACATTAATTCAATAGTTATGCAATGAAGTTACATCCTACTTGTGTTGCATTATTCGGTGTTAGTTATGTTTAATGTTCGTTTATGATGGTTTTTGTTCCTTGGTAGTCCGCTTCTCAATTTATCTACTAGCCTTAACTTGTACTAAGAGGGAATGCTGCTTGTGCATCCAAATCCTAAAACCCAAGTTGTGCCAAATGATTCCACCATACCTACATATATGCGGCATTTCCACATCGTTCCAAGTAAATTTGTATGTGCCAACTCTAATTTTAAAAATAAACTCCTCTTTTGTGTGCCCACCGCTCATGAAGCGGCAATGGGTGGCTGATATATTCCATGCTAAGTAGGTTATTCTCAAGATTAGTGTTTATTCACTTGTCATTGCACGAAAGTGTGGCGGTAATAGGGATGCCCAGTCCTGAAATGCAAAAAATACTATAATAAATTCCTCTGGTATGAGTTGGTATGGAAGGCACTCGTGGATACGGCTAGCCATGGATTGTGAAAGAATGGTGGAAAATCAAATAAACATTATTTTTATGTTTGCGAACCGCCTATAATTTACTTAGCATGGAAGATATTGAGAACTCTTAGTCATTTTCATTGACAGAAAAATCATGCCACCCAAAAATTATGTTATCTCTTAATTTAAGCTTTAAGCTCTAGCACCTCAACGAATCTCTACTTCCCTCTGTGAAGGGCCTATCTATTTACTTTTATGCAATTTTTTATTGAGTCTCCATATTTTCTTATAAGACACCAACTACGGAACACTATTATCATATTTGAGCATTGGATGTAGTTAATATTTGGATGTGTTTCATAAATGGATCAATGATTGGGCATAATGGGCCAGGGATAACTTTATTTAGCATTGATATTTTGAAAGACATGGTTGCTTGTTGATATTCTTGAGTATTACAGTATTCATGTCAAATTATAGACTATTCCTTTGAATCGTCTAAAAGTCCATATGTCCATGCTACAAAGAAAAGAATATATGATGAACATGTTAGGCAACATTCCACATGAATTTTTTTGTATTTATCATTTACGTACTCGAGGACGAGCAGGAATTAAGCTTGGGGCACCGTCTCCAATGTATCTATATTTTTTATTCCATGTTGTTATATTATCATTCTTCAATATTTTACAATCATTTTCTAGCAACTTTATATCATTTTTGGGACTAACCTATTGACATAGTGCCCAGTGCCAGTTGTTGTTTTTTGCTTGTTTTTTACTTCGCAGAAAATCAATATCAAACGGAGTCCAAATGCACCAATCTTTTTGGAGATTTGTTTGGCCAAGAAGACATCCAAGGAGTCAAGGAAGCACACGAGGGGAGGCCCGTGGTTCCCACTAGACACCAGGGCACGGGCACGCCCTAGTGGGTAGTGGGGTCATGTGACTCTTTTCCACTGACCTCCGGCTCCATAACTACCACAATATTCCAAAAACCTTAGAGGGGTCGACAAAAAATTGTTTCTGCCGCCGCAAGTTCCAGAACCACGAGATGCAATCTAGAGCCCTTTTCCGGCACTCTGCCAGAGGGGAACACGATCACAGAGGGGTTTATCATCCTCATTGGTGGGAAATATACCCTAGAGGCAATAATTAAGTTGTTATTTTATATTTCCTTATATCATGATAAATGTTTATTATTCATGCTAGAATTGTATTAAATGGAACATGATACATGTGTGGATACATAGACAAAATACCGTGTCCCTAGCAAGCCTCAACTAGACTAGCTCGTTAATCAAAGATGGTTAAGTTTCTTAACCATAGAAATGTGTCGTCATTTGATGAACGTGATCACATCATTCAGAGAATGATGTGATGGACAAGACCCATTCGTTAGCTTAGCATAATGATCGTTTAGTTTTATTGCTACTGCTTTCTTCTTGTCAAATACATATTCCTTCGACTATGAGATTATGCTACTCCCGGATACCGGATGAATGCCTTGTGTGCTATCAAACGTCACAACATAACTGGGTGATTATAAAGATGCTCTACAAGTATCTACTATGGTGTTTGTTGAGTTGGCATAGATCGAGATTAGGATTTGTCACTCCGAGTATCGGAGAGGTATCTCTGGGCTCTCTCGGTAATGCACATCATAAGAAGCCTTGCAAGCAATGTGACTAATGAGTTAGTTACGGGATGACGCATTAGGGAACGAGTAAAGAGGCTTGCCCGTAACGAGATTGAACTAGGTATGAAGATACCGACGATCGAATCTCGAGCAAGTAACATATGTAGGAGCCAATAACATATGTTGTCATAACGGTTAGACCGATAAAGATCTTCGTAGAATATGTAGGAGCCAATATGAGCATCCAGGTTCCGCTATTGGTTATTGACCATAGAGGTGTCTCGGTCATGTCTACATAGCTCTCGAACCCGTAGGGTCCGCACGCTTAACACTCGATGACGATTTGTATTATATGAGTTATGTGATTTTGAGACCAAATGTTGTTTGAAGTCCTGGATGAGATCACGGACATGAAGAGGAGTCTCCAAATGGTCGAGAGGTAAAGATTCATATATATAACTATGGTATTTGGACACCGGAAGTGTTCCGGGTGATACCGGGTCACCGGAAGGAGTTCCGGGCAACCCCCGACAAAGATATGGGCTTAATGGGCCAAGTAAGGGAACACACCAGCCCACTAGGGGCTGGTACAACCCCTATAGGGCCAACCACGTGGGGAGAAAGGGAAAGGAGAGGAGGAAAAGGAAAGTATGAAGTAGGACTCCTACTTCCTTCCTCTCCCCCCTCCTTCCTTTCCCCCTTGTCCAAATATGGTAAGGGGGGTAAATTGGACTAGGGGCCCAAGTAGGATTCCTCCTACTTGGGCGCGCCTTAGGCTGCCTCCCTCCCTCTCCCTCCTTTATATACGTGGGGAGGGCACCCGTAGAACACACATCAATTGTTACTAGCCGTGTGCGGCGCCCCCCTCCATAGTTTGATCCTCCGGTCATATTATCGTAGTACTTAGGCGAAGCCCTGCGTGGATCACTTCACCATCACCATCACCATGCCGTCATGTTGACAAAACTCTCCCTCGACACTCTGCTAGATCAAGAGTTCATGGGACGTCATCAAGGTGAACGTGTGCAGAACTCGGAGGTGCCGTACATTCGGTGCTTGATCGGTTGAATCGTGAAGACGTTCGACTACATCAACCGCATTATTCTAACGCTTCCTCTTTCAGTCTATGAGGGTACGTAGATACACTTTTTTCGTCTTGTTGCTATGCATCGCCTAGATATATCTTGCGTGAGCGTAGGAAAATTTTGAAATTGCATGCTATGTTCCCAACAGTGGCATCATGAGCTAGGTCTATGCGTAGATGATATGCATGAGTAGAACACAAATAGTTGTGGGCGATAATAGTCATACTGCTTACCACCAACATCTTACTATGATTCGGCGGTATTGTTGGATGAAGCGGCCCGGACCGACCTTACATGACCGCGTTCATGAGACTGGTTCTACCGACGTCCTTTGCACATAGGTGGCTCACGGGTGTCTATTTATCTAACTTTAGTTGAATCGAGTTTGACTACGGCCGGTCCTTGTTGAAGGTTAAAACAACACACTTGACAAAAAATCGTTGTGGTTTTGATGCGTAGGTAAAACAGGTTCTTCCTAGAAGCACGTAGCAGCCACGTAAAACTTGCAACAACAAAGTAGAGGACGTCTAACTTGTTTTTGCAGGGCATGTTGTGATGTGATATGGTCAAGACGTAACGAGTTATATGTTATTGTATGAGATGATCATGTTTTGTAAATTGTCGGCAACCGGCAGGAGCCTTATGGTTGTCTCTTTATTGTATGAATTGCGAACGCCATGTAATTGCTTTACTTTATCACTATGAGTTAGCGATAGTAGTAGAAGCAATAGTTGGCGAGATGACCACGATGCTACAATGAAGATCAAGGTGTCAAGTCGGTGACGATGGAGATCATGACGATGCTTTGGAGATGGAGATCAAAAGCATAAGATGATGATGGCCATATCATGTCACATATTTTGTTTGCATGTGATGTTTACCTTTTATGTATCTTATTTTTCTTAGTACGGCGGTAGCATTATAAGATGACCCCTCACTAAAAATTTCAAGGTAGAAGTGTTCTCCCCGAGTATGCACCGTTGCGATAGTTCATCATGCCGAGACACCACGTGATGATCGGGTGTGATAAGCTCTACGTTCAGATACAACGGGTGTAAGACAGTTTTGCACATGCGGAATACTCAGGTTAAACTTGACGAGCCTAGCATGTACAGACATGGCTCGGAATACTGGAGACCGAAAGGTCGAGCGTGAATCATATAGCAGATATGATCAACACAAGATGTTCACCATTGAAAACTACTCCATCTGATGTGATGATCGGACATGGTTTAGTTGATTTGGATCACGTGATCATTTAGATGACTTGAGGGATGTCTATCTAAGTTGGAGTTCTTAAGTTATTTGATTAATTGAACTATAATTTATCATGAACTTAGTCCTAATAGTATTTGCATATCTATGTTGTAGATCAATAGCTCGCGATATAGGTCCTATTTTTTTGATATGTTCCTAGAGAAAAATTGAAAGATGATAGTAGCAATGATGCGGACTGGGTCCGAGGATTATCCTCATTGCTGCACAGAAGAATTATGTCTTTGATGCACCGCTAGATGACATACCTATTGCAGAAGCAGATGTAGACGTTATGAACGTTCGACAAGATCGGTGTGAAGATTACTTGATAGTTTAGTGCGCCATGCTTTACGGCTTCAAACTGGGACTTCAAAAACATTTTGAACACCACAGAGCATATGAGATGTTCCAAGAGTTGAAATTAGTATTTCAGACTCATGCCCGTGTCGAGAGGTATGAGACCTCCGACAAGTACTTTGCCTACAAGATGGAGGAGAATAGCTCAAACAGTGAGCATGTGTTCGGAATGTTTGAGTACTACAATTGCTTGAATCAAGTGGGAGTTAATCTTCGAGATAAGATAGTGATTGACAAAGTTCTCTAGTCACTATCACCAAGTTACTGGAAGTTTGTGATGAACTATAATATGCAAGGGATGATGAAAACAATTCCCGAGCTCTTCGTGATGCTAAAATCAACGAAGGTAGAAATCAAGAAAGAGCATCAACTGTTGATGGTTAACAAGACCACTAGTTTAAAGAAAAAGGGCAAATGAACAGAAAGGTAACTTCAAAAGAATGGCAAGCAAGTTGTCACTCCCGAGAAGAAGCCCAAAGCTAGACCCATGCCTGAAACTAAGTGCTTCTAATTCAAAACAAATGGTCACTGAAAGCGGAACTACCCTAAATATTGGCGGATAAGAAGGATGGAAAAGTGAATAAATGTATATTTGATATACATGTTATTGATGTATGCCTCACTAGTGTTCATAGTAGCCCCTGGGTATTTGATACCTGTTCGATTGCTAAAATTAGTAACTCGAAACAGGAGTTGCAGAATAAACGGAGACTAGTTGAGGGTGAGGTGACGATGTGCGTTGGAAGTAGTTCCAATATTGATATGATCATCATCGCACACTCCCCTGTTCTTTGTGGATTAATGTTAAACCAAAATAAATGTTATTTGGTGTTTGCGTTGAGCATGAACAAGATTGGATCATGTTTATTGCAATATGACTATTCATTTAAGTCAGAGAATAATTGTTATTTTGTTTACATGAATGGTTTATTGAATCTCGATCGTAGCAATAAACATATTCATAATATTTAAGCCAAAAGATGCAGAGTTGATAATGATAGTGCAACATACTTGTGGCACTACCGTTTAGGTCATATTGGTGTAGAACACATGAAGAAACTCCATGCTGATGGACTTTTGGAATGACTTGATTATGAATCATTTGATGATTGTGAACCATGCCTCATGGGCAAGATGACTAAAACTCTGCTCTCCGGAACAATGGAGCGAGTTACTGACTTATTGGAAATAATATATACCGATGTATGCGGTCCAATGAGTGTTGAGGCTTGCGGCGGGTATCGTTATTTTCTGACCTTCACAGATGATTTAAGTAGATATGGGCATATCTACTTAATGAAACATAAGTCTAAAACATTTGAAAAGTTCAAAGAATTTCAGAGTGAAGCAGAGAATCATCATAAAAAGAAAATAAAGTTTCTACGATCTGATCATGGAGGCGGATATTTGAGTTACGAGTTTGAACTTCATTGAAACAATGTGGAATAGTTTCACAGCTCACGCCACCAGGAACACCACAGCGTAATGGTGTGTCCGAATGTTGTAACCGTACTTTATTAGATATATGGTGCGATCTATGATGTCTCTTACAGATTTACCACTATCGTTTTGGGGTTATGCATTAGAGAGTGCTACATTCACGTTAAATAGGGCACCATATAAATCCGTTGAGACGACACCGTATGAACCGTGGTTTGGCAAGAAATCTAAGTTGTCGTTTCTTGAAGTTTGGGGTTACTATGCTTATGTGAAAAAGCTTCAACCTGATAAGCTCGAACCCAAATCAGAGAAGTGCGACTTCATAGGATACCCAACAGAAACTGTTGGGTAGACCTTCTACCACAGATCTGAAGGCAAAATCTTTGTTGCTAAGAATGGATCCTTTCTAGAGAAGGAGTTTCTCTCGAAAGAAGTGAGCGGAAGGAAGGTAGAACTTGATGAGGTAATTGTACCTTCGCTCGAATTGGAAAGTAGATAATCAGAGAAAGCCGTTCCCGTGATGCCTACACCAACTAGAGAAGAAGCTAATGATAATGATCATGAAACTTCGGATCAAGTTACTACCGAACCTTTTAAGTTAACCAGAGCACGTTCTGCACCACAGTGGTACGGTAATCCTGCTTTGGAAGTCATGTTACTAGACCATGACGAACCTACGAACTGTGAGGAAGCGATGATGAGCCCAGATTCCGTGAAATGGCTTGAGGCCATGAAATCTAAGATGGGATCCATGTATGAGAACAAAGTGTGGACTTTGGTTGACTTGCCAGATGATCGGCAAGCCATTGAGAATAAATGGATCTTCAAGACGAAGACAGGCGCTGATGGTAATGTCACTATCTACAAAGATCGACTTGTCGCAAAAGGTTTTCAACAAGTTCAAGGAGTTGGCTACGATGAGACTTTCTCACCTGTAGCGATGCTTAAGTATGTTTGAATCATGTTAGCAATTGTCGCATTTTATGAAATCTGGCAAATGGATGTCAAAACTACATTCCTTAAAGGATTTCTGAAAGAAGAGTTGTATATGATGCTACAAAAAGGTTTTGTCAATCCTAAAGGTGCTAACAAAGTGTGCAAGCTCCAGCGATCCATCTATGGACTGGTGCAAGCATCTCGGAGTTGGAATATGCGCTTTGATGAGGTGTTCAAAGCATATGGTTTTATACTAACTTACGGTGAAGCCTGTATTTACAAGAAAGTGTGTGGGAGCTCTGTATCATTTCTGATATTCTATGTGGATGAAATATTACTGATTGGAAATGATAAAGAATTTCTGGATAGATTAAAAGGATACTTGAATAAGAATTTTTCAATGAAATACCTCGGTGAAGCTTCTTACATATTGGGCATCAAGGTCTATAGAGATAGATCAAGACACTTGATAAGATTTTTCAATGAGTACATACCATGATAAGATTTTAAAGGAGTTCAAAATGGACCAGTCAAAGAAGGAGTTCTTGCCTGAGTTGTAAGGTATGAAGTTGAGTAAGACTCAAAACCCGACCACGACAGAAGATAAAGAGAGAATGAAAGTCATTCCATATGCCTCAGCCAGAGGTTCTATAAAGTATCCCATGCTATGTACCAGACCTATTGTGTACCTTGCCATGAGTTTGGCAAGGGGGTACGATAGTGATCCAGGAATGGATCACTCGACAACGGTCAAAATTATCCTTAGTTACCTAAGAGGACTAAGGAAATGTTTCTCGGTTATGGAGGTGATAAAGAGTTCGTCATAAAGGGTTACGTCAATGCATGCTTTAAACACCGATCCAGATGACTCGGAGTCTCAATCTGGATACATATTGAAAGTGGGAGCGATTAGCTAGATTAGTTCCATGCAGAGCATTGTAAACATAGAAATTTGCAAAATACATACGGATCTGAATGTGACAGACCCGTTGACTAAACTTCTCTCACAAGAAAAACATGATCACACCTTAGTACTCTTTGGGTGTTAATCACATAGCGATGTGAACTAGATTATTGACTCTAGTAAACCCTTTGGGTGTTGGTCACATGGCGATGTGAACTATGGGTGTTAATCACATAATGATGTGAACTATCGGTGTTAAATCACATAGCGACGTGAATTAGAGTATCGACTCTAGTGCAAGTGGGAGACTGAAGGAAATATACCCTTGATGCAGTAATAAAGTTGTTATTTTATATTTCCTTATATCATGATAAATGTTTATTATTCATGCTATAATTGTATTAAACGGAAACTTGATACATGTGTGGATACATAGACAAAATACCGGGTCCCTAGCAAGCCTCTACTAGACTAGCTCATTAATCAAAGATGGTTAAGTTTCCTAACCATAGACATGTGTTCTCATTTGATGAATAGGACCACATCATTAGGAGAATGATGTGATGGACAAGACCCATCTGTTAGCTTAGCACAATGATCGTCAGTTTTATTGCTACTGCTTTCTTCATGTCAAATAGATATTCCTCCGACTATGAGATTATGCAACTCCCAGATACCGGAGGAATGCCTTATGTGCTATCGAACTTCACAACATAACTGGGTGATTATAAAGATGCTCTATAGGTATCTACGAAGGTGTTTGTTGTGTTGGCTTAGATTGAGATTAGGATTTGTCACTCTGAGTATCGAAGAGGTATCTCTGGGCCCTCTCAGTAATGCACATCATAAGAAGCCTTGCAAGCAATGTAACTAATGAGTTAGTTGCGGGATGATGCATTACGGAACGAGTAAAGTGACTTGCCGATAATGAGATTGAACTAGGTATGAAGATACCGACGATCGAATCACGGGCAAGTAACATACCGATGACAAAGGGAATAATGTATGCTGTCATAATGGTTGGACCGATAAAGATCTTCAAACAATATGTAGGAGCCAATATGAGCATCCAGGTTCTGCTATTGGTTATTGACCAGAGAGGTGTCTCGGTCATGTCTACATAGTTCTCGAACCCGTAGGGTCTGCACGCTTAACGTTCAATGACAATTTGTATTATATGAGTTATGTGATTTGGTGACGGAATTGTTCGGAGTCCCGGATGAGAGCATGGACATGACTAGGAGTCTCGAAATGGTCGAGAGGTAAAGATTCATATATAGGACGATGGTATTTGGACACCAGAAGTGTTCCGGGTGATACCGGGTCACCGGAAGGAGTTATGGGCAACCCCCGGCAAAGATATAGGCTTAATGGGCCAAGTAAGGGAACACACCAGCCCACAAGGGGTTGGTGCGCCCCCTATAGGGCCAGCCACATGGGGAGAAAGGGAAAGAAGAGGAGGAAAAGGAAAGTATGAAGTAGGACTCCTACTTCCTTCCCCTCGCCCATCCTTCCTTTCCCCCTTGTCCAAATATGGTAAGGGGGGCGAATTGGACTAGGGGCCCAAGTAGGATTCCTCCTACTTTGGCGCGCCCTAGGCTGCCTCCCTCCCTCTCCCTCCTTTATATACGTGGGGAGGGCACCCCTAGAACACACATCAATTGTTGCTAGCCGTGTGCGGCGCCCCCTCCACAGTTTGCTTCTCCGGTCATATTGTCGTAGTGCTTAGGCGAAGCCATGCGCGAATCACTTCACCATCACTGTCACCATGCCGTCGTGCTGAGGAAACTCTCCCTCGACACTCTGCTGGATCAAGAGTTCGTGGGACGTCATCGAGCTGAATGTGTGTAGAACTCGGAGTTGGCGTACATTCGGTGCTTGATCGGTTGAATCGCGAAGACGTTCGACTACATAAACCGCGTTAATCTAACGCTTCTGCTTTCGGCCTATGAGGGTACGTAGATACACTCTTCATGTCTCATTGCTATGCATCTCCTAGATAGATCTTGCGTGAGCATAGGAAAATTTTGAAATTGCATGCTATGTTCCCAACAGCGTGAGTAGTTTACCACAGACCTACGGGTCCGTAGCCAGTAGCTAGATGACGTCTTCTCTCTTTTTGATCTTCAATACAATGTTCTCTTCGGAGATCTATTTGATGTAATTCTTTTGCAGTGTGTTTGTTGGGATCCGATGAATTGTGAGTTTATCCTAAGATCTATTTATATCCATACATTATTATTATAGCCTCGTATTTCTGTTTAGATATTTTGGTTTTGTTTGGCGAACTTGATTGATTTATCTTGCAATGGGAAGAGGCGCTTTGTAATGGTTCGATCCTGTGGGCTCAATCTCAATGACCTAAGAGGACATGACACACATGTATCGTTGCTATTAAGGATAAAATGATGGGGTATATTCCTACATGAATAGATATTGTCTACATCATGTCATCGTTCTTAAAGCATTAATCCGTTTTTCCATGAACTTATTACACTAGATGCATGCTGGATAGCGGTCTATATGTGGAGTAATAGTAGTAGATGAAAGCAGGAGTCGGTCTACTAATATTGGACGTGATGCCTATATACATATCACTGTCTTGGATATCGTCATAACTATTCGCTCTTCTATCAATTGCCCAACAGTAATTTGTTTACTCACCGTATGCTATTTTCTCGAGAGAAGCCACTAGTGAAACCTACGACCCCCGAGTCTATTTCTCATCATATACTTTCAGGTCTATATTGCTATTTGCTTTTCCAATTTATTGGCCTCTTTTGTTTCAGATCTATATTATCAAAAGCCCAAGAATATCTCACTACGTTTTATTTGCATCTATCAATCTATCTATTTATCATATTACTTTACCCAAGAGGGATTGACAACCCCTCTACGCGTCGGTTTGCGAGATATGGTTGTTTGTGTGGAGGTGATGTCTACATAGCTTGCTTGGTTCTCCTACTAGATTGATAACCTTGGTGTCATAACTGAAGGAAATACTTACCACCGCTGTGCTGCATCATCCCCTCCTCCTCGGGGAATTTACTGACGCGGTTCACAAGTAGCAAGGTTCGTCCCTAGGAAATCGACGACATGGGAGCACTACAAAAAAACACTTTCGTGATAATATGTGTTTGTCATAGTAGGTCACGTTTTCTGCCATGCATGTACATCCATGACAATTTTATGACAAAATCAAGAGTCATACCTGTGTTGTGGTAGAAGTGTTCCATGACAATACCAAAATTATCATCACAGAAGTGTCCACTTCCATCATGACAAATCGTGCGTCATGGATGTGTTTCATCAAGGGTAAGCGACACATGACATCCACCATAATGGGTCGCCGTTAAGCTATCGGGTTCCGGTTTGGATCCAATGACCCGTTAACAGCCCCGACCAACGGGGATTTTCCACGTGTAAAATTCTTATTTGCCGGAGGTTCCACGTGTCTGCTCAGCGTTGGGACAGATGTCGTCCACTCATTGTACGGGAGGCGCCTATGATACGTGGGCACGTGGCAAGGCCCAATAGTGGCCCATTTAGGTGAAAGAGGCCGGCGCAGTCAAAATTAGCAGGCCGGCCCATATAGGGCCTACTGGCGTCTGATCCATTTAAGCCCATGGCCCATACGAGATGTACCAATTCGGCCCGTCAACGGTGTGTTAACTATTTGACTCCATTCCAACCCATCGTCAGTTCGAGCCTATTAACAGCCCGCTATATATTTGGGCTAAATATAGGCCCCATGTGGTTTCAGCCTGTTAACGGCCCATTTGTGGAATGGGCCAATTTTCACGATGTGCGTGTTTTGGCCTGTTAGCGACCTATTTAAGTGTTCGGCCAATTTCCAGCCTTGTGTGTCTTTCAGCCAATTAACGGCCCATACATGAGTTGGGCCATTTGGAGTCGGACCAGAGTTTTGGCCTGTTCACGGCCCATAAACGAGTTGGGCCATTTGCAGTCGGACCTGAGTTTTGGCCTCTTAAAAGCTCATGTTTTTCATGACCAATATCAGCCCGGTTTCGCTTTCGGCCTGCTAAAGGCCCACAACATAGTTGGGCCATATACAGTCCGACCTGACTTTCGGCCTCTTAAAGGCCCATGCTCTTCATGGTCCAGTACGAGCCCACTGTCACTTTCGGCCTGCTAAAGGCCCACAATATAGTTGGGCTATATATAGCCCGACCTTAGAATCGGCATGTTAACGGCCTATTAAATCAAATGGGCCCACTTATTGCACGCTTCAATGTAGGCTTGTTAACGGCCCGGGAGGTAACAGTCTGAGCATTAACTGTTGGCTCGTTTCTAGCGGCTCGTCCTGGTTACGGCCCATTAACATAATGGGCCCAGTAGATTTTGAGCATGTCTGTAGGCCAATTAGATAACATCGATTCTGGCCCAGCTATAATTTGAGCCCATTACAATGAACAATTATGGACAGGACACAAACCGATCAATCATAGGCCTATGAGAATTTTGGCTCATGCGAGCCCATTAGGGAAGCCCATTAAGTTCAGTGGGCCACTTCCTTTATTTGGGCCCATTATTGTACTGCTAACTAATAATTTCACTGCTTTTTTGCCTTCCTAGCGACTAGTTAGCTGGAATGTGAGGCGCGCTAAGAAACCGTACGACATACAAGGAAAAATGTTGCACATCCAGCATATAATACAGGAAATTACATCCACTGGGCAACCAAAGATTGATGCCAGTGCAAACAAATGAACAGAACTTAACGATCTACAACCTCACAATCTGCAACCTCAGCACGGATGACGCCCATAAGCATGTGAGCAAATTCTTTCTTGTTTGCTACACTATCTTTGAAAACATTGATTAGTTGTCGTTGTGCAAGAATGTGCACCTATGATTCTTCCACGATTACCATGATTGCTTCGGCCAGTAATTCGTTCACAAACATACATCTTTTCCGTTGGATTCGAGCTAGAGGAAACTCAACAGATTCAGATGGGGATTTTGGCAGCCTTGTATTATTGATAGTTGAGAGTGTCTCGACCACTGCATCATAACATAAATTAGGAGGGGAACCGAACAGATTAATCGAGAGGCATTTCCATATTACCTGGCCAAGATTTATTGAAAAGAAAGAATGGGGTTGCCTTGCTGTTTTCAGAGTGTCTTCTTATCTTCAGCAGCTCGCACCAAATTAGCCAGATCAGATAATAAAAAAGCAACATTGACACAACGAATGATTGGACAACTAGACCACACCAGCCTACACCAAATTAACACAATATGGCACATCTATCATCAGCTAGGTAAGGTAATACGAAAGCAACATTGACACAATGAATGATTGGGCAACCAGAACAACACTACAATTTAGTAAGTGCATGATATGAGATAGTGCACTCATGCAGCTCGGTATGCAAAACTACCAGGCATTTTTATTTACAAAAATCAACATTGTCGCCTTAATTATACATTTTGCTACAAGTAAATTTAGATCAGATAAAGGTTGGATTAACGCCGATTAACATAATACATGCTGAGGTAAAAATTTAGTGATATACAATAGGTACTTACATCAGCATTGAAGCACAAAGAATTCCCGAAAGATACTTTCCTCAAACACGATCCCAATTTAGAAACTCTTCTATCATTTAGGATTATTTTCTAAAAGAGAGACGGGTAAGAAACATGTAGAAAATATGATCTGAATGCTATAAAATTTCATGATGTGAGGATATGCACACGCTTTTTAGAATGGAGTTGGCATATTTTTGCTGGACTGGAGCAGACTAGTTCTTTGGATACTTGAATCTGCTTATTATCAGTAGGAATTGGGTTTCTCTGTGCTGGAGAAGTATCTATGAACACTGGAGTTGGTTTACTATCTCCTGTCATTTTGATCTTTTGCAAAGACCTTCTATGTATCCCTTCATATTATAACATAGTCGTCTTCCCCTTGCATGCCTTATATAGAAGAATGGTGCTTCAGTTATAAAACATGCTACGGTAGAGAGATGGAATAGGTACTGAAGAATAGAAAGGCATGACATATTGACATGTATTCCCTCCATCCGGGAATAAATGGATGTGTCTAGGCGTATTTTAGTTCTAGATACATCCATTTTTATCCATTTCTGTGACATGTAATCTGGACGGAGGGAGTATGATGTAAGATTTAGGGATACTACATGACAATGAGTGAAAAAACACTAGTTGGATGGAAAAATGTGTGATAGCAGAATACATACAGAAAAACACTAAGGCAACATATGCTTGTATGATTGGGAAACTAAGATGCATTGCAACAAACCACTAGAACAACACTTCAACGTAAAAAAAACATGGTACGGTAGACAGATGAAGTACATACTGATGAATAACAATGCATAAGATATTCAGAAGCATGATGTCCAAACTAAGCAGATGGCATTGCAACAGAGTAGAATGACAGTACTTGAATTTGAAAACATGTTATCATGAATGGATTAGGTACTGAAAAACAGGAAGGCATGGCATATTTAGACTAGCCATAGTGGGAGTAACTTCAGCAGTAACATCGAGTCCAACTCAGTAAATTTGCTTATGTGGCAGTGAGTTAATGAGAGGAGAGGTAGTTTAAGTAACTTAGCTAGTTAGTGTAACATCACATGTCCCAATGCAATATGAGTCTATAACCTAATAAATGAAGCTTTGCATGACACCACAGTTATGTTACTACCCGCTATGAAGGTAGTAACATAGTCTAGGGATATGTGTATGTTACTCTCCATTGTGGCTAGTCTTAGATGCATGATCAGCAGGCTAAGCACATGGCATTGCAACAGAGTAGATGCACTCCAGGAAATTATATGCATGATGTACCCATATCACGGGCCAAGTTAGAGCAAGGACCTTGTGGGGTGAATAGGATTCGACATCTTTCTGCAAGTCTTCTGAAGAACTGGCTTTACATGTTCCATCATATTGTGTATCATTGACGCCAAGTTTGACGACCGTTACATTGCTCCATGTGGTTCTTGTGGATATATCAGTGTGTGAAATTGTATCTGACATGCATGGAAGACAACCAGTAGTTTGATTTATGTAATGTGTGCATGTAGGAGACAACATAAATAGTATGACTGGGCTTAACTAGCAGCAACGGGCCTAAAAAACTAAAGGGAGAACACAAATGAAAGCTATAGAATATGTATCATTTGTACTCAAGATTAACTAGATGGAACACAAATGTATTACAGAACAACATAGGTAATACTAGAAGTGGTATAATCACCAGCCTGTGGGATAACATTGGTTGATGGATGATAACTATGGAACAATGTTACCTAAAGAACAAGTCTCTTATCTGAACTATGGAACATCGTTAACTCCTGAACAAGACTCTTAAGAGATCAACATGAATATACTGTGAAATATGATAATCTATTTTCCATGCTTAGATGAATAACAATGCCATAAATGTTGCACACAAGTAAGATGAGGGTACAACCTATCTGGCCACCATCCATCGGAGTGAGCATTATGTGCTGACTTGTTGATGGCCATGTAGTTGTTGTGGCTGTCACAGTAGGGCACACACATTCGATGCTAGGAACTATTGAGTGGGGACTATATCTCCCTTCTAGTGTATGCTTGCCTTGTTGGATCAGTTGCGATGAGAAGGAAGACAATGTGGCTGAAGATGTAGAAAAGGCAAAATGTTAAGAACAACACATATCTCTGATCTGAAGAAATACCCTAAGAGATCAACAGTAAGGTACGAGAGTGGTCACACGTCTGTTGATTGAAACTAAAATGGGGTCACACAATTTTATTTTATTCCGGTATTGTCTGATCTATGCCGGACGGCTTGATGGTCATCGTATGCCTCCTGGCTGGGCCAGCGACCACCGGCAGAGCAGCATGCCTCCGCCGTCCTTGGCCGCGGGAGCTCCAACCAAAACCCCGCTCCCCGCCAAACCGCACTACCACGGTTGCGCCGCCCCGGCTAATCCACAAAGACTCCCCGTCTTCCAGATCCGGCGGCGGTAGTACCTTCAACCGACACAACTCTAAGATAGCCACCTAAGCGCTGCTTCCGCGGCGAACTTGCGCCCCCGCACCCTTACGTTAGACACCAGCCAACCGGCAGCCTAGGAGCTCCACCGCCTCGAGGGGTGCTACTTCCCATTGGGAATCGATTGGCCCGTAATAAAAATTCAGACAACTGACGCCTAAATAAAGTGATTTGAGATGAGTGTACGACCTATCTTGTGGCCCGGTGAAGTAGGCAGCTCCATCTGCCGAGTCGATGAGGCCGGTGCGGGTGCGGTTGCGGTGGCTACCGACGGCAGGAAACCAGAGATGTCATGACCGTCTACGGCTATGGGGAAGTAGTGCCGGGGCCCTGGACGCATCCGAAGTTGGAGCCGCTCTAGCGCCATGCACAACAGCGGGGGTGAATCAGCTCCGATACGGTTCACGCGACCGTCGTCGAGGCAGCTCCGGCAGCACAGAGGAAGAGGCCCACGGGCTGGTGCACGATGGCGAATGGACAACATCACTGGCATTGGGTAGGAGGGCGGTTGTGAATTTTGTGCAGTGGGGCGCCATGGAGGAGGGGCTGATGTTTTGCGGCTGGGCAGAAGGGAGCTTCTGGGGAGAAGGTAATTTGGCGCCCATGATGTATGAATGTGGAATTGGGAGGGGGAACCATGTCTTACGGACGCATTTGTCTAAAATGTGGGGGGAGTTACAGTTCTACCCCTGCCTTTAGGCTTCTAGGCTTGGGTCTGTGTACTGTGGGTCGGGGATAGTAGAGTAACTTTGCTTCTCCCAAATAGTGGGCATGAGCGATTTTGGGCGAGGAGGGCGTGTTTTCAAATAGTGGGCGCGAGCGATTTCGGGCGAGGAGGGCGTGTTTCGAAATAGTCGACGCGAGCGATCTCGGCCGAGGAGAGGGTGTTTTGCTGCCCGTGGTTTATGAATTATTTGACACCTGTCATTTCGTCCAAGGAGAAGTCACGCTTGGCTCAAGTTATGAACCTACCCTAGATGTACAACGGGCCAATTGATGCATGTCCCCACATAGGCTGGTACTTTCGCGTCTCCCATTTATTTGCTCGGGCGAATTCCATGGAGTAGAGGGTGTTTAGCGGTTCATTCAATTTTTGGGAGAACAAGCATCCATGTCTACCTTACCAAGTCGATTCGAATCAAATTTTGAAATATTAGCTTGCCACTTCTTTTTTAGATGGTGAGATGATGCTTGGGGCTAATGTGTTTTTACATGCTCGTTGCTAACGATTTACTATATGACAAATAGTTTACCCACTCAAAAACGGGAATCAAACCCAAAATGAAATATCTTGATTCAACGAAGTAGTTCGAGTTCGTTCACCAGGTCAAAATGGTGAACTAAATCCAAAATTGAACACCTCAATTGAGTAGCATGTTCATGTGTGGATTGCATACAACATGTTCTCCAATTCAAATATTTGATGCATAAACGAGACCTCCCCCTCTCCCGGGCTCGTGTTCTCTCTCTCGCCGACAATCTTCAATTCTATCGCACGCATCCAAACACAAATCGGTCCCTCTCCCTCCCACTCTCTCTCTCTCTCTCTCCGTGTGTGTGGGGGGATCTTTCTAGTTCGCATGCACACTCCATGTATAGGTCTCTCTGGCACACTATGTATGGTTCTCTAGTCCAAGCTAAATATCTTGTGCACTCATCGTACACACACAAATTCCCTAGCTCATTGCTCGTAACTCTCTCACGCACCACTTTGCCGTCTCTGAGGTCTTCCCTCTCTCTCTCCCTCTCTCTCTCTCTCGAACTCTCGAACTCTCCATCTCCCTGGGTCACGCATACACATGCATATCTCACTTACACTTGATAGACCCATCTAAAACTCTCACTATCTCCCTCATTCTCTCTCCATCTCACACGCACACACACACACACAATCTCAAGCATAGCCAAGTATGATTGTCTCTCACTCAATTGTAGGCACACGTAGTCCCCCTATATGTATATGACTAATTCTTAGTCTCCATCACAAACATGTGCATTGTCTCTTTCCCTCACATGGTCTATCTCGATTTCTCTTGGGGCATCTTTCTATCACACACACACACCTCGTCCCTCGATCTCCCACCCATATAGTCCCCTCACGATCTCAAGCGGATCTCTCTATCACATACACACCCTCTCTCCCTTCCCATGCATATATCTTCTCCATGCGTCCCTCTCGACCTTTGTCCCTTGTTGGAGAGACCACTATTGGACATATGCTACAGGGGTGTCTCTCTCCGCTGCAAACAATCATGCACTAGCTATCTTAGTGTATCTCCTCACCTCGCTTTTCTATCTCGGACATGCATGCGTGATATGTTTGCACAAGAAATGAACTCTCTCTCTCTCTCTCTCTCTCTCTCTCTCTTTGATTTATCGTTTGTTGTCCCTTTTGTTGGTGTAAAAAATAGCAGATCTCGGGTAGGGGTGCCCAAGTTGTACGTCTAAGGATCGATCGTAACAGGAGACAGGGACGCGATATTTACCCAGGTTCTGGCCCTCTCGATCGAGGTAATACCCTACTTCCTGCTTGATTGATCTTGATGAATATGGGGTTACAAGAACTGGTCTACCTCGAGATCGTAATGGCTAAACCTTAAAAGTCTAGCCTATATGATATTATTATGTTCTCTCTACGTACTATACCCCCCGACTTATATACACGCCGGAGGGGGCCTAGGGTTACAAAGGTGACTCCGGAAGGAAGGAATCATTACATCTGGACATCTTTATTGCCTTACTACACACATTGGAGTCCTAACCGAACTAGTAAATGTGCACGTGCAACGCACGTGTAATCTTAATCCAGCTTGAAGATATACCTGAGTTTTCTTTACAAAAGGTGCATCAACAGAAATTGTTTGTGCAAACACCATCAACGGCAGGTCCATCTCTTCCTACAAATGGGTTGAAATTTGAACTAATCCAACGGAGAATCACCCTCTGATTCCCTTCCTTACATACATCGTGAGGCGATTCCTTTCTCGTGAAAGGTGTACGTAAGAAAGGGAACCAGAGAGAGAAAGGACTGATTAGCATTAAACGCGTTTAGCGCTAAACATGTTTAGTTTCTCACCATTAGGACAATACGGACTGTCGGATTAATGCTAATGGATGGCCGAGATCTGTTGGATCTGCCCCACTGGGTCTTTTATATTGGTATAGATACAGGGGAGGGCCTTCTGCTTATATCTTCATGGCCCATCAATTTAGCCCAACATCAATGGCCCAGACGCTTGAGGACCCCTAAATACAGGACTCCCTCAGTAGCCCCCGGACTTGCCTTCAAGGATGAGGTTGTATCCGGCTTCATGTCTTCGGTCTTGCAAGGTGAGTCCTCCTTTGTATCAGATGATAGTTCTGCTTCATATTTAATATTGTATCATGTTGATTCCCTGCCGTCGTCGTCTTGGCTTCCACATGTCGACAAATGCGAACCGTCTGGGCATTTTTACAATTAACCCCTTGACTACATAAGGAATGCACCTATTTAAAGAGACCAGATCTCAGATGCCATTCAAGTCCACGCGGGAAATCCTTAGAGCCTACCACAGAAAATCTTCAAACATGGCCAGCATTCCCAGTTCTTCCTCACGCCCTCATGGACCTCAAGTGGGCGATTGGAGAGTTGCTCAATATCTCATGCTCATTTGAGAAAACTTCAGACGCAGGGATATCTCCCTCCCGAGGATCAAGTCCCCGTCCGGGCTGGATTAACTTCTCTGGACGGTCAAGCCCTAGCGGAAAGTTTCCCCAATCCTTCCAAAGAAGAACGGGTGTGCTTCATCTGCTTCCACCTAAGAGGCGTATGATTTCCTATCCACCCTTTCCTCGAGGGGTTTCTAGAGTTCTATGGCCTCCAACTGCATGACCTTACACCGGGGTCTATCCTACACATTGTGGGTTTTGTCGCTCTTTGTGAGCTATTTCTGGGCTGCGTGGCTCATTTCGAGCTATGGCGAAAGTTCTTCTGCCTTGTCCCTCGCTCTCAGAAGGGATCTATATTCGAGCTAGGCGGCAACGAAGTGTGGCCTACAGCATGGACAGGTTATCTGTCCGGTACTCCGAAGAGTGGCCCTCAGAGTGGTTTTATATCCTGCCGGACCCAATCCGCCAAGGTCTTCCCGAATACTCCAGTGCTGCTTTAAAGAAGCGTTTTTACTGGTGTCCCCGCAGTCTCAAGGAGGAAGTGTAATGCCCAGGATGGGATTATACCTCCTACGTGTCGAGGCACGACTTAAAGGTATAAGCCCATTCTAGAACGATCTCAAGTTTGGTATCTTTGCACGACTCATGTAAAAATAGGGATGAAATTGCAAAAGGATAGTTGGCTTACACTCTCCACGTCACACAATACATTATATAAGCAAATCATCATCCAAAACATCACAACCCGACTAAGGGCGAAGATCCAAAAGAAAGATACCAAAAACATAAGCCACAGGTCCGATCGCCCCTAGTAGAAATGTCACACCCTGATTTTCATGTCACTTTGCTTAAGCTAATTATCATGTTAAAATGTGGATTTACAAAAACTTTTGAGTGTTTTTGACTTTGCTTGATTTGACTTTTGTCTGCTGTTTGCTAGTGCTCTAAAAATCAAATAAATCCTCCAACTCTTATACTTCATCTCCTTGGTCCAAAACCTTTTCTCAATGATCATGCCATGTGTATAGACCAGTATAGAATTTTCTTATAAAAATATTTTGGCCAAATAGTATTTTCTAAAATTAGTTTTCCAAAAACCCCTGAATTGAGGTTTGCATTGCAAGTACCTTATTTAGGGTGTGAAACATCTTTCAAAAAGTATATTTGAATCCTATTAGGTATAGGACTCCCAGAAACCACAAAATTATAATTTTAAAAGTTATTTTTATATTTTATTTAAAAGCTTTTTCTGAAGGCCAGAAATGGTCTTTAATAGGGAAAAATTATTTAATTATTTCAAAAATATTTGCCAAAATTTAGGGAAACTCCTAGGACATATATTGTCTATATATAAGAGTCTCAGCACATGGTCATGTTCAAAATATTGGACTAATCCTTCCAAAACCCTTTCTGGATATTTCAAGCTTTTGAAATATTTACAAAGGAAATATTCTCCAAAAATTCCAGGGAAATTATATCATGTCCTATATGACATATTTGATGATCTTGCAAAGCCTCATGCCTTGAAGATCAAGGAATCATCATCTAATCCCCTCAAAACCATTTCTGTCCATTTTGAAGTTTGAGCAACTTTACATTGCCAAACTTGTCCAAATGCTCTCAAACTTGGTGCACATGCTAAAATGATGTAATTATGCATCTATGCCAAATGGCACAAGTTTTGGAGAAGCATAACTTGATCTAAGTGCCCCAAAACCATTTCTGTTCAAATTCAAATTTGAACAACTTTGCATTGTCAACTTTTTACCTGGGGCTTCAAACTTTGTGAGCATGATCATAACCCCAAATGATGATACTACACCAAGTGACGCATCAAGGGGAGATGATTAGCTTGACTCAAACAAGGTGAAACCATTTCTGTTGAATTCTAGGGTTCACCAAAGTTACATTGGCAACTTTGCCCAAATGAGCTCAATTTTGGTGGAGGAGCCTAATTATATGTGACATTCCATCCTGTTAAGTCCCATGCCAATTGGAGATCATCTGCTTTCCCAAAACATGATCAAACACCTTCTGCAAGTTTGCCAAAACCAGTGTTTGGACCCCTTTTACCTTTTCTCTTTACCTCAAATTTCTACCACAACTTCTCCTGATCATCTTCTACCCCCAGTAACATTCCCATGGCCTCAGCTCAATCATTGGAGAGGGTAAAACTCTAACTTACACTGCTGGACAACAGTAAACTCCCTCTTCCTCACCTCCCTCCTCATTCCAGTGGTTCCCCAGAGCATCCAAGACCACCTCCCCATAGTTTACTAACCCCTAGCACTGCTGGACACAAGAGGACACGCCAATGACACCTTTCTCATGCCATGGCATGCAGGGTTCGCGCTCTGGAGCACGCTACAGTGCCCTGGCGCACTGTAGCCACCTCCAATCAGGAGCGTCCGACAGCCTTGGGCCTTCCCCTCATGTCCCCCGAGGCTACCTCGACGTCCGCAACCTGCTGGACGGTCGGCCCCCTCCTCTCTCCCCCTCTCTCACCTCTGCTCGCACGTGCACCGGCCGACCACGGGCTCCAGTGAGCAACCTCGCACGCGCGACCTCTCTGGCGCCTCCCCGCTCCTCCTCTCTCTTCCTCTAAGCGTGGACCAGCCCCACGAACGCCCTGGACATGCCCGCTGGTGCCCCCGTGGCTTGCAACGACAGCAAGGGCCTCGCCGGCGCACGGCACCTCGGTGGACCGGCGCCCACCTATTTATAGGCCGTCCCCGAGCCCCCTTATCGCTCCTTTGGCCTTTCCCTTCTCCCACACGCCTCTCAAGCCGTCCCACTCCTCCTCCCATGCCCTGCAGCCATCACTACAGCCGGAGCAGAGCCGCCGGCCGCCGCCTAAATTCGGGCGCCCCAGGCCCTTTCCCCTCCACCTAGCCGCTCCAGCACTACCTCAGCACCGTCCCAGACTCACCCCAAGCTCCAGCTCCTCCTTCCCCCGCCTCTTCCCCGTTGTGCCAAGCTACACCGACGGTCGCCTCCGCGGTCATCCAAGCCGTCGCTGCTTCAGCCCTCTCCGGCATGCGTGCAATACATGGATGGGTGCGGCGTGCCCTCCTGAGCACGCCGGTGGGCGGAGCGTCGCCGGAGACGCTCTATGGCCCCGGCAAATCTCCGGCGAGAGCCACTCGTCCCCACGGCGAGGACGCGCGGCGGGAGGTTGAAGATGGCCTGACCACTGGGCCCTGCGCGTCAGTGACTCAGCTGGCAGGGGGCCCCGCGAGTCAGTGACTCCAACGCTGGGCCCGCCGATTTTTAAGTGGAGGTGGGACAGCAGACGCCGCTTCCCCCGCGCGGAGGCGTACTCTCCCAAGACGCCTTGGGCGTCACCACCTCCGCCCGCTCAGCCGAGCCGCTGGGCCGGCCCACGGGCTATTCATCGCCCTGAGCACAGTGAAGGGTATACCCCCTTTTTTCCCTGTTCTTTTCTTTTCCAGACAACTTCATAAATTCATTTATAATTCAAATGAGCTCCAAATTGCATGATTCAAATTTCCTATGGCTCCATAAATCATGCTCTATCACATGGTGCAACATGCACGGTATTCCAGAGACTTTTCCTACACAAATATTTATCAAATGCCAATATTTCATTTTTTGTGATGAACTTTAGAAAATCACAGAGAGCTCATTTTTGATCCAAATGAAGTGGTTCAAATTCCTAGATGCTTGTCCTATCCAAACTTAGTTTTGGAACATTTTTATTAATACTTTCTGTACCCCACCAAATATTGAGCCATTTCTTCATATTTTCAGCTTTGCAAAATCCTAGGAAATTCATTTGAATTCCAAATCCAGTGAAACCAACTCCTAGATGCTTCTAAAATCATGACTTGTTGATGGGTACCTTTGCTCATCATTCAAGAATAAATTTCTGTACACTTCTTTCAAATCCATAAACCCCTTGATTCTATCACATTGAAATGTTCCAAATCATCAATTGATCCAATACCTTTGAAACCACCTTGGTTATTTTTCATATGACCAGAGGTATCCTAGAAAAGTCCAACTCCTATTTTTAGAGCACTTTTATTTTTGGCTTGTTGTGTTGCTTATTATGTTGGTTTCCATCGTTAGTTGACGAAATAAACGGAGTACTCGGAGATGGACCAGAAGGTTTGAAGACTCGGAAGAATAAGGCAAGCAGCCCTTTGACCATGTTCGAGAAACCTTTTTATGCATGTCTCATAGCACCTTATTATTCAATGCATTGGAATCATGTAGAAGAGGTGACCACCTTGGTTGGTACCCTTGTTACCTTACTATTGAAACTTGCATCAAACATGACCCTACCTTCTTATGAGGGTTATGTGGGTGGGAGTAGATAGATGTATGCTATAGTAGTTGGCTACGCAAAATGGGTCAGGGTTATGCATTGAGTGAAACAAGTGTGGTCTGACATACTTGCAAATGACCCAGTGGGTGCCACTAATGCCCCTGGGAGTTGATGAGAACTAGGGCACTACTTGGTGAAGAAGTAGTGTGCCGAGGCTTGACGAAAGTGTTGTTTACAGAGATGGATTAGATTTATGTGTGACTACCGTCCCAACCAAACATGCGCAACCACTCTACCCTTATATGGGAAAGGGCATTATTGATTACCTAGGTCGATACTAGCATGGTGCCCGCATTACTAGTGACGGGGGTGACATGAGGTCACTCTCGGGACGGGGTCGCGCTTGGATAGGCGGCCATGACTGTCTTTACAGGGCACCGGACACACCGTTGGTACCCCGTGCTTGTGGTATGTGATGAATACGGAGCGAGGCTCCAAAAATCTTGAGATGTGAAATGTGGGGCACGGGGCTGTTACCAATCGAGTGGACTCCATATTAGTGTCGTCTAGGGAAAGATAGTGATCGGGTGCTTACCCCGGGTACTTGAGGTACCGTGGGTCGTGGATGTCACGGAAGTTCCCCGGATCTTGTGGGTAAAGTGTGCAACCTCTGCAGAGTGTCAAACTATTCGAATAGCCGTGTCCGCGGTCAAGGACAGTTGGGTGGTGCTACTTAGACTATGTCCATAAGTTTCTGGGAAAACAACACGATTCAGAGATATTGATGATGTGATTGTGAGAAAGTCACAATGAGCTTGAGCATGAGTTGATTACAACTCTTTCGCGATAATGATGTCTGTGACCTCCTGATACCCGTTGCAGACACATGCATGCCCATGTTACATGTTGATCATACTTGCATATGAAAAACAAGCTTTCTGCAAAACCGCCAACTTAGCAGTAGAGCCTTGCATAATTATTCTGTCATCACACTTGGGTTGCTTGCGAGTACATTCAATGTACTCATTGGCTTGCCACTAGTTATTTTATTGGCCAGGCAGGAGAGAACAGGTTATGATGAAGATTTCTTGGTGACGAGCATGCGAGCTAGGACGCTTCCCAGTCAGAATGCCTGTAGGGTTAAAGGCAGATGGCATGGGTCCAAGTTGTTGTTGAAGATTTCCGCTGCGATGATATACTCAAGACTTGACCATTATGGTCCTATTTGTGTAATACAGTATGTATGGATGTAAGACTCTTGTTATTTAGCTTCTGTGTGTTCAGTGAGCATTGATCTCTGGGATCACTGTACACGTGCATTCGGTGATCACGAATTATGAGTCGGGGTCCCCACAAGAAACCACTACTGATCGTCGAAAACATCACATACATACGCCACTCTCTTCATCGAGCTCCCAGTAAAGTACTTGAACCAGCTCCTGCATCATTCTCGGCTGAACCTACATCTGGTGTTGTAGTATCTGTGAGCCACGAGGACTCAGCAATCCCATAACCATGTGTATCAAGACTAGCAAAGCTTTATGGGTATGAAAGAGGGCAGTGGTGAGGTTGCAGCAGCAGCTAAGCAATATATGGTGGCTACCTTACGAGTACAAGAGTAAGATGAGCATCTACGCAAGTGGTCGCAAACTAGTAATGATCGCTAAAGATCCTGAAGTACCTACGAGTCAAACATAACCCCACCGTGTTCTCTTCTCAAAGTGAAAAGAGACAGTCGCGGTTACTCACACAGTTGTGTGTTTTACTTCAGATCCTCTGTCAAGTTTTCTACAACCGGACATTAAAAAATTCCAATCTGCCACATAACCGCGGGCACGGCTTTCAAAAGATCATAACCCTGCAGGGGTGTCCCAACTTAGCCCATCACAAGCTCTCACGATCAGCTGAAGTGATAAATATAATATCATCACCCCTTATCTTAGGGAAATCCGATCAGGCTCGGTATCCTGGTGCACAAGACATTTCGACAATGGTAAAACAAGTCCAGCAAGACCTCCCGGCGTGCCGACACCCTGATAGTAGCCGCGCGTATCTCGTCTCAGGCCACGACCGGATGGGCGATTCTACAGGTTATACCAGATACCTCGAGTTTCCCCGTGGCGGCCCCGCAGAACCCCCGTTTGGGACCAACACCATCAGCACTGGCCCCCCTGCTATGCCGAAAGAATCCCCGAGGGCACGACCCCCTATGCTATTTTAATTAATTAATTAAGTTGTTATTATGAGCAAATTAAAACCAATGTTGGGCCTTGCTGGAGGAGTTTTATTCAAAGACGAACTGTCAAGGGGTCCCCATATACCCAACCGTGTAAGGAACGCAAAATCAAGGAACATAATGCCGGTTTATTGGCTCCTAAGGTGGCATGAGTGGAACAAAATACCGAGCAAAAGGCCAAGCCTTCCACCCATGCCCAGTATATAGGTGTATTAATAATAGTAATAGATATTGTGATATTCCAACAACAAGTTCCCTCCTGGAACGATCTTCATCTTCACCTGCCACTAACAACGCTATCAGAGGGGCTGAGCAAGCGTGTAACATAGCCAAACAATGGTTTTGCTAGGAAGGTTTCAAAGGTTAGAGGTTTCATGGCAACAAGGAGAGGGGCTGACAATAAGATGGGTAGCGCGACATGTAACGATAGCATCGAGACTACTAAGCATGGCAATGATAGTAAAGGTATCCAAGGGTATGGTTATCTTGCCTGGGATTCCGCGAGGAAGAAGAACAAGTCCAAGCAGTAGTCAAACAATCCTCACAACTCCGGAACGAACCCGGAGCTAACGATAGAAGCAAACCGGAAAGAAACAAGCAACATGGTAAACACACCACACGAGACATGACAATATGCTCAATCAAGTATGATGCAAAACAAGTCTACGTATGATGCACAGCAAGTCTGTATAGGAAGCAAAACATGGCAAGGTAGGAAGCACAGAAAAACAACACAAGTCTATATATGATGCAATACATGGCAAGGTATGATGCATGACAAGTCTATACAGGAAGCAATACATGGCAAGGTAGGAAGCACAGAAAATAACACAAGCCTATATGATGCAATACATGGCAAGGTATGATGCAATACAAGGCAAGGTTAAGCAAGTGTAAACTAGCTATCTAGGCATTTAAATGAGGCCGGAAATCACAACAACAATTCTGGAAAATCCCCATGACCAATTTAGCAATTATTAAAGAAACAACAATTAAACATTCAAAGGTTGTTATCATGATGCGGATGACATGATCAAGTTTTATGCAATTTTAGTTAATGGTTGACATGAAGAGATGTGAAGTATTTGTCACCGTGGTGGAAAAAAAGGGGCCACGGCGACAAATCCAAAATGATGCCAGGCAACATATCGGTTCCCGTAACTTGTTGAGAGTCCGGAGCAAAAGAAAGGTGGCGTGTGCGAGTCGAACAAGATGAAAGGTGGGGTGAAGCCGGTTGCCCGGTTCCCACGGTTCGGCAACACGGCAAACTAGGGCCACAACGGACACGATGCAAACATCCGATTCATCTCATACAACACATGCAGTCCACGGGTCATCGTCTCGGGGTTATACCTTTGAAGCGTTCGTTTCGGGGCGGTTCAAGGTCGTAGAGGAAGTAGTGGTTCACGCGGGTCGTGGTACACGTTCGTAGAGGGAAGTAGTCGTTCCGTTCGTAGTCGTACACGGGGCATCGGGGTCGTCGTTGACGTAGAGGTGCTTGTTCCATTCGGAGAGGTACTTGACGAATCCATCGTTTCCGGGGCGACGGTAGTCGTACACGTTGGCATTTTCGTTCACGGTTCTTCGGCGATGGTAGTGGTACTTGACGTGTCGCCGTGTAGGCGTTCTCGTTTCGAAGATGTTCATGTCGTCGGGCATAGTTGAACTTGGCGCATCGTCTTGTGTAGTCGTTCGGGCGTCGTTCTTGCCGGCGGGGTACTTGTCGCGTCGTAGTGGTACTTGCGGTCTTGGTCACACCGGAAGAGGCACTAACGAGAAACCATAGGCATCAACTTGGTGTGGTTCTGTCCACGCCTGATGATCTCGAACCCGAGGCGAACATGAGCTCCCTGGGAAGGCAAACAACGGCGGCGTCGGAGCATGAACAAAGGCCAAGGAGCTCGAGGGAAAACCTCAACAGAGAGGACAAAAGAGGCCTCGGCATGGCAGGACGAGAGAGCAATGGCTTGAGGCCATGGCTGCGGGCTGGCATGGCCGGAGGAGGCCGCAGGGGCGGAGCAGGACGGTGCCATGGCGCAGCGGCGATGGTTGAAGACGCGGGGACGGAAGGAGCAGCTCGACGCTTATGTCCACGTGCTCGGCGAGGCCGAGGCGGGTCAGACGCGGTGCCGGGGTACTGCTCCGTCGAGGCAGAAGGAGGCGAGGCACGGCTTTGCTGAGGCGACGGCGCGAAGGACGGCGGGGCCGGTCCGCTGGAAGGAACAGCGCGGGACGGCAGGGAGGAGCATGGCACGGCGGCTTGCTGGAGGTGGCTGGGCGCAGCGGCGAAGCATAGGGAGAGAGAAAGGGTCGGGTGCGGGGCGTCCTGGCGGCGCGATGGGGAGGACGAAGGAGGAGAGTGAGATCGAGAGGGAGATGGGGTTCGGGATCGGGCTGTGAGGAGGAGGGGGAGAGCGGCGCTGAGAAGGAGGGACGAGTCGAAGAGGCTCGGGCTGCCGCGAGCTAGGGTTAGGGGTGGCTGGGAGGTGGAAATGCAGCCCGGCTCAGCTCTCTCCCTCTCCCTCATATTCTTTTAGAAGAAAAGAATAAGAGAGAAGAAAAAGAAAGAGAAGGTTAAGGAAAGAATTGGGCATGGGGATTATCTTCCCGGATTCACAAAAATGTAAGGACATTTATAAAAAAAATGTTGGAAGGTTTCGGAAGATGAAAATTCAAACAAGTTTGAATAAAAGTCAAACTATTTGAATTTAGAAAACCCTTTAGAAGAAATCCAAATGGGCTAGAATTTGAGGACAAGTCTGAGGCCGGGAATTAAGATAACAAAGGCAAGAGAATTAACTTCAAGTGTGTTTGGATATTCCAAATTAATGGATTAATTATAATAGCTCCATAATTATTAGGAGGATATGTTATAAAGAGAAGTCACTCTTCCCTCAATTTAAATGGATCGAAGATCCACACAATTTATTTGGTTGATTTGCAGTATTAAAGTCATGATGGCATGATGACATGATGCAATGCAAAATAAATAACACAAGCACAAATGAAACACACGGGAGAGCTCGGAACATCTGGAATCTTCTGGGACGTCGGTCTTCGGCGTCACAACTGTCCCACACTAACGGAGGATCTCGACCCGAGATCCTAGAGATGGCACCGGATAAAAACGGAAGAAGAAGAGGTAAAACAAAGTTGCTTCTTTAACAAACGAGTGAAACCAAAGAACCTTGAGAGGTTGAACAATCTTGGAGGAAAAAATACAGCAGAGATGAACGAAGTTAATAGCACTCTGGTAAAAGGAGGAACATGGAACATTATGAGAACCTTGTAGGTTGAAAGACACGAAACAAGAGCTTAAGAACCAAAAGAATGTGAAACCGCAACGGTATAGCCAATGAATAAGAATGACAGAATTTGGACAGCACTCCGACTGAAAAAAAGTAAGGAATTGAACACGAACTTGCCAAGTTGGGATGATACTTGATGAAATCAACAACACACAGCCTCCGAATCAATTGAAAGAATGAAAAATAGAGGAAAAGCTAGATAGATGACGGAACTTGAACGGAGGACACGACACTCCCGTTAAATAGACAAGTAAGGAAGAATATGATCTCACTAGTAGATAAAGGGTCATCAGACCCGGTTCGTTTGGGCCTTTAGCCCCGGTTCCTGAACCGGGACAAAAGTGTCGGTACTAATGCTCTGACCCTTTAGTCCCGGTTCAATCCAGAACCGGGGCAGATGGGTGTCCACGTGGCCTGTGCGCCGAGCCCAGGCAGGAGGGGCTTTGGTCCCGGTTGGTGGCACCAACCGGGACCAAAAGGCATCCACGTGTCAGCATTTCTGTGGCTGTGGTCTTTGTTTTTTTTGAAAGGGGAGGGGGGGTTGGAGGTTTTGGGGGGTTAACTTAGGTGTTTCATATTGTGTTAGCTAGCTAATTAATAGAGAGAAGTGTCCTCTCTTATGTCCGTGCTTGGTCGACGCTACGTACTACACATACGTATAGAGAGGACTAGACACGCTAGCTAGCTAGCTAGCTAGTAAAGCAAACGAAGGAAATAGAAGATCGTATATCCACTACAACAGGAACCCACCTCTAGCAACGCATCTTTCCGTATCTAAAAGTCCATATATGCGTTGTAAGTGTCTTTACCAACGGTTTGGGATGCGTAGCCTTATCCAGTGTTGCTAGCGCATGATGCAACACTTATACCTCCGTTGGTAAAATGAACCGTTGCAAGAGTACAACACATAAAACCGACTTCCACAACACTTTTATACGTTGGTGCTTATATACAGGAATCCAGATGTCATTGCTTAGCAAAAGAGAATTTGCAACGCTTCAGATGTTGTTACATATATAATGTGAACAATATTATACATATATTTCCAGCAATTGAATTAGTGCTCAACAAATAAGAGAATATACTCACAAGAGGAAGAAATCATATATTGGATAAAACTGTTGGATTACAATAGTGGACATTACAGGACATCATCCAAATGTGATGCATAATCTGAATATTTTCTTGATATGAATATTTTCTTAACAGAAACTTAAACAAAAATCATACATCAACATCCCTAAAACATAACGTAGGAACATCATCCAACAGAAATAGCCCCTACAACTAACTAAAACTGGAAGCATCCATCATCATCATGATCTGGAAAATCATCATCATCATCACCATCATCATGCAGTATACTTGCCATGCACCCATATAATCATCCATGCATCTTTTGAATCTACAAAGAAAACAACAAAATGAATTGTTAACACACAATGGATTGACATGATCCAAGTAGTGATAGAGGCAAGATATTAGACACGTACAAAGGTTGAAGGTCATGCAATCTTTGTTTTTCATGCATTACCGAGAGTATTGTTGTTTTGGTGACTACGTACCAAATCTTGAGTTTTCACAAGTGCCACATCCACATGCACTACATAATTCATTTCTAATTTCAGCACCATCAAGTTTAAATTTAGGATCACAAATACAACTATAGCAAGAGCTAGGTCCCTATTACGGTTAGGAAAATATACCAACATTCCCTTTTCAATATAATGAAAGGCGAAAGCCTTTTGCGTTTTCTCAAAAAAAAACAGCATGGGTGTGAGTTTTCATGGATGACTAATCCAGACGACACAATATATGACACAGCCTGCAGAGCAACATGGCTCAATAAAATTATATGGATAGTAGCCTAAGTGTTGTTGTGCATTCAAGGGCAATGTGATTGACAGTACCACTTCTCTTCTCCGATTGGTTAACAAAATGAACCAAAACGGTTTTAGTCATCCAAAACTGAATAAAAACATTTAGCTCTAGTTGGTTTCAGTCATCCAACATGAAACCGACTAAAACCATCTAAAACTGAACAAAAACATTTAGCTCTAGTTGGTTTCAGTCATCCAACAGGAAACAGACAAACCTACATGTGCTCACCATGCTTTGGAAAAACCAACCCACTGAAACAAATTTACATGGTCATCACCAGCCTAGAGATCCATTGCTAATTTTGTACACCTACAGTCAAACTGTTTTGTGTGAAACCTACAGCCCCAAATCTTATAAATTTGCATGGATAGCATCATAGAACCTAGCACGGCTCAATGGTCGTGGACACAACAAGCAGTAGCACGATAGGGAGAGGGAGAGAGTATACCTTCCATGGCATCCATGACTTGCTCCACGGCGTCCCCCTACATCGAGTTGTTGCATGCAGCTGCAAAATCAAGGGGAAAAGGCTGCAGGTGTCGCATGCATCTCAGAACAGCGCAACACAAGTAAAGCTTCATCAAGTTCCATTCCTACTTAATAAAAGAAGAGCAAGCTATATTCCTCTGGCTCCATGTGTCCTAGTTACTAGGATCAACGAATTTATCCTCAAGTTAGTTAGACTAGTCATCAACTCATGCGTCTGCACGGGCTAGACAATTTCAGGATACCATATATAACTGGAACATTTTTATGTAAGAAAAAAAAATCTTAGAACCATAAATTCTAAAAGAAGCATACTTTAGACTAACAGGGAAATATTACATGTGTACTTGTGTTGGTTTGGACATGGCTGCCATAAACTTATTTCAATAAAGGAATTTATACATACTATTTATCATTCCTATAAATGAAGTTCCCAGATTATAATTTATACGAAGAAGTCAGGGATCCGGGTTTTGTAAATATACAGAAGATATTGGTCAATATTATGATTTCCTTTAATTACATAGCAGGAGTCTAAATCTTGTGCTCTCCTCAAATTAGCTGTCTAGAAACCCCAAATGAATCACATGCTTTAGTGAGTTCGGTTAAAAAAAGTAAACCACACTTTCGAGTTAACAAAAAAACTAACGCTATAATGTACATGAATATCTATCTTATATATGCAAAGCTTCATTCAGAAATGTTTTCTGCAATAAACACGTACATCACTCAAATCTTCTAGATAAGAAACACATTAAATGATTGTGTTAATCCACCTATAAACATAAAAGTGAAATGGCTGGCCAGAGGTAGCAGTGCAGCACTACTGTTTGGAAGTTTGATTATGTGCTGCTGCTGGAGGCGATCATAGCTGCAGAACACCCCAGCTGGATGATGCCACTCCCTACAACACAATTGCGTCAAGAGGAGTACTCATCAATACACGCGTACAAAATAGATATTTTTTCCTTGATAAAACAATAGTGATCAAGTCGATTGCATGGTTCTTTATGAGCTTAAAGGATATACGTTGATGAATCGCCAAGCCGCCAGTTCGTTCACTCAGACAGCCTGGCCGCGAAGACGCCTGCGACTACCTAATCTGCTTCAAACTGCCGTCGCTACACCTCCGCCGCCGCATGAACCATCATTACATTGATTTAGTAATTAGCCTAAAGGATATACGTTGGATTTTTGCACGGACAAAACCTGAAACAGCAGAATATTAAAGATTGTAAAAGAAAAAGAATTGGGGCCTTGGGGATATACTGTATTAATTAGAACATGGCCGGATTTTTAACCATACCTAGGTCTTTGCTGTACAAATTGCCTCAAACACACTGGTTGCTTCTCTAAGACGTATATGGGCTTCAGAATCGCTTACTGGAAAGAGAACCGTTCCCTAAAATGTTGCCCTGGAAAGAATATGCAACTCGGGGTTGATTTAAAGTCACTACCGCTCCTGATGTGACACGAACAAGGGCAGAGAGGAGGAGTGGACCAACTCACCTGAAGCCAATGGAAGCAAAGAAGGACGAAGCTACATGGTTGTTTCGTCCCGAGCAACAACAAGGCTATCCACTGGCCGTTCCTCCCTGCAAATCTATAGGAAAAGTGAAGAACAGAGGTTAGAGAAAGGGGGGCAGAGAGGACGAAGCCAAGGAAGTGATGCACTCACCGGACTAGAGGAGGATGACATGGCCACCGGCGGTGGAGCCGACGCTCGAAACCCTAGCCATGGGGGAGGGTTGCGGGTGGGTTTTGATAGTCGCGAGCGCCGGATCGAGCAGGATGGGAGGGGCCCCGCGGCGCGAGGGGATCTCGGGCTGTGCTTCGCGATGGCGGAGTTCGCCGGACATCGCCTGAATGAGCCGTCGCAGGTGGCACGGCGAGGACACGTGTGAAGGGAGAGAGATGGGACAAGAAAGGGATGGGTGGATGGGATGCGGCAGATCCGGCAGCCTCCGGAGTTGCAAGGCGGGAGGAGGGAAGGGGGAGAGCCGGCGGCAAGGTGGTCGGAGGAGGGAAGGGGAGGGCCGACGGCAAGGTGGGTCGGAGGAGGGAGACGAGGTGCGGAGGCGGCGATTTGGGATAGATGAGGGGAATCAGGGCCCTGTTTCTACGCGTCATTATCCTCTTATGTGTTTTTTTTCATATACATGTGTACCACCGTAGGGTGATGAGCTGTAAATCTGCAACACATATACTGCAACCTCTATATTCGTATCTATTGTAAAATTTGCAACATATAGTCAAAATGTTGTAGACTTTCTGTTGCTTTATAGGGGTTATCCTTGTAGTGATCTATCCGACACTACCGGAAGTAGGGGGTCAATACATGAAATGATGCTATAAAATTATGAATATTATTAATTGCTTACGCACTTCAAATTGTGCTTCAGAGTAGCCCCGCTCACAGGTCGTGTGGCGGATGGAATCGTAAATGTAGTATCCACAGTAATCATTCGCGGGTTCCTGCCACAACCACTTTACAAGAAATAGAGGTCAATCAAACTGATAAGCAAGAATGCCAAATGGTATTGATGAAACTAGCGCTTGAATCAAGATATAGGAGATGCGCGCGCGGAACATGCTACTATATAGTACTTACTTTCGGGTATCTAAATTCTAGCTTCTTCGGCAGTCCCGGAGCTTTTTTGGTGAATTTTCTCCAAACCCTGCCAGACAAAGAAAACAATTACTTGATATCAGAAATGAAGTTGCTGATATGCATGGTGGATAATATTGATCGATTTAACTTACCTGTCGAGCATTTGAGTCATGTCCGCATACTCCTCGGGATCTTTACGTTTAGAGTCCAAGACAGTTACTACTCCCTTCTCAAGCTTAATCTCTAAGAGAATATAGTGGAAGCTGCGCACGCATGCATGAACTCATCAATTACATTACTATAACCTTGACTGATATATAAGGGAAACCAAATATGCACAAGACAGTAACACTCACTTGAAGTTGTAAGGAAAGACTATTATATCTTTGTTTTTATTTACCACCACGATCGTAGCAAGTTGGTCTCGGTATCTAAGGGACGCAATTTAACCTCGGTTGCATCTATGAGGTATGTGTTAATGAACCCAATATCACCTACTTGTCTTTTCTTCAATTCGACGATCTTCAATCTGCATAATATAGTGAGGATAATTATAAATACATGCAATGAAGATCAGCTATATAGAGAGACTTAATGACAGAAGTAGTACTACTTACAGACAGTAGCAGGTGACCGTTGTTTTATCGAGGGCCAATTGATTGAAAAACTGATAGAACTCCTCAAATGGAACAGGCAACAGTTCAATTCCAACGAGGTCATGCTCCGGTTTAACTCTCAAATACAAGTTATCCCTCCCCCAGACTCTCTAGAGATTTTCAAGTACCAATCATGCAATCTTCGCATATTCGTTGATAGAGATCTTTCATTTTTGACGAGAGGCTTTTTGTACTCGTATCTTTCTATCTGTACGTCCAAGAAATCATATTGTACATCGTCAGACACGTAATCTCCAATATTGGTATAACCGGGCACCATCCTCGGATCATTAGCGACCATGTCGCTAGACACCTTGAGCGGGGGGCACGATTGGTCCGCTTGTTCGCCGAGCTGGGCAATTTGTTTCCCAGCTCATCCTTCTGCTAACCTTTGATCACTTTTAGTACCTCCCGACCGCTTCGCTGCTTGAAATGACTTTTGAATCATGCGGTCATCATTGTCCTTCGGCTTACTTTTCGCTGGTTGCTTCAGGGCAGCAAGAGTGCGCTTTGCTTTCACCGCATCTATCTTCTCCTCCGGAGGTGGATGTCTCTGTGCTTTCAACCCTTCAAGCCAGTCCTTCACTTCGCCTTGAGCTATCTTCGTGTTTTCCTCATCGGACCTCTCATATGGTAACTTCTCTAGAGGCGTGAGAGAAGGACCGAATCTGCATCGCCTCCCGCCTCTGGATGTACTGCTAGACATCACGAGACCAGACGAAGCGGATGTCTTTTTTCCTTGCTTACGCGCCGGAGCAGGAGCAGCCGGAGCGGCGGCAGGTCTCTTCCGCCCTTGCTGACTAGGCGGAGAAGGAGGAGTAGGCTGGCTGCTCGGGCGCGCTGGCGGCGAAGGAGGCGGAGTGCCGCCACGCGCCGGTGGCGAAGGAGGCAGAGTGCCGCCACGCGCCGGAGAAGGAGCCGGAGTGCCCTGATCGTCACTCGCCGGAGGAGGAGGCGGTGGAGGAGGCGGAGTGCCCTGACTCGCCGGAGGAGGAGGAGGAGGAGGCGGAGGCGTCCAGTTGAGAATGTTGATGAGGTCCTTCCGCCATAGGCATGGAGTCTTCAGTGAAGAACCCAGCCGAGTCTCCCCTTCACCGGTAGGGTGGTCAAGCTGGAGCTCCTCAAATCTCTCTGTAATTTCATCCACCATCACCCTAGCATATCCTTTTGGAATCGGCCGGCAGTGAAAAGTGCCGCCGGGTCCAGTAGGATAAACAGAGCCAGCTGCCTCCTTGACCTTCAGATTCATCCACTGCGCCATAAGGTGGCAATTTTGTGCCTCCGTGATAGCATCCACCGGATACCTGGCAGTAGCCGTCAAGACAGGCTCCGGCTGAAGCAGCTCGGTGGAAGCCACGCTGCTTCTCCGCTGAGATGGCGGGGTAGCTTCGGGGGAAGCTTCGGCAATTCTTTTGTCCCGATTTGCTTCCCGTTCCTCTATTGCTTGTATTATGGCCCGCAGCGCCTGCAGTTCGGTCTGCTCCATTCTCTTCCTCCTCTCGTGGCTTTTGTAGCCGCGTGCGTCCGGAAACCCAGCACGCCACAGAAGGGAGCCTCGCGTGCCTCGTGTCCGTCCAGGGTGCTCAGGATTCCCGAGGGCCATTGTCAGCTCGTCGTTCTCTCTGTCGGGGAATAACGTCCCTTCATGCGCTGCTTTGATATACTGCCGCATCTTCCTGAGTGGTGTTTCCAATTGCTTGTCCGTCCAAATGCACCTCCCTGATACAGGGTCCAAGGTTCCGCCAGCCCCGAAGAACCAAGTCCGGCAACGGTCTGGCCATTGCATTGTCTCTGGTTCGATCCCTTTCTCAAGCAGATCATTCTCAGCCTTGGCCCACTTAGGCCGGGCTCTGAGGTAGCCACCTGACCCCGTGCGATGGTGATGCTTCTTCTTCGCAGCATTTATCCAGTTTGTCTCCGACATCTTCTGACTCTTTTCCGATGTCTTATAGGCCACAAATGTGGGCCAGTCATCTTTGATCTTCTCATATATGCGCTCGAATTCTGGAGTCTTTTTATCTTTGACAAACTTATTCAGTTTTTTCTTCCATGCCCTGAATTGCTCTGCCATCTTCGAAAGAGCAGCAGACTTGATTAAGTCCTCTTTAACTGGCTTCGCCGGATCTTCCTCTGGCGGTAGGATGAAATTTGACTTCAACTCAGTCCAAAGATCTTCTTTCTGCATATCAGTGACATAAGACACCTGAGCGTCATTTGCAGCCGGCTTTAACCATTGATGGATGCTGATCGGGATCTTGTCCCTAACCAGAACCCCGCACTGATTAACAAATGCGTTCTTTGTCCGGATGGGGTCAATCGGCTCGCCGAAGCGCGAGATTTCTGAGATCTCAAACTTTTCATCCGGCCTCAACTTTTTCTTCGCGCCTCGTCTCTTTACCGAAGATTTGCTCGATCCGGAGGGCTAGAAAAAGGAACAAAGACGAGAGTTAATGAATGCATCAATTAACTAGTCAGCACAGGCTTAACTAGCATATATACCTCCTGGCCGGACTCGGTTCGGTCACCGGAGCCAGCATCACGGTCTCCTTCTTGCACCGGCATTGGGTCACCGGAGCCGTCCTCACGGTCTACTTCTTCCATGTGCATTGGGTCACCGGAGCCATCAATATCATAGCCTAGATCTTCCAGCTGCAGCTCTCTTTCCACCTGCTCATCGGTGTCATTGAGAAACGACAAGACGGCATTTTGTCCGTCTGCGATTATGTCCATCAACATCGCTTCTTGTGCTAGGTCTCGGGTGTTGTCGTCCATAATTTCTACAAATATTTACAACATGCCAGTTATTATTCAAACATGACAGATGTATATATTAATGGCAACGTAGAACTAGCTTCGACCCTCGACCCCTGGACGACCCTCGACTACTCGGCGATCTACAACCGTAGACCCCCTCATGTCACATTTTGTCTAGTGTCAAAGGATTCAACAAAACCAATACTTCATCATTAGGCGAAAGTAACAGTCGCATGATGGTACGAAGCTCTCCAAAGTTATTTTGGAAAGGAGTCCCAGATAGGATAATTCATAACAAAAGACGGATTATCCTATCAGGAACTCCATTCCAAAATAACTTTGCATAACTTCGTACCAACATGCCCCAGTTACTTCTGGCAAATGATGAAGTCATGGATTTCTTCAATACTTTGACACTAGCTAGGCAACCTCTCTCGACCCCTCGACCCTCGACTGCTCGGCAATCCACAACCCTAGACCCCCTCATGTCACATTTTGTCTAGTGTCAAAGGATTCAACAAAACCAATACTTCATCATTAGGCGAAAGTAACAATAGCATGATGGTACGAAGCTCTCCAAAGTGGTTTTGGAACGGAGTCCCAGATAGGATAATTCGTAACAAAAGACAGATTATCCTATCAGGAACTCCGTTCCAAAACAACTTTGCATAACTTCGTACCAACATGCCCCGGTTACTTCTGGCAAATGATGAAGTCATGGAATTCTTCAATACTTTGACACTAGCTAGGCAACCTCTCGACCCCTTGACCCCCGACTGCTCGGCGATCCACAACCCTAGACCCCCTCATGTCACATTTTGTCTAGTGTCAAAGGATTCAACAAAACCAATACTTCATCATTAGGCAAAAGTAACAGTCGCATGATGGTACGAAGCTCTCCAAAGTTATTTTGGAACGGAGTCCCAGATAGGATAATTCGTAACAAAAGACGGATTATCCTACCAGGAACTTCGTTCCAAAATAACTTTCCATAACTTCGTACCAACATGCCCCGGTTACTTCTGGAAAATGATGAAGTCATGGAATTCTTCAATACTTTGACACTAGCTAGGCAACCTCTCTCGACCCCTCGACCCTCGACTGCTCGGCGATCCACAACCCTAGACCCCCTCATGTCACATTTTGTCTAGTGTCAAAGGATTCAACAAAACCAATACTTCATCATTAGGCGAAAGTAACAGTAGCATGATGGTACGAAGCTCTCCAAAGTTATTTTGGAACGGAGTCCCAGATAGGATAATTCGTAACAAAAGACGGATTATCCTATCAGGAACTCCGTTCCAAAATAACTTTGCATAACTTCGTACCAACATGCCCCGGTTACTTCTGGCAAATGATGAAGTCATGGATTTCTTCAATACTTTGACACTAGCTAGGCAACCTCTCTCGACCCCTCGACCCTCGACTGCTCGGCGATCCACAACCCTAGACCCCCTCATGTCACATTTTGTCTAGTGTCAAAGGATTCAACAAAACCAATACTTCATCATTAGGCGAAAGTAACAGTAGCATGATGGTACGAAGCTCTCCAAAGTGGTTTTGGAACGGAGTCCCAGATAGGATAATTCGTAACAAAAGACGGATTATCCTATCAGGAACTCCGTTCCAAAACAACTTTGCATAACTTCGTACCAACATGCCCCGGTTACTTCTGGCAAATGATGAAGTCATGGAATTCTTCAATACTTTGACACTAGCTAGGCAACCTCTCGACCCCTCGACCCCCGACTGCTCGGCGATCCACAACCCTAGACCCCGATCATGTCACATTTTGTCTAGTGTCAAAGAATTCAACAAAACCAATACTTCATCATTAGGCGAAAGTAACAGTCGCATGACGGTACGAAGCTCTCCAAAGTGGTTTTGGAACGGAGTCCCAGAAAGGATAATTCGTAACAAAAGACGGATTATCCTATCAGGAACTTCGTTCCAGAACAACTTTGCATAACTTTATACAAACATGCCCCGGTTACTTCTGGCAAATGATGAAGTCATGGATTTCTTCAATACTTTGACACTAGCTAGGCAACCTCTCTCGACCCCTCGACCCTCGGTCCCTCGACGACCCTCGGCCCCTCGACGACCCTCGGCCTCTCGACCCCTCGATCCTCGGCCTCTCGACCCCTCGACGACCCTCGGCCCCTCGGCGATCTCTCGACCCTTGACGACCCTCGGTCCCTCGACGACCCTCGAACCCCCCGCCCCTAATGACGAAGTTATCGGGGAGGGTGTATATCGATAACGACATATCCGATAAAAAAAAGAGGAAGAAGAAGAAAAAAGGAACCGCTAGAGGAGAAGATCGAAGAAAAAAAAGAAAAAAAAAGGAGAAGAAGAAAGGAATAGAGGAGAAGAAGAGAAAATTTCTCTTCTTCTCCTCTATTCCTTTCTTCTTCTCCTCTTTTTCTTCTTCTTTTTTCTTCTTCTTATTTATTTCTCTTCTTCTTCCTCTCCTCTTCTTCTTTCTTTCCTCTTTCTTATTTTCTTCTTTCCTATCCTTCTTTTTCTAAATTTGTAACTTTTATATATATAAAACTTTCTATACATATTTAGCATATATAAACAAAAAACTATATAGCCACATACACATATATATACATCACATACACATCACATACAGCAACTATACATCACAATTGTAACTATCTATATATAAACAAAAAACATTCTATGAAAAAAACATTTTAAACATATATATTTAGCAAATTCCTAAGAAAAATAAACAAAAATATATATACACATACAAAATATATATACAGCAACTATATACACATAACACATATACACATATATATACATACATACATATATATATATATATATATATATATATATATATAAACAGCAACTATATATAAACAAAAAAACCCTCACATCGCGCGGCGGGGCGGGGCGGCGCGACGGCGACGGGGCGGGGCGGCGCGACGGCGACGGGGCGACGGCGACGGGGCGGGGCGACGGCGCGGGGCGGGGCGGCGCGGGGGCGCGGGGCGGGGCGACGGCGCGACGGCGACAGGGCGGCGTTGGGGGCGACGGCGACGGCACGACGGGGCGACGGCGACGGGGCGACGACGACGGGGCGACGGGGTGACGGGGGCGGGGACGAAGAAGCAGAGTGAGGAGGCGTCGGCGGCGGGGAAGGAGAAATTTTCGCAAGTGTTGGTTATATAGGAGGAGTATTAGTCCCGGTTTGTGCCACCAACCGGGACTAATACCACCCTTTAGTCCCGGTTGGTGCCACCAACCGGGACCAAAGGCCTTGCTGGCGCGGTGCGGTGGGATGTTTAGTCCCACCTCGCTAGTTGAGAGAGGCCAGCACCAGTTTATAAGCTGCGCTGCCTCTCTCCTCTCGAACTCATCTGAAATGCAGGCTTACGGGCCTAATTCGACAGTGCAATGCCTGTGGGCCTACTGGGCCTGCTGCGGGCCTGAATCCTGGCCCATTGTTGGGTTTCTAGTCGTATTCAGGCCGTGCTGGCCCTGTAGGTGGCATTTTTTTATTCTTTTTTTCTATTTATTTTTTCATTTCTACTTAGAACTAAATACTTATAGTTTTTTAGTGATTTCTTTTTTCTTTTAGGTCACAAAAATTATAAACTTTCATTATTTTCTTTTTGCTTTATTTATTTTATTTTGTTTCTACTTACAACAAAATACTTATTGTTGCTATTTTTTTTGCAAGTTTTTTTGTTTTGTTTTCTGCATTATTTATTTTCTTTTGTTTTTTGCTTTATTTTTTAATTCTTTCTGGTAAAACCAATTACAAACTTTCTGTTAGTGCAAGTAGTATTCAAATTTGAATAGTTTAAATTTGAAATTATTTGTTTTCTTTGTTGCTTTATTTATTTTATTTTGTTTCTACTTACAATGAAATACTTATTATTGCTATTTTTATTTTTTTGCAAGTTTTTTTTGTTTTCTGCATTATTTATTTTCTTTTGTTTTTTGCTTTATTTTTTAATTCTTTCTGGTAAAATCAGTTACAAACTTTCTGTTAGTGCAAATTTGAATAGTACAAATGGACAATGGTATCATACTCGTTTGTTACAAAGTTGGCATGGTATCATCATAATAGTTGCCGAAAAAAGTCTTCACTTTTTCTTCGCTTTTGTCATTTGCTTATTGCGCCGTAACCATGGATAATCTTCATCGTTTATCAGGATGCTTGGGTCAGCCTTGACTTTGAAGGGAGGAATTTCATGAAACTTTTCATAATCTTCAGACATGTCTGTCTTGCCCTCCACTCTCAGGATGTCCCTTTTTCCTGAAAGAACTATGTGGCGCTTTGGCTCATCGTATGATGTATTCGCTTCCTTATCTTTTCTTTTTCTCGGTCTGGTAGACATGTTCTTCACATAGATAACCTATGCCACATCATTGGCTAGGACGAACGGTCCGTCAGGGTATCCAAGATTTTTCAGATCCACTGTTGTCATTCCGTACTGTGGGTCTACCTGTACCCCGCCTCCTGGCAGATTGACCCATTTGCACTTAAACAAAGGGACCTTAAAATCATGTCCCTAGTCAAGTTCCCATATGTCCACTATGTAACCATAATATGTGTCCTTTCCCCTCTCGGTTGTTGCATCAAAGCGGACACCGCTGTTTTGGTTGGTGCTCTTTTGATCTTGGACAATCGTGTAAAATGTATTCCCATTTATCTCGTATCCTTTGTAAATCAATACATTCGAAGATGGTCCCCTGGACAACAAGTACAACTCATCACAAACAGTGTTGTCACCTCTGAGACGTGTTTCCAACCAACTGCTGAAAGTCCTGATGTGTTCACATGTAATCCAGTCGTCGCACTGCTCCGGGTGTTTGGAGCCCAGACTGTTCTTGTGTTCATCGACATACGGGGTCACTAATGTAGAGTTATGTAGAACTGTGTAGTGTGCTTGAGACCAAGAATATCCGTCCCTGCATATTATTGAGTCCCTTCCAAGCGTGCCTTTTCCAGTCAGTCTCCCCTCGTACCGCGATTTAGGGAGACCTATCTTATTAAGGCCAGGAATGAAGTCAACACAAAACCCGATGACATCCTCTGTTTGATGGCCCATGGAGATGCTTCCTTCTAGCCTGGCGCGGTTACGGACATATTTCTTTAGGACTCCCATGAACCTCTCAAAGGGGAACATATTGTGTAGAAATACGGGCCCCAGAATGACAATCTCGTCGACTAGATGAACTAGGACGTGTGTCATGATATTGAAGAAGGATGGTGGGAACACAAGCTCGAAACTGACAAGACATTGCGCCACGTCACTCCTTAAACTTGGTACGATTTCTGGATCGATCACCTTCTGAGAGATTGCATTGAGGAATGCACATAGCTTCACAATGGCTAATCGGACGTTTTCTGGTAGAAGCCCCCTCAATGCAACCGGAAGCAGTTGCGTCATAATCACATGGCAGTCTTGAGACTTTAGGTTCTGGAACTTTTTCTCTGCCATATTTATTATTCCCTTTATATTCGACGAGAAGACAGTCGGGACCTTCATACTAAGCATGCATTCAAAGAAGATTTCTTTCTCTTCTTTCGTAAGAGCATAGCTGGCAGGACCTTCATACTGCTTCGGAGGGATGCCGTCTTTTTCGTGCAAACGTTGCAGGTCCTCCCGTGCCTCAGCTGTATCTTTTGTCTTTCCATACACGCCCAAGAAGCCTAGCAGGTTCACGCAAAGGTTCTTCGTCACGTGCATCACGTCGATTGAAGAGAGGACCTCTAGGTCTTTCCAGTAGGGTAGGTCCCAAAATATAGATTTCTTCTTCCACATGGGTACGTGTCCCTCAGCGTCATTCGGAACAGCTAGTGCGCCGGGGCCCTTTCCAAAGATTACGTGTAAATCATTGACCATAGGAAGTACGTGATCACCGGTACGCATGGCGGGCTTCTTCCGGTGATCTACCTCGCCTTTGAAATGCTTGCCTTTCTTTCGACATTGATGGTTGGTCGAAAGAAATCGACGATGGCCCAGGTACACATTCTTCCTGCACTTGTCCAGGTATATACTTTCAGTGTCATCTAAATAGTGCGTGCATGCGTGGTATCCTTTGTTTGTCTGTCCTGAAAGGTTACTGAGAGCGGGCCAATCGTTGATGGTCACGAACAGCAAGGCCTTTAGATCAAATTCCTCATGTCTGTGCTCATCCCACGCACGTACACCGTTTCCATTCCACAGCTGTAAAAGTTCTTCAACTAATGGCCTTAGGTACACATCAATGTCGTTGCTGGGTTGCTTAGGGCCTTGGATGAGAACTGGCATCATAATGAACTTCCGCTTCATGCACATCCAAGGAGGAAGGTTATACATACATAGAGTCACGGGCCAGGTGCTGTGATTGCTGCTCTGCTCCCCAAAAGGATTAATGCCATCCGCGCTTAAAGCAAACCATACGTTCCTTGGGTCCTTTGCAAACTCCTCCCAGTACTTTCTCTCGATTTTTCTCCACTGCGACCCGTCAGCGTGTGCTCTCAGATTTCCCGTCTTTCTTACGGTCCTCACTGTGCCATCGCATCAACTTGGCATGCTCTCTGTTTCTAAACAAACGTTTCAACCGTGGTATTATAGGAGCATACCACATCACCTTCGCAGGAACCCTCTTCCTGGCGGGCTCGCCATCAACATCACCAGGGTCATCTCGTCTGATCTTATACCGCAATGCACCGCATACCGGGCATGCGTTCAGATCCTTGTATGCACCGCGGTAGAGGATGCAGTCATTAGGGCATGCATGTATCTTCTGCACCTCCAATCCTAGAGGGCATACGACCTTCTTTGCTGCGTATGTACTGTCGGGCAATTCGTTCTCCTTCGGAAGCTTCTTCTTCAATATTTTCAGTAGCTTCTCAAATCCTTTGTCAGCCACAGCATTCTCTGCCTTCCACTGCAGCAATTCCAGTACGGTACCGAGCTTTGTGTTGCCATCTTCGCAATTGGGGTACAACCCTTTTTTGTGATCCTCTAACATGCGATCGAACTTCAGCTTCTCCTTTTGACTTTCGCATTGTGTCCTTGCATCGACAATGACCCGGCGGCGATCATCATTTGGTTCCTCTTGATCTTCAGCAGCTTCACCCGTTGCAGCATCATTATGCACATCGTCTGGTTCCTCTTGATCTTCACCAGCTCCCCCCATTGTAGCATCACCGTATTCAGGGGGCACATAGTTGTCATCGTACTCTTCTTCTTCGCCGTCTTCCATCATAACCCCTATTTCTCCGTGCCTCGTCCAAACATTATAGTGTGGCATGAAACCCTTGTAAAGCAGGTGGGAGTGAAGGATTTTCCGGTTAGAGTAAGACATCGTATTCACACATTTAGTGCATGGACAACACATAAAACCATTCTGCTTGTTTGCCTCAGCCGAATTTAGAAACTCATGCACGCCCTTAATGTACTCGGAGGTGTGTCTGTCACCGTACATCCATTGCCGGTTCATCTGCGTGCATTATATATAATTAAGTGTGTCAAAAACCATTACAGAACATCATAAATAGATAATTAAGTGACCAAATGGATAAAAGTTCATCATCACATTAAAACCAAAGTACATACATATATAGTTCTCATCTAACAACATATAGCTCTCCATACACATCGAAACTATGTAAAACATTTCAATGCGAAAACAAATGCGATCATAATCACAACCAAGGTAACAATTGATCCAACGGCATAATGATACCAAGCCTCGGTATGAATGGCATATTTTCTAATCTTTTTAATCTTCAACCGCATTGCATCCATCTTGATCTTGTGATCATCGACGACATCCGCAACATGCAACTCCAATATCATCTTCTCGTCCACAATTTGTTTTCCTTCAAGAATTTGTTTTCTTCTTCAACTAAATTTAACCTCTCGACAATAGGGTCCATCTTGATCTTGTGATAATCGATGACTTCCGCAACATGCAACTCCAATTCCATCTTCTCCTCCTCCATTTTTTCCAATTTTTTCTTTAAGGAAATGTTTTCCTCTTCAACTAAATTTAACCTCTCCACAAGAGGGTCGGTTGGAATTTCCGGTTCAACTACCTCCTTGACATAATAAAACATCTATGCATGTCAGGTTGGTCGGCATAACTATCATAAACACTAAAACAAATAGTTATAAATTAAAGATAATATACCACATCTGAATCGTAGGCAGGACGAGGGCCCACGTGGGCGGATATCAAAACCATCGCACTATATAATAACAAGCAATAATAAACGTAAGAAAATTAGACAAATATCTATCTAAAGCAATAATAACAAGAAATAATAAAAGTAAGAAAAGCATGGACATAACAAGAGGCTCACCACGGTGGTGCCGATGACGAGATCGGCGGGGGCGATCGACGGCGGCGAAGACGGGGACGGGATGTGACGGACCGCTAAACCTAGACAAATCTCGGAGAAAATAGAGCTTCGAGAGGAGAAAAGCTTAACTAGTGTGGCTCGGGCATTCCACCGAACACGTTGTGTGCATAGGAGGTGAGCTAGAGCACCACTAACCCCTCTCCCCCTCGGCCAAAAAAAAACAGAGCAGTGAGCTCTGCTCTTGAGTGAGGGGTTATATATAGGCACCTCATTGGTCCCGGTTGGTGCTACGAACCGGGGCTAAAGGGGAGCCTTTGGTCCCGGTTTATATCACCAACCGGGACCAATGGTGGTGGGCCAGGAGCAAGAGCCATTGGTCCCGGTTTGTCGCTCCAACCGGGACCAAAAGGTCCAGACGAACCGGGACCAATGGCCCACGTGGCCCGGCCGGCCCCCTGGGCTCACGAACCGGGTCCAGTGCCCCCATTGGACCCGGTTCTAGATTGAACCGGGGCTAATGGGCTGGACAGGCCTGGACCAATGCCCTGTTTTCTACTAGTGTCTCGATAAAAACGAGATGATGGTTTGGAGAGATCAACATCACAATGCCTCCGGAATGAAAGAATATATACTAGGTCGTTGGAAAGAAAAGAACGGAGAAGAAAATGACAACTTCTCCCACGAATGAATTTTGAAAAAAACATCCTTACGAAGAAGGGTTGAACGGAGTTGTTGGAAAAATCAACAACAAAAGAATAAGCTTGATGTGGGCTTATGGAAAACATCTCAAAATTAAGAGGTGACAACCAGCCACTAACGGAAATATTTGATTGGATTGAGATCAACAAGGAGACGATAAACTTATTTCACCGGAATGATAAATGAAGAACTTGGGTCATTTATAAGCACCATAATTAGCAACAAGCCTTAGGGAAGGCTTTTTGGTGAAATACAACCCAAGATTACTCCAACGAATAAATTGAATGGTTGGAAAGATCTCCTGAACAAAGAAAATGATGGGTTTAAATATCTCATTCCTGACAGCTTGTGAATCATGAAACATGAAGGGAAATTGTCAAAAAGGGCATACCACCCTCTCAAACAATAAGGTAGAAAGAATTGCACTTGGAAAGCATGATGAAGAATGCTTTAGCTCCAACAAGAATCTTGATGAAGACTTCGAGGATGAATTAATCTTGATGAACCACCATGAAAACTCCGATAATGAAAGCATGAGAAGTGAAAGATGAAAAGAATAAGATTCAAGGCCTGCGATGAATTAGATGGAGGTTTGGAATGGTATAATTGAAATAACTTGGAGCTCCGGAAAACAAGATGAACAACTTAGAACCAAGGATATGATATGATGAACAAGCTCTGAAGGAAGGGATTAAATCACCTTGAAGGAATAAGAATAAGAATTATGTCATGCATATCCTTCACCAATTTAAATTCATGACAACCAAAGGATTTGGCATCCTACTTATTCTCATTGGGAAGAATTAAAGAGAGATCTCGCACAAGCTTGGATAAATATTCAACAAAGCACTGGTAGGATTATGAAAAGAACAAATGAATTAATACGATAACAACAGAAGAGTAATCTTGAATGCACCACCGTAAAAATATGGAGACGAACGGAGAGACATCAATTAAGAATAGTTGGAGGAAGAAGTTGAAAACTGAGAACGAAGAATCTTCTGAAATGATGGCCTTCGGAGGATCACAATGGAAAGAATTCATGAAATGCTTCGGATGGGTATAAAAGAATTCCTCACAATCGGAACAATAATGAGCATGGCATGAAGCTAGAACCACGAATCTTGAGAGAACGGCCAAGATTTAAGAGAAACACATCTCCGGTCTTCAAAGCTGAGAATGACAACGAGAACCACCTTGAAGAATTTGAGATACTCCGGAAGCATAAAAAGATGGAAGGTTTAACCAAACATGAAAAGAATTTGAAAACGATCTGGGAGAAGGCATATGACTGATAACAATCATTCTTACGTCACACTTTGAAAAGAATTTCAGTATAACTCCGGACAAATATAAGAGTCAGGTATGATCCAGGGAAAAAGACCTATGAGTTAGGGACCACTAAATAAATCACCGTTGAAAAATATTGCTTAAGAGATATTGCACCGGATGAATTAAATGGCTTGAACAAGATAACAATCCTTAAAAAAACTTGAACGGAATAAGAATGGAAACGCGGATCTTCTGAGATACCTTGAACACTCCGGATAGGAATTAGAGAGTTGAATAAGCAAGAGAGACTTTGGATAAGAATTCCCACATTGGAAAACATGTGAAACAAGAGGCACACATATGATCAATACGGAAGCTTGGATTTAGTCCACCGGAGAAGAATATTAGAATTAAGAATGATGAATTTGAAATTCTTGAGCATCTTCACGATAACTCACCGGATAAGAACATTGAAGGAAATGAATGAAGAAACATCACATTAATAAAATGGATACTTCATTTGAGAATTTCTGGCTCCATAAAGAAAAGGGTGGGAGGGTGGGGGAAAACAAAGACAACTTGGGATGAATGAAACAGACAAATCGTCAGATTTCTCAACGACGTCCGTATGGAATAACTTGAAGAGAAGGCACACCGGTTGAAAAGGATTAAAAAAAATCTCGATGATCAAAAAGGATTTGCACTCCCATAGAAATATGAGAACACCGATTAGGAAAGATATGGAATCAACATTTGACATCGAAGCAACTCGAATACCAGAATCAAAACAAAAACAAAGGATAGATATGTTGCAACATAATCTTCACAATTTCATTCGAACAGAGAATTGAACGAATGAATTCCGTAGGTACATCAACTTGTCGAGAAGCCACTTGGGAGAACAAAATATAAATAAAAACAACAAGGAGCAGATAGAACAAATACAAGATAGAAGCTTCGTTTCACATATTCGTGCTGAAAGCTTATGGAACGTGTTACAAAAGGGTTTTGCAATCCCCGGATCAGCATAGCCAAGGACCCTTTAAGATGCAACTCCCGATCGGAACAACGCCCATAAAACCACTTCACTCAATGTAGAACTCCGAACTCCATATCATGCATTCATTGGAAGAATGCCTACGAGCTACTTGAAAACCCACCTATTAATTTCAGAAAGTTTCCAGTTATGCAATCAGGTGTTGGGGATACAGGGGAAGCATCGCGCACTCAACTCTAATCCTACATCCAGCTGTATCCATCCTTCAACACATAACCAGTTATTTCCGGAAACCGTTTACCTTGGACCTTCGAAATGCATCTACTATACAAGCTATGGCAATACTCCCGAACTACCTCCCCAGTACTGGGTGATGTCGGGGTTATCTTGCCACTAACCGCATAGGAGAGTTTTCGATCTCGGCCGTCTTAAGTATTCCAGAACTTCTGCGATATATTTGTAGTTTTCATAATTGCTCTCCAGGCCTCAGACGGAGGAGGAGGTGAAGGAGGGCGATCAGGAACCTCTTCACCCTCTGGGTTAGCGTTGGGAACCCTTTTAGGAGCCATCCTGAAAGAGATGACCACCATTAGCCATTTGATTGCAAGAAGATATAAGCTGAAACAACGGCTAGAATTGCAACATAGTCTTCACAAGAATCATTCGAACAAGAGGAACGAATGAAATTCACAGTTTAATGATAACAACAATCTTCACGAGAAGCCACTTGGGAGACAAAAGGTAAATAAAAAACAACAAGGTGCAGATAGAACAAATACAAGATAGAAGCTTCGTTCGACATATTCGTGCTGAAAGCTTATGGAACGTGTTACGAAAGGGTTTTGCAATCCCCGGATCAGCATAGCCAAGGACCCTTTAAGATGCAACTCCCGATCGGAACAACGGCCATAAAACCACTTCACTCAATGTAGAACCCCGAACTCCATACCATGCATTCGTTGGAAGAATGCCTACGAGCTACTAGATGAACCCTCCTATTAATTTCCGAAAGTTTCCAGTTATGCAATCGGGTGTTGGGGATACAGGGGAAGCATCGCGCACTCAACTGTAATCCTACATCCAGCTGTATCCATCCTTCAACACATAACCAGTTATTTCCGGAAACCGTCTACCTCGGACCTTCAAAATGCATCTACTATACAAGCTATGGCAATACTCCCGAACTACCTCCCTAGTACTGGGTGATGTCGGGGTTATCTTGCCACTAACCGCATAGGAGAGTTTTCGATGTCGGCCGTCTTAAGTATTCTAGAACTGCCGCGATGGATTTGTGACGACAACACCTCGGAGCTCAACTCCCCGGGACACTGCCACAACCCCTAAATGACAGGAGGCATCGAGAACAATGTTCTCGTCACAAAGACATCGGAACAATCCAAACAATACTCGTGTGATCCTAAAAATATTGGTGAATTTTTGAGAGTAGAAGACACAAGTAATCGTCAGGAGTCCTCACCAGAGTGAAAAGGGATGAGGAGCAAAAGAAATCCTACTCTCCGATATATATAGGACTCAAAACATTTTCAAGTGTGTGCCTAGACTCAACCGTCAACGATTCGATCAATCACTGGGGGCTCCTAGGTGGGAGAAGGCTCTGATACCAACTTGTAATGCCCAAGATGGGATTATACCTCCTACGTGTCGAGGCACGACTTAAAGGTATAAGCCCATTCTAGAATGATCTCAAGTTTGGTATCTTTGCACGACTCATGTAAAATGAGGGATGAAATTGCAAAAGGATAGTTGGCTTACACTCGCCACATCACACAATACATTATATAAGCAAATCATCATCCAAAACATCACAACCCGACTACGGGCGAAGACCCAAAAGAAAGATACCAAAAACATAAGCCACATGTCCGATCGCCCCTAGTAGAAACCACTAATGATCGTCGAAAACGTCACATACATACGCCACTCTCTTCATCGAGCTCCCAGTGAAGTACTTGAACCAGCTCCTGCATCATTTTCGGCTGAACCTGCATCTGGTGTTGTAGTATCTGTGAGCCACGTGGACTCAGCAATTCCATAACCATGGGTATCAAGACTAGCAAAGCTTTATCGGTATGGAAAAGGGTAGTGGTGAGGTTGCAGCAGCAGCTAAGCAATATATGATGGCTACCTTACGAGTACAAGACTAAGATGAGCATCTACGCAAGCGGTCGCAAACTAGTAATGATCGCTAAAGATCGTGAACTACCTACGAGTCAAACATAACCCCACCGTGTTCTCTTCTCAAAGTGAAAAGAGACAGTCACGGTTACTCACACAGTTGTGTGTTTTACTTCGGATCCTCTGTCAAGTTTTCTACAACCGGACATTAACAAATTCCAATCTGCCACATAACCGCGGGCATGGCTTTCGAAAGATCATAACCCTGCAGGGGTGTCCCAACTTAGTCCATCACAAGCTCTCACGATCAGCTGAAGTGATAAATATAATATCATCACCCCTTATCTTAGGGAAATCCGATCAGGCTCGGTATCCCGGTGCACAAGACATTTCGACAATGGTAAAACAATTCTAGCAAGACCTCCCGGCGTGCCGACACCCTGATAGTAGCCGCGCGTTTCTCGTCTTAGGCCACGACCGGATGGGCGATTCTACAGGTTATACCAGATACCTCGAGTTTCCCCGTGGCGGCCCCGCAGAACCCCCGTTTGGGACCAACACCATCAGCACTGGCCCCCATGCTATGTAGAAAGAATCCCGGAGGGCGCGACCCCCTATGCAATTTTAATTAAAATTGCATAGGGGGTCGCGCCCTCGGGGATTCTTTCTACATAGCAGGGGGGCCAGTGCTGATTTGCATAGGGGGTCGCGCCCTCGGGGATTCTTTCTACATAGCAGGGGGGCCAGTGCTGATGGTGTTGGTCCCAAACGGGGGTTCTGCGGGGCCGCCACGGGGAAACTCGAGGTATCTGGTATAACCTGTAGAATCGCCCATCCGGTCATGTCCTGAGATGAGATACGCGCGGCTACTATCAGGGTGTCGGCACGCCGGGAGGTCTTGCTGGACTTGTTTTACCATTGTCGAAATGTCTTGTGCACCGGGATACCGAGCCTGATCGGATTTCCCTAAGATAAGGGGTGATGATATTATATTTATCACTTCAGCTGATCGTGAGAGCTTGTGATGGGCGAAGTTGGGACACCCCTGCTGGGTTATGATCTTTCGAAAGCCGTGCCTGCGGTTATGTGGCAGATTGGAATTTGTTAATGTCCGGTTGTAGAAAACTTGACAGAGGATCCGAAGTAAAACACACAACTGTGTGAGTAACCGTGACTGTCTCTTTTCACTTTGAGAAGAGAACACGGTGGGGTTATGTTTGACTCGTAGGTAGTTCAGGATCTTTAGCGATCATTACTAGTTTGCGACCGTCTGCGTAGATGCTCATCTTATTCTTGTACTCGTAAGCTAGCCACCATATTATTCTTAGCCACTGCTGCCACCTCACCACTTTACCTCTTCCTACCCATAAAGCTTTGCTAGTCTTGATACCCATGGTTATGGGATTGCTGAGTCCTCGTGGCTCACAGATACTACAACAACAGATGTAGGTTCAGCCGAGAATGATGCAGGAGCTGGTTCAAGTACTTCACTGGGAGCTCGATGAAGAGAGTGGCCGTATGTTTGTGACGTTTCGACGATCAGTAGTGGTTTCTACTAGGGGCGATTCGGACCTGTGGCTTTATGTTTTGTTATCTTTCTTTTGGATCTTCGCCCGTAGTCGGGTTGTGATGTTTTGGATGATGATTTGCTTATGTAATGTATTGTGTGATGTGGCGAGTGTAAGCCAACTATCCTTTTGCAATTTCATCCCTATTTTTACATGAGTCGTGCAAAGATACCAAACTTGAGATCATTCCAGAATGGGCTTATACCTTTAAGTCGTGCCTCGACACGTAGGAGGTATAGTCCCATCCTGGGCATTATAGGAAAACAGTGCGGAATTCAAAAGACTTGCAAGAAAGATCAGACCACTTCCCCACCTCAAGCTGATGATAAGCGAAGTGATGGCGATCTCAATAACGTGATGCGTGTAGCCGCTCCAGGCCAAAGGGTTTCCTATGTGGTACTATAATGGTAAGGATGATGCCTCACGCTGTCTACACCAGGGTCCGGACAACCCCGCCACTCTGGTCGCCATCCTAGCTGATCTCTAAAAAGGGGAGAAGGAGGATTTTCTTCGCTTGAAGTGTCGGGAGGGTTTCTCTATGTATAACCCCATCGACTGGGTAAACCTTTCTCTGACCGCTAGTTTTACTCAATTTCTATTTTGAGATATCATAACCGAACTGAATTCGGCTACTTCCAACAGGAGTGGAGGAAGGTGGTCGAAGGGATTAGGAGTCCCATTCCATAGCCCGAGGACCATATTCGAGACATGGATCCCGGATTTGAGGAAGATCTGGACATAGGCATAAATCTTAAAAATGGAGTTTTCTATCAGGCCAGCCATGATGGTACTGAAGTGGCTATTATAGCCGACTATCCTGGCCTCCTCCCCCCCTCCCATGTAAGTACCCAGGAGACACCTCTTCAAAGAGAATATTGCCAGCGTACCTCACCCACCGCACTATCTCATGCTCGAAAGGGGCGACGCTCGTCCCGCCGTACTGCATCAAGAGCGTCTTCTCGGAAGGCGACGCCTGCGCAGGGCGGGTCTCTGAAGCAAAAGGGGACCGTAGACACCACCGAACCTCCTCCTTTATTGAAGAGGTATGACTTCTTTAACATATGTCTGGTGGCAGAGCCGGATTTTAATTTTCTGCTTTATTTTTTCTTTTTAGGAAGAGTATAAGTCGGACTGTGTCCAGGGATCCTGCTGGTCATGCTCCAACCAATCCAGCCCCAGGCCCATCCACAAGGACTAGGGTTGATGCAGGTGTAACGTCGGATTGTCCTCTTCAAGAGGATTCGGATGAGGTATAATTTACCAATTCCGAAGTGGAAATCGCAATGAATCATCGGCAGAGAAAAGCAGCCATGCGTGACCCAGCTTTTATTGAGGAGGCGTTTAACGCCTTCGGTTTTGCGGATGCATATATCCGAGCCACTCGAGACAGACTTGCCGGAGCCACTCACTATCTTTCCAAGGATATGCGGGTGAGTGTTAATTCAATGTTCATATGCCAGTAGCCCTGGAGACTTAAAGTAGTTGGCCCGATTGATTTAAGGATCGTTGTGTTTTTAGGTACTCAAGGAAAAGAATAACGTATTATCCAAAGAGCTGGAAAAATGTCAGACTAAGCTCAGTACTGTTACCATTGAATTAGAAGAAAATAAGTCCAAGAATGGCTCTGATGGTAAGCACAATAGTGTCCGGACAATATGGTCATGTACCGATCAATGGTCTCTAAGTATACATTGTTGGAACTATAGCGAGAGGACCAACAGACCAACTGGAGGAAAAGCTAAGGGCTACTCTGGCGGCGAAGGAACAAGCCGAAGGGGAAAGAGCTACTGGTCCGCGTGTACTCACACGAACCATAAATGAGAAAAACAAGTTACATGATGCAAATTTCCAGCTAGCCGAAGAGCTAAAGGACGTGCGAGCCCAACTCTCGGATGTCTTAAAAGAGAACAAGAAGCTTAAGGGCGACATATTCAAAGTTTCTTTACGAAAACAGTTCCTGCAGGCTTGTTAACTGGGTGGCCCGAAGGAGAGGTGTCCGGATTCCAAGGTGACCTGCTACAAGAGCTCTCCAAGGTATACGAACGAGCTCAAAAAGACATGAATAATATGGCCAAGGCTTTATGGCCAGCCGATTCGCCTCCAGAAATTATGGAGGAACTGGCGAGTTTGTTCAAAGGGGCTTGATGCTGCTTTGAATTATGGAAAGCATCAGCATGTCGAGAAGGTGCTCGAGAAGCTTGGGCTATGGTGAAGACCCGCTACACCGGACTTGACCCGAACCATATGGCTCGGGTTGGACCTCGAGGGCCTGACGGACTAGAAATTCCTGTAAGCTTGGTATATGACCAAGTAAAGATAGCCGCCAAGTATTCTCAATAGGACTGTAAATTAGACAGTCTTATAGATGGTATAGATGAAGAACATGTGTTTGATGCAATGTAACGATGTACTTTATCATCAAACTTATCTCCTACCGAATTTAATAGAAATATTGTCATGGCAGACCTTCTGCTTTAACCTCCGAAAACCCAAAGGCTGGAGTGTTTCTGAATACTATACATTTGGTAAACCCGTGGTATGTTCGGGAACCAGGCAATCCGGTCATATTTGCTTGAAAAAACAAACTATGTTCGGGGAGTTATGTTATATTACTATTTAACATAAGAAACATCTTCCAGAGAGAATAGTTACGTTAAGGTTTCCTTTCCCTGGGTCAGCATGCGTATGTATGCGTGCCTAAGCTTTTATCCTTAAAAAAGGATTGTAGGAAGCCTTATCCTATGAGATTTTAAAGTTTATGTGCTTTAAAAGCAATACTTCGTGTATCTGCTCACCAATTATTCCCTTAAGAATGATAGCTTTCGGCTTCACCCGTCTGAGGTACAGGTCCGGATTACCCTGTTGTAACAATCGCAGAGGTGCTCCCTTTACACCCTAGCCGAACAATCGGGAACGTAGGGTATAATCATAGGAGCCAGGCAACCCAGCTTGGCAAAGACTTAAGTCATAAAGGTGCATATAATGGCAAGGATACTGTCTGAAACAGACGACGTAAATATTTTGAGCAATATGCTTTTTAATAACGGGCTTCGTTATAGAAGCCTCCAAGTATTTTTGAGGTATATACATTTGAGGATGTTCTACCCTGTGATATTTTGGACAAGCTGAAAACTTATCGATAAGAAAAAATAAGAAAAAGAAGAGGAGAACTTAAAAACTAAAAACAGGGAATAAGACCTAGACTGAAAGGAAAACATGTGCTACCGAACTATCCGTAGAATCGTTGGAGCCTGGCACGTTCCATGGGTTCGGCTCAAGGCGATTATCTGATGTGTTTCGAAGGTGATAGGCTCCACCGGTTAGTACTTCGTCAATAATGAAGGGCCCTCCCATCTTGGTTTGAGCTTGTCATTTTTCTTCTCTGGGAGGCGTAAGCTGAGTTCGCCAACATTGTATGTCTTGGCCCGTACTTCTCTGCTTTGGTATCGCCTGGCCTATTGTTGATAAAATGCAGAACGGGCATGCGCGATATCACGCTCCTCTTCAAGGCTGTCTAAGTCATCCCGCCGATCGAGCTCAGCCTCTCTCTCTCTCTCTCTCTCTCCCTCTCTCTCTCTCTCTCTCTCTCTCTCTCTCCCTCTCTCTCTCTCTCTCTCTCTCTCTCTCTTCGTACATGCGCACTCGAGGTGAGTCATGAATAATATCGCAGGGCAAGACAACCTCTGCTCCGTACACCATGAAAAAAGATGTGTATCCGGTTGTTCGGTTAGGTGTAGTTCGCAGCCCCCAGAGTACGGAGTCGAGCTCCTCCACCTAGTGTTTTATCTGACTCCTGAAGGGAGCGCACTAGTCAGGGTTTAATGCCACTCATTATCAAGCCATTGGCTCATTCTGCCTGACCCTTTGTTTGAGGATGGTACACAGAGGCATAATCAAGTTTTATGCCTAACTTAGTGCACCAATTTTTCACCTCGTCAGCTGTGAAGTTGGAGTCGTTATCTGTGATAATGCTGTGTGGGACACCATAACGGTGTACTACGCCGGATATAAAATCTATCACTGGCCCTGCCTCAGCTGTTCGGAATGACTTGGCTTCTATCCATTTAGTGAATTTGTCCACCATGGTCAGTAAATATTTTTCTTTATGGCTTCCCCCTTTAAGAGGTCCGACCATATCCAGTCCCCAGACTGCAAAGGGCCAGGTAATGGAGATGGTTCTGAGAGCGGTGGGAGGCATATGACTTTGATTTGCGAAAAGCTGGCATCCAACACAATGTTAGACTAGGGTATGAGCGTCTGCGCGCGCAGTTGGCCAAAAGAAACCAGTTCGGAAGGCCTTGCTTACCAGAGCTCGGGCCGCGGCATGATGGCCACCCATGCCAGTGTGTATTTCGGCTAGAAGTTGTGGTCCCTCCTCTTGAGAGATGCACCGCTGGAGACTACCAGTAGTGCTTTTCTTGAATAGTTCACTTTCGTGAACCTTATAGGCTTTATAACGCCGAATTATGCGGCGGGCCTCATTTTGGTCATCGGGGAGCTCTTGCCTATTAAGGTAGGCTAGGAAAGGCTCGGTCAAGGGGGCTTTAACAACCATGATCTCGTGAGCCGAGACGTGATTTCCATGTCGCGGTCCCTGATGACATCTATATTGAGTTCGGCTGGGGGCGTGTTCGGGTCCGGATTGGCGTCACTACTCTCGTCCTACCATGTTACTGTTGGAAATATGCCCTAGAGGCAATAATAAAATGGTTATTATTATATTTCCTTGTTCATGATAATTGTCTATTGTTCATGCTATAATTGTATTATCCAAAAATCGTAATACATGTGTGAATACATAGACCACAACATGTCCCTAGTGAGCCTCTAGTTGACTAGCTCGTTGATCAATAGATGTTTACGGTTTCCTGACCATGGACATTGGATGTCATTGATGACGGGATCACATCATTAGGAGAATGATGTGATGGACAAGACCCAATCTTAAGCATAGCACAAGATCGTGTAGTTCGTCTGCTAAAGCTTTTCCATTGTCAAGTATCTTTTCCTTAGACCATGAGATTATGCAACTCCCGGATACCGTAGGGATACTTTGGGTGTTCCAAACGTCACAACGTAACTTGGTGGCTATAAAGGTACACTACGGGTATCCCCGAAAGTATCTGTTGGGTTGGCACGAATCGAGACTGGGATTTGTCACTCCATAAGACGGACATGTATCTCTGGGCCCACTCGGTAAGACATCATCATAATAAGCTCAAAGTGACTAAGTAGTTAGTCACGAGATGATGCGTTACAGAACGAGTAAAGAGACTTGCCGGTAACGAGATTGATTGAATCTCGGGCAAGTATCATACCGATGATCGAATCTCGGGCAAGTATCATACCGGTAGACAAAGGGAATTGTATACGGGATTGATTGAATACTTGACATCGTGGTTCATCCGATAAGATCATCGTGTAACATGTGGGAACCAACATGGGTATCCAGATCCCACTGTTGGTTATTGGCCGGAGAGATGCCTCGGTCATGTCTGCATGGTTCCCGAACCCGTAGGGTCTACACACTTAAGGTTTGACGACGCTAGGGTTATAGGGAATGTATGTGCGTGGTTACCAAATGTTGTTCGGAGTCCCGGATGAGATCCCGGACGTCACTAGGAGTTCCGGAATGGTCCAGAGGTAAAGATTTATATATGGGAAGTCCAGTTTCAGTCGCCGGAATGGTTTTAGGGATTATCGGTATTGTACTGGGACCACCGAAAGGTGTCTGGAGGTCCACCGGATGGGGCCACCTGCCCTGTGTGGCCTAATAGGCTGAATATGGGAGGGGACCAGCCCCTAGTGGGCTGGTGTGCCCCCCAAGGGCCCAAGGCACCTAGGGTTTGGATACCCTAGGGGGTGGGGCGCCCCACCTACTTGGGGGGCAAGTTCCCCCCACTTGGCCGCCCCCCTCTAGATCTCATCTAGAGGGGCCGGCCCCCTCTCGCCTTCCCCAATATAAAGTGAGGGGGTGGGAGGGAAGCTGTAACTGATCCCTGGCGCAGCCCTTCCCCTCTCCAACTCCTCCTCCTCCTTCTGTAGCGCTTGGCGAAGCCCTGCTAGAGTACCACGCTCCTTCGACCACCACCACGCAGTTGTGCTGCTGCTGGACGGAGTCTTACCCAACCTCTCCCTCTCTCCTTGCTAGATCAAGGCGTGGGAGACGTCACCGGGCCGCACGTGTGTTGAACGCGGAGGCGCTGTTGTTCGGCGCTTAGATCGGATTCGGCCGCGATCTGAATCTCTTCATGTATGACTCCACCAACCGCGTTCTTGCAACGCTTCCGTATCGCGATCTACAAAGGTATGAAGATGCACTCCCCTCTCTTGTTGATCTTGGTGATGCATATAATTTTTTTGAATTTCTGCAATGATCCCCAACAGTGGCATCGTGAGCTAGGTCTATACGTAGTTTCTATGCACGAGTAGAACAAAAGTTGTTGTGGGCGTCGATTTCTCAATTTACTTGCTGTTGCTAGTCTTATCTTGATTCGGCGGCCTCGTGGGATGAAGCGGCCCGGACCGACCATACACGTATGCTTACGTGAGACAGGTTCCACCAACTGACATGCACTAGATGCATAAGGTGGCTAGCGGGTGTCTGTCTCTCCCACTTTAGTCGAATCGTATTCGATGAAAAGGGTCCTTATGAAGGGTAAATAGAAATTGGCATATCACGTTGTGGTTATGGCATAGGTAAGAAACGTTCTTGATAGAAACATATAACAGCCACGTAAAAACTTGCAACAACAATTAGAGGACGTCTTACTTGTTCTTGCAGCATGTGTTGTGTGATGTGATATGGCTAAAAGGATGTGATGAATGATATAGGTGATGTATGATATTGATCATGTTCTTGTAATAGGAATCACGACTTGCATGTCGGTGAGTATGACAACCGGCAGGAGCCATAGGAGTTGTCTTATTTTATTTTATGACATGCGTGTCAATGAAAACGCCATGTAATTACTTTACTTTATTGCTAACCGTTAGCCATAGTAGTAGAAGTAACAGTTGGCGAGACAACTTCATGAAGACACGATGATGGAGATCATGGTGTCATGCTGGTGACGATGATGATCATTGAGCCCCGAAGATGGAGATCAAAAGGAGCAAAATGATATTGGCCATCTCATGTCACTATTTGATTGCATGTGATGTTTATCATGTTTTACATCTTAGTTGCTTAGAACGACAGTTGCTTAAATAAGATGATCGCTCACTAAAATTTTAAGAATTGTGTTCCCTGTAACTATGCACCGTTTCTAAGGTTCGTTGTTCCGAAGCACCACGTGATGATCGGGTGTGATAGGCTCTAAAGTTTGCATACAACGGGTGTAAGCCAGATTTACACACGCAATACACTTAGGTTGAATTGACGAGCCTAGCATGTATAGACATGGCCTTGGAACACGGAAGACCGAAAGCTCGAACATGAGTCATATAGAAGATACGATCAACATGGAAATGTTCACCGTTGATGACTAATCCGTCTCACGTGATGATCGGACACGGCCTAGTCGATTCAGATCATGTATCACTTAGATGACTAGAGAGATGTCTATCTGAGTGGGAGTTCATTAAATTTGTTTAGATGAACATAATTATCATGAACATAGTCTAAAATCTTTACAATATGTCTTGTAGATCAAACAGCCCATGCTAATGTTGCCCACAACTTCAATGCGTTCCTAGAGAAAACCAAGCTGAAAGACGATGGTAGCAACTATACGGACTGGGTCCGTAACCTGAGGATCATCCTCATAGTTGCCAAGAAAGCATATGTCCTTGAAGCACCGCTAGGTGACGCATCCATTTTCCCAGCAACTCAAGACATTACGAACGTCTGGCAGTCGCATAGTGATGATTACCACCTGGTTCAGTGCGGCATGCTTTACAGCTTAGAATCTGGGCTCCAAAAGCGTTTTGAGGAACACGGAGCATATGAGATGTTCCAAGAGCCGAAAATTGTTTTCCAAGCTCATGCCCGGGTCGAGAGATATGAAGTCTCTGACAAGTTCTACAGTTGTAAGATGGAGGAAAACAGTTCTGTAAGCGAGCATATACTCAGAATGTCTGGGTTGCACAACCGCTTGTCTCAGCTTGGAGTTAATCTCCCAGATGACGCGGTCGTTGACAGAATCCTCCAGTCGCTTCCACCTAGCTACAAGAGCTTTGTGATGAACTACAATATGCAAGGAATGGAGAAGGCCATTCCCGAGTTATATTCAATGCTGAAATCAGCGGAGGTGGAGATCAAAAAGGAACATAAAGTGTTCATGGTGAATAAAACCACTAAGTTCAAGAAAGGCAAGGGTAAGAAGAACTTCAAGACGGACGGCAAGGGAGTTGCCGCACCGGGTAAGCCAGTTGCCGGGAAGAAGCCAGAGAATGGACCCAAGCCTGAGACTGAGTGTTTTTATTGCAAGGGAACGGGTCATTGGAAGCGGAATTGCCCCAAATACTTAGCGGATAAGAAGGCCGGCAACGTCAAAGGTATATGTGATATACATGTTATTGATGTGTACCTTACCAGCGCTCGTAGTAGCTCCTGGGTATTTGATACCGGTGCAGTTGCTCACATTTTTAACTCAAAGTAGGAGCTGCGTAATAAGCGGAGACTGATAACCCTCAACCATAAGGGATCGAGATAGTCTTCGCGGGTAAGAATAACCCAATTTATTGATTCGACACACGGGGAGCCAAAGAGTATTTATAAGCTTTGACAGTTGAGTTGTCAATTCAACCGCACCTGAAATATACTTACTTGCAACAAAAGATAAGTGGTAACAGTGATATGATAGTGATGGTAGTAATAGTAAAAGTAAACAGCAAAAGTAAATAGCAATAGTAAATAGCAAAAGTAGCAACTAGTGACAAGCAGGATTTTAAACACTGTAGGCTAGGGAGACGGATGGTTGGGCGCTGCATGGATGAGATATATCATGATTCTAACTTGGGGCACGGCACACGGAAAAGTAATGATCATCTAGGCAAATATCAAACATTAGGCATGTATCCCGTAGGTAGTTGTACGTGCTTGCAATAAGAACTTGCACAACATCTTTTGTCCTACCATCCCGCTACGAACAGGGCCAAAAGGAACTTATGGAGATTAAGGTGCTCCTGTCAAAGAGCACCGGAACAAAGCAATGAACTCAATGGATACATGTAATCCTCAAACTACGGACCATCCCCTTTGGTGTCCCAAGCTGTCGCTTTTGGGATCGCCGGTTCCGAACCGTAATAGGTGCAAACAACTCATAGATAGGATCAAGAACACAAATATATTCATGCAAACACATACGGTTCAGATCTGAAATCATGGCACCCGCGCCCTAAGTGACAAGAATTAAGCATAACAAGTTCTAGCAAAGATGATAAACACCATAGTAGATGATAGGCAACATGCCCCCAACGATCTGACAAACTATTACATGATCTAACTCATCCAATCCCTACCATCCCCTTCGCCTACAGCAGGGGATTACTCACACATGGAAGGAGAAGTCATGGAGGGATGATGGAGTGGTGGTGATGATGATGATGGCGACGATCTCCCCTCTCCGGAGGCCAATTCAGCCTCCAGATTAGCCCTCCCGAAGAAGAACAGAGGGCGGCGGCGGCTCCGCGACGAAAACTAGGAAAAGAACTTCTGATCTGGGATTTCTCCGTCGCGAGCTAAAATACGAGTCAAAGTAGGGCACCAGGGGAGGTGGGGCCCACCCAGGCGACCCCCCGGCGCGGCCAGGGGCTGGGCCGCGCCACCAGGGCGCCTGGCCCCCCTGGTCCCCCTCTGGTCCCTCTTCTGGCTCCTGGCTCCTTCGGGTGCGTGGATTTTCTGTGATTTTTCGTGGATTTTTCTGAGATACGTAAAAATCCATTTTCCTGCACACAATAAAACCATACAGGCAGCTCTACTGAAAACAACGTCAGTCCGGGTTAGTTTAGTTCAAATCATGCAAGAATGAGGTCAAAACAATATCAAAAGTGTTTGGAAAAGTAGATACGTTTGAGACGTATCAACTCCCCCAAGCTTAGCATATTGCTTGTCCTCAAGCAATTCAGTTCAACAAACTGGACGCGACAAAGAAAACTTTGACAAACTCTTTTGCTTCATTAGATGTATATAAGCATGTACTACGAAAAGAGCCTAGCAAGTATTGAAACAGTACCATGAGGACAATGCACGGAGCAATCCTTCTTTCAAGTGACCAATCACAAATACTTAAAAGTAAATAACATATTACTGAAAATCGAGACAAGATTACATTGCACATAGCTTGAGCATATTAGGGTGGTATCTCGCTAGCCTCCATGAGTGAAGCAAAACATAAATGCAGAAAACTCCTCCAGAGTTTTAAAGGAGACTAGAACTAAGAATTTCAGAATAAATCATATCACAAGCATGCAGAAGACAATGTAATACTTTGGGACAATGCACATTACACTCAGAATGACAATTATGCTCTCCTAGTTGGTGCTTTGAAGAAAGAAGGTGGAGACTCTCGAACCGTGGCTTTTGTTGGCAAGGTTGAAAACCCGTGGTCGGAAACAAAAACTAAACATGTACCAGAGCTCTTGGTTTTAAAAACAGAGGTAAAAACATTTTTGAGAGGTGCATATTTCGTCAACGAATGCTAGCAGATAACTCAATCACTTCTTAAGCTGGACAAGTTTCGAGGAACGGCTCCCGCATGAGGACGATCACATCCTCTTAATCTCCTTTGTTTATCACTGCCAAAGTTTTCTGATTTCTCATGAACAAAGCGTGAAGAAGGGTTTGTTTGTTGTATTATCTTTTATGAGCTGGGCGCACTCTATGCCAGTTCCTTCTCGTATTAGGGGTTTGCACATTAGACATGCAATCCAGGGGTGAAACTTGTCCAACTTAAAAAGATCATGAATTAACTACTACTTCCTCATGAGCTAAAACAGAGGCACAAAAGAGAAATGCTTTTGATTAATTTTGAGTTGGTACACGAAAGTCTTCGTTAGGAATGGCAGGTAAATACCATGTATAGAAAGGTATGGTGGACTCATATAGCATAACAGGTTTTAGGGATTTTGGATGCACAAGCAGTCAGTCCGCTTAGTACAGGTGGAGGTTAGCAAAAGACTGGGAAGCGACCAACTAGAGAGCAATAATGGTCATAATCATGCAGAGCGACAAAGCAACATTGAATCGGGCATGAAAGTGATATAACTATTCTAAAACTCAAAGATCATCAAGGCAGAGCAGACTTTTTAGTCTCAAACATGTGTAAGCATGTGCCAAGTCAATCCAAAAATTCTCTAAAGGGAAATACCACCTTAGTATACCAGACTATGAACAGTGCAATGCATGTGGATCATTTCAATAACACATTATATACTCTAGCTATTCGAGAATAGCCACAAGGAAAGCATGAACCACTGGAAGAGCATTGTAAACATAGCACTATGTCGCTACAAGCTGGTCTCTAGATCATAAGTACAGGCATATGTACAAAAGTAGAAACAAGAAGAGTTCATACCGGTCTTCCTTGTTGCTTCCTTTCAGTCGATCTTCGTCATTACTGCCTCGTCACTTGCACGATCGAACGTAGGAAATATAATTAAATGCCATCACGGACTCGAGCTAAACTCTGAAAACAAAGCAAACTAGAGAGAAAAGGAAATCTTTTTGGATTATTTCAAAGGTTGAACGAAAGCAAAAGAAAGAGATAATCTTTTTGTTGTTTTTGCAAAGAGAGAAATAAAGAAGAACGGATAAAAGCTTCGAAAAGATCAAAGCGAATAAAACGGATAATACAATGGGAAAGTGAGAGGGGCATGTACTCCCCCAAGCTTAGGCTTTTGGCCTAAGTTGGTAGCAGCTACTGCCCCCAGGAGCCTCCTGCTCCGGGGGTATGGTGGTGAGTCCAAGGGTTGTAGAAGGATGCCGGCGCGTACACCGAACTCCTCGGAGTCTCCCACGAGGAAGGGTCCGTACGCCAAGCAGAGGAAGACCCTTAACCAAACTCGGTGGCGGTTTCTTCCTGAAAAGGTGGTAACTCACCGTGCTCCTCCTCGTTGGGCACAACCCACTCCATGGGGTTATAAAACTGATACTGGACCATGAACTCATCGAACTGGATAACATCAAAGGACCATCCGTTCCTGCGAGAAAAATCAAACAAAAGAAGTGCAGGTAGACGGATCTCGCGTTCCGCAGCAGTTCCAAAACGCAAGATATAAACAAGATTATCAAGCTCAGAAGCCATGGTAACAAACTTATGCCTTTTCATAGCAGCAAGATCAAAGCTTAAATAAGTAAAAGGATTATCATCAGGGTGTGGGGTGCCTCCAAGATGTTCTAAGATAAGTGTGGCATAAATGCCACCATATAAGTCTCCCTTGTTACCGTTCATAGCAAGGCATCGAGCAATTAAGGCACCCAGATTATAATCAGACCTCCCTGAGAGGGCTGCTGCCAGGATAGCAATATCCGGAGCAGAAATGTTGCTCGTGTTGTCACGAGCTAACACCCCTCTAGCAACATAATATGCAAAATACCTGAGGTGAGGAAATAAGATGCTGGAGATCTTCGACCGATGAATATCCCTCGTACCCATGCTGCAGAGAGAGTTGATGACGGTTTTCAGCTCGGAGGGCTGAGTGGCCATCCTAGCCGTCCTCCCAACGTTTGGCACACCTATTATTTCACAAAACTTTCCCAAAGTCATGGTGATAAGATCATTGTAAATTTTAAACTCAATAGCACCTGAATCAGGATTATATCTAAAACTGTTAATGAAACTGGAGGTGAGTTTTTGATACTGAGTAACACGGCACGTGACGAGCCGTGTCAAACCTGCATTAGCACAAATATTATAAAACTCATCCTTGATTCCCGCAGCTGCAAGGGATTCATCACATGGAAATGTCATCGCACGCGCTGGACTTGTGTCTTCCAACAACTCCAGGGGCACATGATCTTCATTGTAGCTCACCCTAGCAGTCGAGGGCGAAGCTGCGGCTCTAGTAACTCGATCGGAGTGTGCATGCCTCCTCTTCTCAAGCCACCCTTTTGCCCTTCCTAACAAACTCATTTCTGAATTTTTTGGCAATTTACAAAAACGAGGATTAAAACAAGGTGAGTTAAGGCAAACTACTCAACTCACTTGCCCAAGGCATAAACTTGCATCAAAACTTGGAAAATAACTTTCTACACATGCATGCAAGCTCATCTATACAGCACCAAGAACTACTAAATACTCACAAATGAAGCCACCAATCAGAAATCTAATTGGAGGGGTGGAGGAGTCACATACCAGGGAGTATTTGTTCAAAATCTAAGCTCAAATGATGGGCTGTAGAGAGAGATCGAAGAATCGCCTCCAAGAACAACAAGAACACAAGAACAAGTGCAGAACTCGCGTTTTTGGAGAAAAAGAGAGAGGGAGGAAGAAGACATACCTGGAGGGGGGCCATGTGGGCCCCAGGCACCCTGTGGGCACAGCCAGGGGCTGGGCCGCGCCAGCTGGCCGCCTGGGCCACTGGTGGGTCCCCCTGGTTGGCCCCAGGTCCCTCTGGGTCACTCCCGACGTGGAATTTTTTTTTTAATTTTTCTGGAATTTTTCTGAAAACTTCACTGTTGAAAATTTTTCGAAGTTCAAAAAGCTGCGAAAGTCTCTCAAAACTTGAAGCAGTTAGTAGTATTGTGAAGCTTCAAAACATAAATACTTGGTATAGAAAGTAGAACAAAAACTAAAAACAAATGAAAACATAACAAGCTCAACTTTTTATCTATATAAAACATGTTTACTAGTAAGGTTGATCAAGTCTTACCAACAAACAGGCGATATATAGAGCAAAAAGTCTCACCTCTTACGAAGTAATCACTGAACCTTTACCTTGATGGACATTGTCCCTACCATGATAGTTTTGTATTTGTGAGGCACATGTAGTGGACAATCCCATTCTCCAATCTTCACGGTCTCGATATTTTCTATAGAGTTGAGGCCATGCCTCCTGTCGGTCTTCTTTGGAAAATATACCATGTGTTCTTTATCATTTACATTGAAGGTAACCTTCCCTTTATTGCAATCAATAATAGCACCTGCGGTGTTAAGAAAAGGTCTACCAAGAATAATGGACATGCTTCCATCCTCGGGCATGTCAAGCACAACAAAATCAGTAAGAATCAAGCAATTAGCAACTTCTACGGGAACATCCTCACAAATACCTATTGGAACAGCGGTTGACTTGTCAGCCATCTGAAGGGAGATATCTGTAGGAATTAGTTTCTCTAAACAGAGCCTCTCGTAAAGAGAGAGAGGCATAACACTCACTCCTGCTCCAAGATCACATAAAGCAGTTTTTACATAATTTTTCTTTATGGAGCAAGGAATGGTGGGTATACGTGGATCACCGAGCTTCTCAGGAATCTTGCCACTGAAAGAGTAGTTAGCAAGCATAGTAGATATTGCTTCATTAGGAACTTTTCTTTTATTAGTGACAATATCTTTCATATATTTTGAATAAGGAGGTAACTTAATAGCTTCAGTCAAAGGGATTTGAAGAAAAAGAGGTTTAATCCACTCACAAAACTTATTGTAATGCTCTTCTTCTTTAGATTTGATGGACTTACCTGGAAAGGGCATGGGTTTCTGTACCCATGGTTCTCTTTCCTTCCCATGTTTTCTTGCGATGAAGTCTTCTTTAGTGTACCTCTTACATTTGTCAGGTGCTTCTTCTTCTTGAACTTCAGGCGGATCATTCTTCTCATTATCCTTACCTCCAGGTTCAGCACCGTCTTCAGTCTCAGCATCGGAGATAGATACACTGTTGGGATCAACAGCTGGCTCTTCATCTGCAATAGGATCATTAGAATTGTTAGTCTCCTTATGTTTCTTCTTCTTCTTTGGAGAGCCAACAATTTCTTCTTCCTGCATTTGAGAATCTTGCTCGATTCTCCTCGGATGCCCCTCTGGATAGAGAGGATCTTGAGTACTAGTTCCTCCTCGGGTCTTAATCCCGAAAGCCTGCAAATTATCTTGTTTGGCATTGTTAGCAAGCAAATCTTTTTGCACATTAGAAATTTGGTCAAGCTGAGTTTGAACCATATGAAAATGTTTCACAAGACATTGAACATCATTAACCGTTCTACCTAGAACATCAAGCAAACTTTTGATAGCAAGGGAATTATCATGCAACTGACTTTGTATCCTCTCACTAAAATGATTTTGTTTCATGATAAAATTATCAAACTCATCTAAACATTGATCAGGAGGCTTACCATGAGGGATGTCACTTGCGTTGAAATCTAAAAGAGAGTGTACCTCTACCATAGGAGGGTGAGTGGTAGGCTCACACAGCTTCTCAATAGGGGGTAGATTCTTCACGTCTTCAGCTTTAATACCTTTCTCTTTAATAGACTTCTTTGCTTCTCGCATATCTTCGGGGCTTAGAACAAACATACCCCTCTTCTTTGGTGGTGGAGGTGGTTGAGGGACGGACCAATCTTCATGGTTTTTGGCAATCCTGCCCATCAAATCTTCTGCATCGTCCGGTGTCCTTTTCTTGAAAACACAACCAGCACAACTGTCCAAATAGGACCTAGATTCATCAGTTAGACCAGCATAGAATATATCGATTAATTCGTTCTTAGGGACTTCATGTCCTGGTCTAGCCCAAATCAGACCGCAGTACCTCCCCCAAGCTTTAGGGAGGGACTCATCCTGCAACTGTTTAAAGTTATAAATTCTTTGTAAAGCAGCATGTTGCATGTGAGCAGGAAAGTACTTATCAACAAAAGAGTGAGCTAAGTCTTGCGGACTCTTAATGGAACCGCATGGGAGTGAATCATACCATGCTTGAGCACCTTCCTTCAAGGAGAAAGGAAGAAGCTTGGTCACATAAAAGTATCGTATCTTCTCATCTGTGGTAAACAGGCCACCCAACTCACCGAGTTTAGTTAGGTGTGCAATAGCATCATCATTTTCTCTGCCATAAAAGGGGTCAGCTTCAACCATAGGTATAAGTGAAAGATCAACAGAGAAATCATAATCAGGATCATCAATGCATATAGGAGATGTTGCAAATTCAGGATTAGGAACAGTTTTGTTCTTCAAAGAGTGTTTTTCAAACAGTTTCTTAATAACTTCAGGGCCAGAGCCAGAAAACTCTGTCAGTTCCCTGCATAAATCTTCATCAAGCATATAGTAATCATCATCAAGGAGTCTCTCCTTGATTTTACTCAAATCAGGATAATCATAAGTTTCACCAATAGGGTAGCGAGTAACAGGAATTTCAATTCCAGACTTTTTAGCAGCAGCAGCGATCTGTTTCTCAAGAGCATAACCAAGTGAACTAATATCATCAACAGTAGTAGAAGCATCATCAAGATTATCGGACATAGTAACAGATTCAGTAGGAGCATCATGTGGTGGTGGTGAGGCAAACTTACTCATAACAGAAGGCGAATCAAGTGTAGCACTAGTGCTCAGAACAGTACCTCTTCTTGTAGTGGATAGTAAGATCGGAACCTTGGGGTCTCCTTTCTTACCCATAGCGGATGAAGTGTAGCAGGTAGGATACTTCAAGTAGACTTGTAAATATTGCTATGCTCCTCGGCAACGGCGCCAGAAAACGGTACTTGATAACCCTCAACCGTAAGGGATCGAGATAGTCTTCGTGGGTAAGAATAACCCAATTTATTGATTCGACACACGGGGAGCCAAAGAGTATTTAAAAGCTTTGACAGTTGAGTTGTCAATTCAACCGCACCTGAAATATACTTACTTGCAACAAAAGATAAGTGGTAACAATGATATGATAGTGATGGTAGTAATAGTAAAAGTAAACAGCAAAAGTAAATAGCAATAGTAAATAGCAAAAGTAGCAACTAGTGACAAGCAGGATTTTAAACACTGTAGGCTAGGGAGACGGATGGTTGGGCGCTGCATGGATGAGATATATCATGATTCTAACTTGGGGCACGGCACACGGAAAAGTAATGATCATCTAGGCAAATATCAAACATTAGGCATGTATCCCGTAGGTAGTTGTACATGCTTGCAATAAGAACTTGCACAACATCTTTTGTCCTACCATCCCGCTACGAACGGGGCCAAAAGGAACTTATGGAGATTAAGGTGCTCCTGTCAAAGAGCACCGGAACAAAGCAATGAACTCAATGGATACATGTAATCCTCAAACTACGGACCATCCCCTTTGGTGTCCCAAGCTGTCACTTTTGGGATCGCCGGTTCCGAACCGTAATAGGTGCAAACAACTCATAGATAGGATCAAGAACACAAATATATTCATGCAAACACATATGGTTCAGATCTGAAATCATGGCACTCGGGCCCTAAGTGACAAGCATTAAGCATAACAAGTTGAAGCAAAGATGATAAACACCATAGTAGATGATAGGCAACATGCCCCCAACGATCTGACAAACTATTACATGATCTAACTCATCCAATCCCTACCATCCCCTTCGCCTACAGCAGGGGATTACTCACACATGGAAGGAGAAGTCATGGAGGGATGATGGAGTGGTGGTGATGATGATGATGGCGACGATCTCCCCTCTCCGGAGGCCAATTCAGCCTCCAGATTAGCCCTCCCGAAGAAGAATAGAGTGTGGCGGCGGCTCCGCCACGAAAACTGGGAAAAGAACTTCTGATCTGGGATTTCTCCGTCGCGAGCTAAAATACGAGTCAAAGTAGGGCACCAGGGGAGGTGGGGCCCACCCAGGCGACCCCCCGGCGCGGCCAGGGGCCGGGCCGCGCCACCAGGGCGCCTGGGCCCCCCTGGTCCCCCTCTGGTCTCTCTTCTGGCTCCTGGCTCCTTCGGGTGCGTGGATTTTCTGTGATTTTTCGTGGATTTTTCTGAGATACCTAAAAATCCGTTTTCCCGCACACAATAAAACCATACAGGCAGCTCTGCTGAAAACAACGTCAGTTCAAATCATGCAAGAATGAGGTCAAAACAATATCAAAAGTGTTTGGAAAAGTAGATACGTTTGAGACGTATCAGAGACTGGCGAAGGATGAGATAACGATGCGCGTCGGGAATGGTTCCAAGGTCGATGTGATCGCCGTCGGCACGCTACCTCCACATCTACCTTCGGGATTAGTTTTAAACCTCAATAATTGTTATTTAGTACCATCTTTGAGCATGAACATTGTATCTGGATCTAGTTTAATGCGAGATGGCTATTCATTTAAATATGAGAATAATGGTTGTTCTATTTATATGAGAGAAATGTTTTATGGTCATGCCCCGCTGGTCAATGGTTTATTTTTATTGAATCTCGAACGTGATGTTACACATATTCATAGTGTGAATGCCAAAAGATGTAAGGTTGATAATGATTGTCCCACATACTTATGGTACTGCCGCCTTGGTCATATTGGTGTCAAAGGCATGAAGAAAATCCATGCAGATGGACTTTTGGAGTCTCTTGATTATGAATCATTTGACACGTGCGAACCATGCCTCTTGGGCAAGATGACCAAGACTCCATTCTCCGGAACAATGGAGCGGGCAACCAACTTGTTGGAAATCATACATACTGATGTGTGCGGTCCGATGAGCGTTGAGGCTCGCGGTGGTAATCTTTATTTTCTCACCCTCACCGATGACTTAAGTATATATGGGTATGTCTACTTGATGAAACACAAGTCTAAGACCTTTGAAAAGTTCAAGGAATTTTGGAATGAGGTGGAGAATCAACGTGACAGAAAAATAAAGTTCTTATGATCAGATCGTGGAGGAGAATATTTAAGTCACGAATTTGGCATGCACCTACGGAAATGTGGAATTGTTTCACAACTGACGCTGCCTGGAACACCTCAGCGTAACGGTGTGTCCGAAAGCCGTAATCGTACTTTGTTGGACATGGTGCGATCTATGATGTCTCTTACCGATTTACCGCTATCTTTTTGGGGTTATGCTTTAGAGACTGCCGCATTCACTTTAAATAGGGCACCTTCTAAATCCGTTGAGACGACACCATATGAACTATGGTTTGGTAAGAAACCTAAGTTTTCATTTCTAAAAGTTTGGGGATGCGATGCTTATTTCAAGAAACTTCAACCTGAAAAGCTCGAACCCAAATCGAAAAAATGCATCTTCATAGGACATGTCGGATTACGGGCTCCGCAAACCCAAAGAAGTTCGAACACAGGGGCGTGAACGAAGATCTCTCCCGCTTACGTCTACCTAGCGCTATGCCCTCGCCCAGTGGTGAGATTCAAGCAAGCAAGAAGTAAAAGCACGCACGAGTTTACCCAGGTTCAGGCCACCTTGTGGTGTAAAACCCTACGTCCTGCTTGAGTGGATTAGCCTCAGGAGGGCTTGACTATGAGCAAGTACAGTGGTTCTTGAGCTTAGGAGGAGAGCTCAAGAGGGTGAGGAGGCAAGTCTTCTTGCTCCTTGAAGTGAAGGTGGGGTGTTTGAGATGAGGTCGATCCAGATCTCTCAAATCTGATTAGATTTGATGAGATTCGATTGGACTGGATCCATAGTGGGAACCCTAGCTACTTATATAGGCGGCCAGGGTCCTCTTCCCCCGAAATGTTTAGGCAGGAAGGGATCTCACAACGGCCATTTTGAGCAGGAACACAAGGATGCTCCTATCCTGACAAAAGCGGTCTCCGCCTGCAAAGAGATCAGATGATGACGCGGTGGTGGGCTTGGTGGTGACATCCTCCCTGCCATCCTTGTGGTCTTCGGTCTTGTTGCACAGAAGGGGAAACCTTTATCTCGCCCCTCGGGAACCTGCGCCTGCGTTGTCTCCTTTGCACCAAAATAGAAACTGCGCCGCTGGCACGCGCTGGCACCCGCTGGCGCAGTGCGTCACTGCTCGCGTCACTGCCTCCTCCTGAGGCAGGCTTGGCCTTGAGTTCTCTGCCCCTCCTGAGCAGCCTAGCCGAGGCCGCTCCTAAGAGGGTCTTGGTGTCGTTCTCCTCGCGAGGCCTAGCCCCCTCGCGAGGGTCTTGGGCAGCTGGTCAATCAGCCGGGCCGTACCAGGCCGTAGTAGGAGCGCGTCACGGCCCGCGGGCAGGCAAGTCTGGGTACCCTGGTTCCTAGGATGCCGACAGTAGCCCCCGGGCCCAAGGCGGGCGCGGAGTTGGCTTCGGGGCGAAGCCTTAGTCAAGGACGAAGCGCCGCGGGACCCAAAAGACTGCGGGCCAGGATGGCGCGCGACGGTTGGACGAGACATGGGTGACTCCGCTCCCCACATAGTCTTGGTAACCGTGCGACTTGACAAAAGGGGCTGTCTACGCTGCAGAGGGGTTATCGCTGCCTTTCCTACCTGCCCAGACCCCCTTCTCCTTCGTCCCCAGCCTTCCCATATCACCCGCATCCTCCAGCGCCTCCGGCAATGGTGAAGAAAGCCAAGGTTGCCGCGCAGGCATCCAGATCTGCTTCCTCCCCTGAGGCAGCGCTCGAGGAGTCCACCATCACCGAGGAGGGGGACTAGGCGAAGGTCCAGTCCTTCTTGTCGAGCGACCACAATGAGCATGGCCCAGCGAAGACTTGGGTTGGGTCCACCGCGGTGCAGACCTTGCTGAAGTCTTGCTACCCCATGTTCCTCCACGACATCTCCGTCGGGCTTGTGCCTCCCTTCTCGGAGTTCTTCTACGCCATCCTTGAATCACTACCAGGTGCATGCCCTCCACATCCAGCCTCGCTCCATCTTCGTCCTGTCGCTCTTCGCCTTTTACTGCGAGGCGTGTGTGGGGGTGAAACCGACTGTCGCCCTCTCTCGCCACTTCTTGTCCATGCGGCGGTATGACGAGTGTCCGTGCTCGGGCTGCGTCTCCTTCGTCTTCCTACGCCAGGGCTACAGGCTGATGACAGCCAGGAAGAAGATAGACACCCACCGGAAGAGGTGGGTCTATCTGGATGCCCAGCGTATTCACCCATTGCTGATGCTGCCTACCGCCCGTCCGGAGAAATGCGCCTGCTGGAGCTACGTGAAGCTCAGCGACGCCCTTGCCGAGCCTGTCTTGGCAAGGATCAAGGCCGACCTGGGCTCGAGGCTTGAAGGGACCTAGATTGTGAAGGAGTTCCTGAGGCAGCAGCTGGCGCCGCTCCTAGCACACTCGCGTCCCCATGTGGGAGCTGATGGGAGATGATGACAGGCTTCGCCTGTGCTCGCGGACGCTGGCCGAGGTCGAGCTGGGCCTCGTCTCGAACGCTCTCCTAGGGATGGTTCCTGGGGACTTCCCAGGGGCCCCTCTACCACTGTACCGCCGTCCTGACAAGGACGAGATGCTGAAGGCCATGTCAGGCTTCGGGGTGCCCGTGTCTGCTCCGTCCACAGTCGACGTGTCCTCCGATGTCGAGGAGGGGAGCGACGAGGAGGAGGACTCGGAGGAGACCCTGGGCGGTGGAGACCAGGTTGACGAGGAGGATGCCTCCGAGGCGTTTGCTGAGGAAGTGGCGCCGGGCGCAGACGCTACTGGGCAACCCCAGGCAACCACTCCGTGTCGCTCCAGGCGCGCTGCGTCCGGAGGGAGCGATGCGGCGACCCCGCCGAGGAGCGCCGTGCCAACGAAGCCAGTGGCCGCAGCCGCGCCCAAGTCCTTGGCCTCGTGCCTTGCCTGCATCCTGACTGCTGGTGCGCCCATGGAACCGGCGGCCGCGGCAGGCCTGCTGATGAAGAGGAGGGCGCGCCTCGCTTCCGATGAGTAAGTGTGCAGTCTCCCGTCATTCCTTGATCGCTGTGTTCCTGACGTATTTCTCTTGGCGCAGCAGCCTGGGTGGCGTGATGAAGAAGGCGAAGGGGGAGGCCACTTCACGGTGCCCCGCTCCACCTGCAGTTGCTGTCGCCGCGGAGAAGGGTGCCGCAGCCTCGCGCACCTCGGCCAACCGGGCTGCCGAGTATGCGATGGCGGTGTCGCCTGATGGCGTCGTTGCTGCTTGTGAGGCCGCGGTGGCTCCTACTCCCGCTGCTCCAGCGAGGGGAGCAGGAGCCCCCGAGCCCCTGGTCGAGTAGGCGATGGTGATGGCACCCATCCGCCAGCTGGTGTAGCCTGGCCCTGAGACCTTGGAGGCCACTTCCGCTGCGCTGGGTCGGCTCCGTGCCGATCTTCTGGGTGGTGATGGCCGCGCGATGGAAGGACGCCTGGGCCTGATCTCTGGGTGGCTCCTTGCAGACAAGTCTACGCTGGCCTCCTGGAGCCAGGCCTCAGCGGCCGCCGCCAAGGGCCAGGAGGAGGCCGCGGCAGCCGCACGGGGACGCGACACCACGCGAGCCAACACAACATCCTCCGAGAAGCGCTGCCACGAGGTGGAGAGCAAGCTGAAGGCCCTTCGCGAGGAAGGCACCAGGCGCGCCCTAGAGCTTGAAAGGTTGGAGAAGGAGCTCGAGGCCCGGAAGGCTGAGACGTCTCGGGTGCAGCAGGAGCAACTCGTTGAGCATGCGAGCCTAGAGAAGCTGAACGCTGAGGCCGAGTAGGTCAAGGTGACCCAAGCTGTGCGCGACAAGGAAGATGCCCTCGCGGCCTCGGCAGCAGTGGCTCGCGAGGCCCTCGCCACCTTCGAGCTCAAGGCCCACACGGCGTTGCAAATTGCCTACGGGGATGGGTTGGTGAAGCCGCTGGCCACCCCGGAGGATGGCTCCGCTGGGCTCCTTGCCGCGCTCGTGAAGGCCCTGCATGAGGTTGAGGCCGTGATCGGCCAGTTCTCAGACGTTGAGAATCACGCGCTCCTTACCTTGGCCCTGACATGGGTGTGTGGCCACCTATGTCTCCGTGACCCCACCCTTGACATGGCCTCGTTGTCCGAGCCCGTGACCGCGAGCGTAGAGGGCAGTACTGCCGAGGCCCTGGAGGAGAAGGTCCAGGGGCTGGTGGAGGCGTTCTTCCGGGTCTCTGCCGCCGCGGCCGAGGAGGCGGAGACTGATGATGGCACGCTCGGCGATGCCTGACATGTCCCTATCAATATGAGAGAAATGCAAGTGCCTCGGGGAGGCGTAAGGACTCGCTTGAATTTGGAGAACTTGTGTTATTGTAATAACTAGGCTTGAACTTGGTGATTTTCGTGCTGGCTTCCTTTCATGTTTGCTTAGGTGCTCAGCGTCGGCATGTCCCAACCCCGCGCATACCTCGATCGCCATTGAGCCCTCGGGTCACCAGGGTTATCGTAATAACTAGGCTCAAGGAATGAGGGGCTACGTGGCTAGTGAGGCCCTTGGGTCGTGATGCCCAAGGGTCCCCCTTAACGCTCAAGCGATCCCGTTTGCATTCTGCGTCGGCACGGCCCAGCCTCACGCATACCTCGACCGCCGTTGAGCACCGGGCTCAAGGAGTGAGGGGCTACATGACTAGTGAGGCCCCTGGATCGCGATGCCCAGGGGTCCCCCTTGACGTGCGAACGGCTCTCATGAGGGAGAACGAGCACCATACCTTGCTCACGAGCCTTCGCCTAGGATAGGGGCGCGAGAAAGCTAGGTGTCTGGGCACCTGGTAGGGTGGCGTCTGCCAGGCGTGACCTGAGCATAGCCCCCGTGCCTAGCCCCCCTCGCGACACCCATCCATGGAGAAGCTGTTAGCGTCGTGAGCTGATAAGCTCCCTGAGGATGGTGCGACCGCTGGGGGCCGCCCTTAGTTGCTTATAACTAGCGCGGAGCATAGAGCTACCACACTTGCGCGGAGTGTGGGCATAACCACGCCTTGGTCATAGCGGCCAGAGCGGAGCTTGGTGCTTCCACTGGTTCGTGGGCAAAACCGATCCTCGGTTGGTTCTGCCAGCGCGGAGCATGGTATTTCCACTGGACCGTGGGAGGGAGCCTCCCACCGGGAGAGACTCCGGGGCGTTTACAGCCCCGTCCTGACACGTGGCTTGCACGGCGGGACAGCCAAGGTGTATATGGGCCCTCCTCAGGACGAGCTGAACGACTCTAAGGAAGTTCTCGTGAGCTTATGCATCACCGCGATACCCTACCCTGAGTCGGGTTGCGCCTGAGTATTCTTCTGCAAAATGTGAAAAGAGATGCGTTGTGTCGACCTACGCCGAGTGCATCTCTAGAGGGCATCGCATGAGAAGGCCGCAACACCAACGACCCTAGGAGGTGACGTTAGCGGGACTGGCCCGTAAGACAGAGCTTAGCCGCTGGATTTATTGACGCTGCATGGACGGACCCGAGCACAGATGCCGTGCCCTGTCTTCTCATGCAACAATCCAAAAGAAAGACAACCGGCACGCGGTTCCCGCGTGAGCGAGGCACCTGCCACGGGCCCCCACTTCCCCATCCACGATTAGCCCATGCGAGAACAAGGCACCAAGGACCACGGGAGGTGACATCACGGGAATGGCTCGCGAGACAGAGCTCAGCCCTTGGATTTAGCGACGCTGCAGGGACGGACCCGAGCACAGACGCCGTGCTAGTCCTTAATCATGGGGCGGTCGCAGGCGGGCTCGCAAGGGCTCATGACCTAAGTGGCGGTGAGGATGCCAAGCATATAGATAATGCAAGTAGGGAGAAACAACTAGCCTTCATTTATGCGCAAAAGAGACAGCTCTGGGGGTGAGCCCCCAGCAGCTCGAGGATAATGCAGCCCGGGGTGCGCCCTCGATTGAATACCTGAGACATCACCTGATACTTGTCGAAGAAGAGTTGGCGTAGCTGAATACGCGAGTCGTGCGGGTCGCTCCCGAGGATCGCCGGTCTTCTGAGGCCCAGGGGCTCCGGAAGCCCTCAGCGGTCACAGTGGTCCAGCTCCTGCTCCGTTAGGACCGCCTGCCACTGAGCCTCCTGAGCCCCCAAGGCCTGCCGTGTGAGGTACTGGAATGTGGCAGCTACGTTGCGGAAGATGAAGAATGTGGCACCCCGGCTCAGAGAAACCGAAATGCCCCGTATTCCAGCCCAGAGATCGAGGAGAAGTCTTCTGGAATACGGCATTGCTTAGCATAGAACAAACCAGCCTTCTATTATTACACGAATAGGATTACAAGGTCTCCGATATTACAGGGGATAACACCGGCATGGCGACACTACGCGTACCACGGTTGCTCTATGCAAGCAGCATGACAACTCGAGGCAGCGGAACCTCTACTGGCAGCGGAACAACGAGCGACGATGATGGACTCCAATCCGCAGGGACTCTGGCTGGAACGTTTATCCTAGCTCGCGAACATAGGAACAACACCAAACAAGCAAGCAATCTAGGCATGACCTGCAAACTGGCATGGATCGCCAGGTCAGTACATTGAATGTACTTGCAAGCTCACAATAAACCAAAAGCAATCAAGACAGACAACAGCATGGCATTAGCAGGTTAAATGATACCAACAGAGCAACATGGCATGTACAACAGAACAAGATGCAACTTAGCACTAGCATAGTATGAACATGATAATACTGCATGTAACATGATGATACTATCATGCACCAACTTACTCTACTCGGATTACCTCATGACTATCACAAATATCCAACAACTCATTATCCTCGATACCATGGTGATCATTCCAGCAATCATAACCAGCTCATCTCATCATCGAACTAGGGTTGTTATTAAGCACATTATTACTTTTTTTACTGTTGACTCACGGTATGACCGACATGAACTGGGCCCTTATCCGCGGGGGCGGCTATCGATAGATTTAGACACACACTATGCAGAGGTTAGCACACTATACCAACACCACAGAACCCATGGCCTCTTCCTCCCATTCGGGTGGACCAACGGCGTTCTGACAAAACCGATCTATTGTCATGACACTCTCCCGGCTACTCCGACTCACTACCCACTGGGTTAGTCCTGGGTAGCTCCGTGTCTACCAAAGACACAACGACCACCGTCGTGGCCAAACGGTCCCAAACGGGGACCCGAGCTCAAAACAAAAACAAAAACGGTCACACAAGGTTATGTCCGCCTACCTGATCAGGGTAACGCGTGTACATAACCTTCCCTCGTTGGAGGCACCGGTGAGAGGCACGACAATAGACCTAGTTAGAGCCTTCCCATAAAGGCAAGTGTGGCTACACTGGTCAGCTCGATTTGGTGGCACCATGACTCAACCAATAGTTGTTCAAGTTCAATTAAATCCGGTTAAACTTGAATGCAAAAAGATGAGTCATAATAAAATAACATGATGCAACTACAATGCATGAGCATGACATCAACATAAGCATGAAGGTGCACATAATCATCGAGCATAACCACAATGAAATATTTAACCAAATGAACATGGCATACTGATGAGCATGAATATTATAATAATAACACTACTCATGGCCTACATGACTACTAGCATCATAAATAAATACCATGCAGCAGCATACTAGCATCAACAATAATTACCATGCAAGAACATAGCAAGAACAGTACCAAGTAAACATGTAACTAGCTAGTTGTAACGGAACATGCATATCACAGTACAACAAGCATGCATCAGACTACTACTAGCAAATACTTATACTAGCAAGCATAACATGTGAACATAATAACAAGTAGTACAAGGTAACAAGAAGCATCAGATCATAGCATGACAGTGAACAGGAAACCACGGGCATAACCGAAACAACGACAGCAGTAGCAAACAAGCAGACAAATAACAACAATTTTTTATTAAATATTCAAGTTGAAAAACATGGCTACTGCATGGCTATCATGCAAGTGGCTGTTGTGGCTTGCCTGGGGTGACGGGATACTCCGGGAAGAAGTGCGGTGAAGCTGCGGAAAGAATCACCGGAAACAGTTCTCTCTCGGAGGGGGCTGTTTACGGCAGGGGCAAGATGGTCATTTTAAAATGTCAACACATGGTGAAAATGATACCAACGGAACGGGCTCGACGAAACGAAGAAGTGGGCTTTGGATTCACCTCGTTTGGAGTCGCGAGTAAAAAGTTATGAGGTGATGAAGTTGAGGGACTTTTCTGCAAAAATAACATCAGAAACAAGTCCCTGAGTGGATAAGGCAGAAGCGCAAAGTTAGAAATACGCTTTCTGTTTAAGAAAACGCATTCTGGGCTAAAACAGAAAGGAAATGCGCTTACTTAAAAAGGAAAGCGTACTCCAGGGAGTACGTTTCCACTTATCCACTCTGGCAGTGGCGGGGCCGGCTTCTGGGTCACTGACAGGTGGGTCCCGCGCCTTATCCAAATGAAGAGTGGCGGGCCTGGCTAGGAGACACAGATAGGAGGGTCCTGCGCGCGTTGACTCCTTTCGCCTCGTCCTTTCTTCCTCCTCCCGACGGACAGAGGCAGTGGCGGGGCTAGCTCGGCCGGCGACTGGCCTGGCAAACTCCGGCCAGCTCCGGCGAGGGCGAGGCCAGGGATTGGTGCGCCGGCGAGCACCGCGTCCATTGGAGGCCTTGGTCGAGGTTGGGGACGACCGGAAGTGGGGTTTCACGCTGCGGCCGAGGACGGCCGGTCTAGCCTACGGAGGGAGTCCGGTGGGTTTTGGGGTTGGGCGAGGGTGCGGGTGAGGTCGCCATGGGACGGCGCTTCTGGGGAAGGGGAGCACAGACGCCGGGGAAGCGGAGAGGCGACGGTAGCTTGCGGCGGCCGAAGGCAGAGGGGACGGCCGGAGTTGGGGCTCGCGGCCACAGGTGCTCCGGCGAGGAGCTGAGGGGCTGGGGAGGTTTGCTGGACTCCGGGGAAGTCGAGGGTGGTGGCTAGTGGAAGAGAGGAGGTGCGGACCACCAGAATCGAAGAGGGGCAGAGGCGGTCGCCATGGTGGTGAACTATGGCGAGGAGAGGCTGGGGAGCTCGCGGGAGAGGTCCAGGGGGTCTAGAGGGGTGCGGTGAGGCTGGTGGAGTGCTCCGGAGGGGCTCGGGTGACCTTTATATAGCCGAGGGCAAGGTGCCGAGCTGGCCGCCGCCGCTCGGGCACGGCCAAGGCTCTGGCGACGCGCAGAGCTCACGAGAGGGCGCGGGAAGGCGACGAGGGGGGGGGGGTGCGGACGAGACATAGTGTGCCACTATGCAAGGGGGCCGAGGGCACAGGTGGGAAATGGCCAAGCGCCGCTGAAGCTCGGTCGGCCACAACGCTCTCGTGGGCGCGCGGCGACGAGCGCCGACGAGGAAGCAGATGGAGGGGGCAAGAGGTCAGGGCGACGCACACAAACACGGGGAGGATACTGGACAGGGTGGGGGGTCGAGATGAGAAGGGAACGGACGAACACAGCGCCGAGGTCGATCTAGAGCACACTTAATGCATGCCAGGGCGGTGGTCACCACGCGCACTTGTGCACACAGTGCCATACTGTTTGCCAAACCATGTCTGGGGCTTTGTCCTCCTGGGGAGGTTTCAACTGCTGTGGTAGAATGGTGAAAAGGGCTCTGGTTAAAAGATTATCTACCTCTGTAGTAAACTGCAGTAAACTTTGAGGAGAACTGATGATCAATAGGAAATGATTTGGAGCCAAAGAGTTTGTGTGGGGTGATTAGCTTAGGAAGAACTACCAGACTGGGGAGTTTGGAAGAAAATGGACCAAGATTTAATATGGTTGCTTTGCAACTGCAAAATCTGGTCCAGAAATAAGATCATGAAGTAGCACTCACTTGGAGTAACCACTTGAGTTGAATTTTGGTTTAGGGGAATTATTTGACCACATGGAGATGCTGTAAAAAGAACAGGCCATTTGGAGTTACCAAAGTGGCACTTCCTTCACAATGCTCCATTCTGGCTAGTAACTTAGAAAATTTACTGGGGGTAAATAGGTAGGTGGATTGAGCCATAACTTAGTAGAGAAGGTGGATGTAAATGTAAGAATGCCCTGGTAAATTGCGAGCTCAAATGAAGCAAGGTAAAATAGGGTTGCTTTACAAAGTGGAAAATTTACCAGAAAACAAGATTTGGAGATGAGCTCACATAGATGATCTCCATGAGCTCTAATTTGGTAGAGACTCATGATTTGATCAAATGAAGGATGTGACCAAGTTTCATCTCATTTGGACATGCCTAGAATATACTTCCTTCACAAAGTTCCTTTCTGGACAGAAACTTTGGAAAATCATTGACAAATTATCACTAGGCAAATGAGTGTGAAAATTGGCACAGGGCAATAATATGGACATGAAAAGATGTCCAAGGAGTTTGGAGTCCATTTGCCAAAGATAAATAGCACTTGCTTCACAAAGTGCCATTTAGGGCAGAATAGAAAAAGGAATATTTGAGAAATATTTTTGAACATGGCAAGGAAAAGTTTTGCCATATTTGATGATGATATGACCCAAACAAATTATTAGAATTTATTTGGGAATTTTTGGAGTGACAGAAATATAGGTTGCTTCAGAACCTAGGGCAGACAGAATTATTCCTTTAACAGAAAAAGGAATATTCCCTAGAAAAAGAAATTAGGGTTTGGTCAAGCAGTGGAGTGACATGATCTTGGCAAGGTTTTTAGAATGATGAGCAACTTGGGAGGGAAAAAGAGGATGATTTCCCTGGTGACAAGGCCATAGAACCACTCCAAAAAGAAAAACAGAGCAAAAACCAATAAATCAAAAAGAAAAGGAAAAGGGCCAAAAACCTGGCTGTCACAAACATCCCCCCCTTAAAGAATCTCGTCCTTGAGATTTGATGGCTCAGGGAACAAGTATGACTTGAAGATACCATTTCCAACTCGGATATCCATTTCCTTTATTTATTTGTTCCCCTGAGAATTTTACATGATCTGATTACTTTCGCTCGGGGGTGGTTTGCTTCACCTTTCCCCAAATTCTGATGGGTTTTTGCTCCCACACCAATTCCTTCCGCTGACGCTGATTCTTCCATATCTGCAGTGTTATCCAATGCGTCTGAGCATAAATTCTCTTTTGGTCATAAAAAACTTTTTACTTCTGCCATGGGGTCGCTTCAAACAAATGCAGGCCTTCTGGTTCCAATAAATGCTGATAATTATTTATGACCATCTTCTGACGGGATCTGGCTTCTCATAAGTGGTACTGATTTATTTTGATTTATCCCTTTGGCTCGAGCATGAGATATGAGCCAAAGATTTGACTGCCTTTGGTCATGAACAATATAACAGTGTATGGCGTTTTAGCTGCGTCATACCTCAAATACTTACATCTTGAGACTGGCCCGACAGGGAGCTGACGGACTAATGCTTTTCCTGACAGACTGACCGTGTACTGTATTCCGTCGATGGCTATACCGGGTCTGAGCTGATTTGTTTGGCTTTTGATTTTCTCTCTTTGTTGGTATACTCATTTGGATTTTTCCACACTAATCATTCCAAGCGGGTCAGCGGGATATGTAATCCTTGCAAAACATAGTAGGCCGCTGAGAGTATGCCTTTGTGAGTCCATATGGAATTACGGCCTCCAACTGATTTGGGTATCTGGACCTTGATGGTCGCGCAAAAATCATCATACCTTTGCTGTCAGTCTCATCCTTTGACGGTCATGATTTGCTTTGTCAGGATATCTTACTGAAATAACTTGGCCATACCTGTCCTTGATTCTTCGTATGACCATGGACGTGATTAGTGCAATATTTTGACATTATTCCTTGTGCATGTTTGCTGACCTGGGTTCGCGTATATAAGCCATATACCCAGGGTTTGTAGCTGTACGGAGTTCATTGCTGAGGCCAATCATACCAGAAGGTGTCAAGGTTGTAGGATATCTCCTTGTCAGTTGCGTGAATAATGACCTTGATGACCATTGTCAAGACTGTGGATTCCTTGATGTCATCAGTAGATCTTGTCGACCCTTGTAATTCATGAGATGTACCTCTGCTTATTTTTCCTTTGTCTGACTCGTGAGGTTGTTGGATCCGTACCTTTCTTAGGTATATTTGTTGGGTTCTTGACGCATCTCGTACGAGTGACTGAGGTGACTGGGGATGCATGTTCACTCTATGTAAGAATCATATGCGACTGACCACTTGATCCTTGAGGCAGGCATATGTTTGGACCGAATTGTCCTTCTGACCAAAACATTGCTGATCTGATTCTTGAGCAGTACTGCCATGCATTGAAAACTCATCATATAACCTCTGAGGACGGTGTACTAGTATGGTACTGACGTGGACTGAGTGGCTTACGAGAGAAGCCATCAGAGTAGCTTGTTGAGGAGGACTTGTTAGCTTCTGCGCAAACCTTTTGCCTGGGTATAGTGCAGAAGAAGGCTCTATAGCTTACACATGAAGCTTGGTCTGATTATCGTGCTGGAGAAGCCTGAGTTCCGTACTTGAGAAGCTTCCCCTCGGGTTTGCTTGTTGGAGAAAAATTTATTTTCGTCTGTCACAAGCTTCTACCGAGGTATCTGTTGGGGAACGTATTATTTTCAAAATTTTCCTACGATCACTCAAGATCTATCTACTAGATGCATAGCAACGAGGGGGAGAGTGTGTCTACGTACCTTGGTAGACCGGGAGCGGAAGCGTCAAGTGACGTGGTTGATGTAGTCGAACTTCTTCGCGATCCAACCGATCAAGCACCGAACGTACGGCACCTTCGCGTTCAGCACCTTCGCGTTCAGCACATGTTCAGCTTGATGACGTCCCACGAGCTCTTGATCCAGTTGAGCTACATAGGAGAGTTTCGCCAGCACGACGGCGTGGTGACAGATATGATGTGTCTACCGGCGCAGGGCTTCGCCTAAGCACTGCAACGGTATGACCGAGGTGTGTTTCTGTGGAGAGGGGCACCGCACACGGCTAAAACAATTCAACTTGTGTGTCCTAGGGTGCCCACCTACCCCCGTATATAAAGGAGCAAGGGAGAGGCCGGCCCTAGAGGGGGCGCGCCAAGTGTGGGGAGTCCTACTAGGACTCCCAAGTCCTAGTAGGATTCCCCTTTCCTTTCCGGAGTAGGAGAGAAGGAAAGAGGTGGAGAGGGAGAAGGAAAAGGGGGCTGCACCCCTTGTCCAATTTGGACGAGAGGGGGGGTGCGCGCCTCCTTCCTTTTGGCCTTTCTCCTCTATTCCCGTATGGCCCAATAAGGCCCATATACTCCGAAAAATACCTAAATCACTCGAAACCTTTCCGATGTCCGAATATAGTCATCCAATATATCGATCTTTACGTCTCGACCGTTTCGAGACTCCTCTTCATGTCCCCGGTCTCATCCGGGACTCCGAACTCCTTCGGTACATCAAAACTCATAAACTCATAATACCGATCGTCATCAAACGTTAAGCGTGCGGACCCTACGGGTTCGAGAACTATGTAGACATGACCGAGACTCATCTCCGGTCAATAACCAATAGCGGAACCGGGATGCTCATATTGGCTCCTACATATTCTACGAAGATCTTTATCGGTCAAATCGCATAACAACATACGTTGTTCCTTTTGTCATTGGTATGTTACTTGCCCGAGATTCGATCGTCGGTATCTCTATACCTAGTTCAATCTCGTTACCGGCAAGTCTCTTTACTCGTTCCGTAATACATCATCTCGTGACTAACTCATTAGTCTTTTGCTTGCAAGGCTTATTATGATGTGCATTACCAAGAGGGACGAGAGATACATCTCCGACACTCGGAGTGACAAATCCTAGTCTTGATCTATGCCAACATCACGAACACTTTCGGAGACACCTGTAGAGCATCTTTATGATCACCCAGTTATGCTGTGACGTTTGATAGCACACAAGGTGTTCCTAGGGTATTCGTGAGTTGTATAATCTCATAGTCATAGGAACATGTATAAGTCATGAAGAAAGCAATAACAGTAAAACTAAACGATCATAGTGCTAAGCTAACGGATGGGTCTTGTCCATCACATCATTCTCCTAATGATGTGATCCCGTTGATCAAATGACAACTCATGTCTATGGTTAGGAAACATAACCATCTTTGATCAATGAGCTAGTCTAGTAGAGGCATACTAGGGACACTCTGTTTTGTCTATGTATTCACACATGTACTAAGTTTCCGGTTAATACAATTCTAGCATGAATAATAAACATTTATCATGATAAAAGGAAATATAAATAACAACTTTATTATTGCCTCTGGGGCATATTTCCTTCAGTCTCCCACTTGCACTAAAGTCAATAATCTAGCTCACATCGCCATGTGATTTAATACTGATAGTTCACATCGTTATGTGAATAACACCCATAGTTCACATCGCCATGTGACCAACACCCAAAGGGTTTACTAGAGTCAATAATATAGTTCACATCGCTATGTGATTAATACCCAAGAGTAATAAGGTGTGATCATGTTTTGCTTGTGAGAGAAGTTTAGTCAACGGGTCTGTCACATTCAGATCCGTATGTATTTCGCAAATTTCTATGTCTACAATGCTCTCCATGGAGCTACTCTAGCTAATTGCTCCCACTTTCAATACGCATCTAGATTGATACTTAGAGTCATCTAGATTTAGTGTCAAAGCTTGCATCAGCGTAACCCTTTACGACGAACTCTTTATCACCTCCATAATCGAGAAACATTTCCTTAGTCATCCAGTTACTAAGGATAATTTTTACCGCTGTACAGTGATGTACTCCTGGATCACTATTGTACCCCCTTGACAAACTCATGGCAAGGTACACAACATGTTTGGTCGACATCATAGCATACTTTATAGAACCTATGTTTGGTACAAAACCTTATGGTTGCATCATATACAAGTCTTCTTTAATAAATCCATTAAAGAATGCAGTTTTGTTATCCATTTGCCAGATTTCATAAAATGCGGCAATTGCTAACATGATTCGGACAGACTTAAGCATCGCTACGGGTGAGAAAGTCTCATCGTAGTCAACTCCTTGAACTTGTTGAAAACTTTTGCAAAAAGTCAAGCTTTGTAAACAGTAACATTACCGTCAGCGTCAGTCTTCCTCTTGAAGATCCATTTATTTTCGATGGCTTGCCGATCATTGGGCAAGTCAACCAAAGTCCACACTTTGTTCTCATACATGGATCCCATCTCAGATTTCATGGCCTCAAGCCATTTTGCGGAATCTGGGCTCATCATCGCTTCCTCATAGTTCGTAGGTTCATCATGGTCCAGTAACATGTAATGCCCAGGATGGAATTATACTTCCTACGTGTCAAGGCACGACTTAAAGGCATAAGTCCATCCTAGAATGATATCAAGTTTGGTAATCTTTGCACATCTCATGTAAAAGAGGGGATTGTAAACATAAATAGTTGGCTTACACTCGCCACGTCACGCAAATACAATACAAGTCTCAAACATCATACATTAAGAATATCACAACCCTCTAAGGGCAAAACCAAATGTCAAGATACCAAACTTAAATAACATCCACATGCGGATCGAATCCTAGTAGAAGTCTCCACTACTGATCATCCGGATAACGAACATAGTATCGACTACGCTCCTCGTCGTACTCCCAATCCAGCTCGGTGCCATCACCTGGATAGCTCACAACTGGACCTGCATCTGGTGTGGTGAAGTAACTGTGAGCCACAGAGGACTCAGCAATCCCGTTCCCGGGTAACAAGACTATTTAAGCCTTGGGAGAGGATAAGGCTGAAGAAAAGAATAAGTATCTGCAGCAGCAACTAGCAACTAGCTTACGTGAGAGAGAGAGCGAGAAGAGAAAGCCTCGGTCGAGAGATGATCACGAAGTGATCCTAGCTACAACACGTCAAACATAACCCCTCCGTGTTCAACTCCCGAATCCCTATTCGGAAATTGACGGTCACGGAACACACGCTGGTAGTGTATTAGAAACATTGTGTCAAGTTATCTACAACCGGATATTAACAAGCTCCCATCTGCCACATAACCGCGGGCATGGCTTTCGAAAGTTCATAACCCTGCAGGGGTGTTCCAACTTGACCCATTACAAGCCCACGATCCGCGGAGTCGCAACTCCAAAGTGGGAAGACCCGAGTATTATCGGAATCCCGTGCTCAAGATATACCGAACTAAGGTAAGGCTAATCCAGCAAATCCTCCCGGCGTGTCGACACCCTGATAGTAGCCAACCATATCTATGTCTCAAGACACGACCGGATGGGCGATTCTACGGGTGTATACCAGATACCTCGGGTTTCCCCAAGGCGGCCCCGCAGACTCCCCGTTTTGGACCAACACTCATGTGGAGCATTGGCCCGGGGTTGTTGAATTAAGAAAGAGGGTTAATTACTCCCTATGCAAGTTTAGTTTGTTATTAGGCAAATAGTACCAATGTTGGGACTTGCTGGAAAAGACTTAGCACTTAGCGGTTTATCGAGGGGGTCCCATACACCCCAACCGTGTTTGGAACGCAATATCAAGGAACATAACACCGGTTTATACGGTTCCTAACGGCATGAGTGGAACAAATCACCAAGCAAAAGGCTTAGCCTTCCACCCTTGCCAATATATAGATGATTTCATTTTAAGCATTTATATAGTGTGATATAACCCAACAAAACTTCAACATGAAGCAAGCATCTTCGATCTTCACCTGCAACTAGCAATGCTATAAGAAGGGCTGAGCGAAGCGTACTTAGCCAAACAACGGTTTGCGTAGGTAGGGTGGTTAAACATGGAAATGGTTACAAGTAGGAGGCTGACAGGAAGAACATGGGCATCGAGGCAAGACTATAGAGCGGAACTACTAGCAATAGACAAAAATAGTAATGTTATCGGGGTTCGGTCATCTTGCCTGAAGAGAAGTCGTTCGGATCGTAAGAAGGGTCCTCGTGCTCAACCTCGTTGGTAACCTCGTGCTCGTACTCGTACTCGGTCTCAGCTTCCGGCTCTAAACAATACAATCACACAAGGCACGAATCAACAAGATGCAATGCGCACTCGAAAATGATGGATGCATGATGGATGCACTAAGGATGCACACGGAGCACGAAAAATAGCACTCAAGCAAATCACCTCAAAACATGATAACAATAAGATATTAAGAATCTACACATAAAATCAATCAAGTTTCATATAAGACTCGCTGAAATCGGAGTTACGGGCTAAAAGTTATGCCCGAAACAAGAAATGAGCGAAAGCTGAAAATTACAGCAACATAGCAACTTCGGAGCACAAAATAATTAAGCTACAGCACTCAAACAACATGTCAAAGGACATGAACATAAACTAGACATATCCTACAGCAAATAAGTCGAAAGGTGCACCCCCAAAGGAGCCACGGATCAATAGCAATGAGCTTGGACATATTGAACTTGACAATAAAATTCTGGCAGCAGAATTTTATTGAAACTTTGGAGCAAAAGATAAACATGCTACAGCCACTTAAATAAGCATGTGAGAACATGAATGGAAAGCCAACAATATATACTACAAGGAACAATCAAGATCCACTCCAAAACTATCATGGTTTGTCCTAGAGCAGCAAGCAAACATGGCATCGGAACGTTACAGATTTCAGACTTAGTGAAAATCCACTAAGTCCTAAAACAGCAATTTCAACAAGGCATCTAAACGAGCAAGTTTAAGTCACCTCGAAACTAAACATGGCAAGTGGTAAGCACCTCATCAAAGTACACATGATGGTGATTCCGAAACACACAAGCATGCATCATGGAGATAAACACAACGATAGCAACGAGCTCAACAAGATGGCATTTCATAACAAGTGATACAACATCACAGCCACATGGCACTTTGCAAAGATGATATACATGGCAAGAATAAATCTATCATGCAACCTAACACAAACAACATGTAGAGCATGGCAAGACGAACACGTGGACATGTCGTTTGCATCATTCGGACAAACGAGCTAAAAGTTATCACTATGCAAAGATGGCATAAAAACATCACATAGCAGCAGTTATATCGGGATGCACTCTTGCAACAGAAAAACAAGCACCTAGATGACTTCTATCATGCATGAGACCAAAAGATAAAACGTAGTGCTAATCACCACGAACGTCTGGACATGCTATATGCGCGAAACGGAGCACCACACTAAAAGTTACAGCAGTTAGAACATTGCATCACAGATTAATCACAGGGACTTAGAAGAAAAAGAGGGGAAGTTCAACCTCAGTCACAGATCTGAAAAAAATGGAGCACGGGCCCGGTCTGGATCCGGCCCGGCTGGACGAAGAGCGAACGGGCCGCGGCGAGGCGGCTTCGGGCCCAGGGCGGCGGATCTGACCCGCGGCCTGGAGGCGGCGGCGGCCCGCGAACTGGCGGCTGGCGCGGGGTGGCCCGGATGGCCCTTGAGGCGGCCTGAGGTGGAGAGGAGCGGCCTGGCCCGGGGCTTCGGCGGCCTGGCGGAGGAGCGGGAAGGTGGCCCAGGGCGAGGCCTGCCTGGAGGGGCCTGAGGGCGGAGTCGGTCGGCCGGGGCGCGGGCCTGGTGGCGCGCTGACGGAGGGAGGCCTGGCGCGCTGGCCCACGCGGTGGCGAAGGGAGGCCTGGTGGAGTGGGAGAGTGGAGAGGCTGAGGCGATGTGGTCCTGGCGTTCGGGCCCCCAGATGGATCGGCGGGGAGGCGATGGAGGGACGGGCCGGAGGTGATGTGGTCCAGGAGAGGAGGGATCGATCCAGTCGGCTCGGGGCGGTCGGGCGGAGTGGCCGAGGGAGGCGCGATCGAAGGAGGCGGAGCGATCGGCCCAGGCACGTCGGGGAAGTGGTCCCGCGGGCCCTTGCGCCAGTCGAACGGGAGGGAGGCCCCTCGGCTGCGGCGAGCGAAGGCCGAGCCTCGAGGCCGTTGACCTCGGGCGCCTGCCTGGTCGGCGGCTGAGGGATCGAAGGGGAGCAGAGGGATCTGCCAAGTGGAGAGGATGGGATGGCTAGATCCAGATTTTTAGGGGAAGGAGGAGGAAGAGGCTAGAAATGCCAAAAATAGACATAGGGGTCTATTATATAGCAGTTTTAGGGTTTGGGGATTTGGGGGTGTTAGGAGCCCTCCGATCGCGATCCGACGGATCCGATCGCGGGGGGAGTTTAGAAGGGCCTAGGAGAGGGTAGTGGACTGCATGGAGGGGTGTTTTTGGGCCACAAGTGGAGGCACTTTGGACCCACACGAATAACTGATGGGATAGCAAACGGAGTCCAAACGCGACGAGATTTGAGAGGCGGGTTGCACACAACAAAACAACAACACACACAACAACCTCGCGGCACACCGGTAACGTTACACGCCCAAACACCAAAGTAGGTCTACGGGACGTTACGGACACGTGAGGGAGCTCCTGAACGCGAAACGGACAACGGGAAGGAACGCGTGGAACCGGATGCAACCGACAACACAAATGCAATGCGATGCACATGTCTACATGATATGAATGAATGCCACACACTCACACAACAAAACCACGAAAACCCAAAAGACAAAGAACCCGGAATGGAAATAGATGAAGCCGGAGATATATTATATGCCCAAAAGGGAAAGTATTACATCTGGGGCATTACAAATTCTCCTCTACTACAAAAAGATCTCGTCCCGAGATCTAGGACTGGAAAAAGGAAGGGTACTCGGAACGAAGATGATCTTCTCGTTCCCACGTAGCTTCTCAGTCGGTGTGATGTGACCACTTGACTTTCAGAAATTTGATGGACTTGTTGCGGGTCTTGCGTTCGGTTTCTTCGAGAATTGCAACTGGATGCTCTCGGTAGGACAGGTCTTGTTGAAGATCAATCTCTGCAAACGGAATCATGCGCTCAGGTGCCTTGAAGCATTTGCGAAGTTGAGACACATGGAAGACATCATGAACATTGGCGAAGTTTGGAGGGAGCTCAAGTTGATAGGCTAGATCGCCTCTTTTGCCAAGAATCTTGAAAGGCCCGACGTATCTAGGAGCAAGCTTTCCTTTGATACCGAATCTTTGGGTGCCTTTCATCGGAGACACACGGAGATAAACATGATCATCAATGTTGAATGCCAAATCACGATGCTTGCCGTCATAGTAGCTCTTCTGACGCGACTGAGCGGCCTTGAGATTCTCACGTATGACTTTGCACATTTCTTCGGCTTCTGAGATCAAGTCATTGCCAAGAAGTTGACGTTCGCCTGTTTCAGACCAGTTGAGAGGGGTACGGCACTTTCTGCCATAGAGGATTTCAAACGGAGCTTTGCCTGCACTTGCTTAGCTGTTGTTGTAAGAGAACTCGGCAAATGGAAGGCAGTCTTCCCATTTCATGCCAAAAGATATGACACAGGCTCTGAGCATGTCTTCTAGAATCTGATTCACACGCTCGACTTGACCACTAGTCTGAGGGTGAAAAGCAGTGCTGAACCTGATCTTAGTGCCCATGGCGGACTGAAAGGAGTCCCAGAACCTTGAAGTGAACAAACTTCCATGGTCTGAGGATATGACTTGAGGAATGCCATGTAAGGACACAATTCTGGAAGTGTACAGCTCTGCCAATTGAGCCACATTGATTGATTCTTTGACTGGCAGGAAGTGAGCGACTTTGGTAAGCTTGTCAATCACCACAAAGATAGCGTCATTCCCTTTCTTGGATTTAGGAAAGCCAGTGACGAAGTCCATTTCATGTTGGGGATCGTAGCAGAAAATCAAAATTTTTCCTACGCATCACCAAGATCTATCTATGGAGTAATCTAGCAACGAGCATAAAGGGGAGTGCATCTACATACCCTTGTAGATCGCGAGCGGAAGCGTTCAAGAGAACGGGGATGATGGAGTCGTACTCGTCGTGATCCAAATCACCGATGATCCTAGCGCCGAACGGACGGCACCTCCGTGTTCAACACACGTACGGAGCGGGGACGTCTCCTCCTTCTTGATCCAGCAAGGGGGGAGGAGAGGTTGATGGAGATCCAGCAGCACGACGGCGTGGTGGTGGAAGTAGCGGGATTCCAGCAGGGCTTCGCCAAGCGCTGCGGGAGGAGGGAGATGTGTCACGGGAGGGAGAGGGAGGCGCCAGGGCTTGGGGTGCGGCTCCCATGCGCCTCCCCACTATATATAGGGGTGGAGGGGGCTGGTTTCTTGCCCTCCAAGTCCATTGGGCGTTGGCAAAGGTGGGGGAAAGAAATCCCATCATTTCCTTTCCCCACCGATTGTTATCCCCCCTTTTTAGGGATCTTGATCTTATCCCTTCGGGATATGATCTTATTCCTTCTAAGGGGGGATCTTGGTGCGCCTTGACCAGGGGTGTGGGGCCTTGCCCCCACTACCCACGTTCATGTGGGTCCCCCCATGCAGGTGGGCCCCACTTCGGAACCTTCTAGAACCTTCCCGGTACAATACCGAAAAATCCCGAACATTTTCCGGTGGCCAAAATAGGACTTCCTATATATAAATCTTTACCTCCGGACCATTCCGGAACTCCTCGTGACGTCCGGGATCTCATCCGGGACTCCGAACAACTTTCGGGTTTCCGCATACTTATATCTCTACAACCCTAGCGTCATCGAACCTTAAGTGTGTAGACCCTACGGGTTCGGGAGACACGCAGACATGACCGAGATGACTCTCCGGTCAATAACCAACAGCGGGATCTGGATACCCATGTTGGCTCCCACATGTTCCACGATGATCTCATCGGATGAACCACGATGTCAAGGATTCAATCAATCCCGTATACGATTCCCTTTGTCTATCGGTATAGCACTTGCCCGAGATTCGATCGTCGGTATACCGATACCTTGCTCAATCTCGTTACCGGCAAGTCTCTTTACTCGTTCCGTAACACATCATCCCGTGATCAACTCCTTGATCACATATTGTGCACATTATGATGATGTCCTACCGAGTGGGCCCAGAGATACCTCTCCGTCATACGGAGTGACAAATCCCAGTCTCGATTCGTGCCAACCCAACAGACACTTTCGGAGATACTTGTAGTGCACCTTTATAGCCACCCAGTTACGTTGTGACGTTTGGTACACCCAAAGCATTCCTACGGTATCCGGGAGTTGCACAATCTCATGGTCTAAGGAAAAGATACTTGACATATAGAAAAGCTTTAGCATATGAACTACACGATCTGTGCTAGGCTTAGGATTGGGTCTTGTCCATCACATCATTCTCCTAATGATGTGATCCCGTTATCAACGACATCCAATGTCCATGGTTAGGAAACCGTAACCATCTATTGATCAACGAGCTAGTCGTCTAGAGGCTCACTATGGACATGGTGTTTGTCTATGTATCCACACATGTATCTGAGTTTCCTATCAATACAATTCTAGCATGGATAATAAACGATTATCATGAACAAGGAAATATAATAATAACCAATTTATTATTGCCTCTAGGGCATATTTCCAACAACTTGCTCGCGCCCACGAGCCATTTTGCGCCACTCGAAATGGCCTATTATTTTCGAACAGTACGAATGTAATGTAGAAGAGCTGGTATGCACAGTTTTGTCCAAGAACAACACATGTGCATGGACAAAAATGTGGGTGGTAGCGGTATGGGTGATAAACCATGCAAAACGGCAAGTTTTGGGGTGTTCAGTGCACCGAAGAGGCTTCTCCTTCCATCCAGACTAGCATGTAGGGCTTGTTGGTGCAGAAATAGAGTCATGTAACATTGTTCTGCACGTCAGTGTCGCAGTATCTGTCCGTGGGTGAGCTCACGGTAGGGTGGTAGACGCTAGAAGAGTGCACGCCAACCACTAAATCATCCGAAACTCAATTCTGCATGCCGTTTTCGGCCTCCGAAATTATTCCGAAACAGACGAAGTGTGTGACAGAAGGATACGAATTTTCGCTGCGGTCGTTTTGGCAGGTCATGGTGCCCAAACGGAGTTTGTATGGCCAGGGTACGGTCATTCTATGGATACACCTCAAATGGATTTCAGCAACGAGGGATATCGTGAATCCAGCTTCCAGGGTAACTTGCTCGCGCCCACGAGCCATTTTCCGCCACTCGAAATGGCCTATTATTTTCGAAAAGTACGAATGTAATGTAGAAGAGCTGGTATGCACAGTTTTGTCCAAGAACAACACATGTGCATGGACAAAAATGTGGGTGGTAGCGGTATGGGTGATAAACCATGCAAAACGGCAAGTTTTTGGGTGTTCGGTGCACCGAAGAGGCTTCTCCTTCCATCCAGACTAGCATGTAGGGCTTGTTGGTGCAGAAATAGAGTCATGTAACATTGTTCTGGACGTCATTGTCGCAGTATCTGTCCGTGGGTGAGCTCACGGTAGGGTGGTAGACGCTAGAAGAGTGCACGCCAACCACTAAATCATCCGAAACTCAATTCTGCAAGCCGTTTTCGGCCTCCGAAATTATTCCGAAACAGACGAAGTTTGTGACAGAAGGATACGAATTTTCGCTGCGGTCGTTTTGGCAGGTCATGGAGCCCAAACGGAGTTCGTATGGCCAGGGTACGGTCGTTCTACGGATACACCTCAAATGGATTTCAACAACGAGGGATATCGTGAATCCGGCTTCCAGGGTAACTTGCTCGCGCCCACGAGCCATTTTGCGCCACTCGAAATGGCCTATTATTTTCGAACAGTACGAATGTAATGTAGAAGAGCTGGTATGCACAGTTTTGTCCAAGAACAACACATGTGCATGGACAAAAATGTGGGTGGTAGCGGTATGGGTGATAAACCATGCAAAACATCAAGTTTTTGGGTGTTCGTGTTGGGGAACGTTGCATGGGAAACAAAAATTTTCCTACGCTCACCAAGATCAATCTAGGAGATGCATCTAGCAACGAGCATAAAGGAGAGTGAGTGCATCTACATACCCTTGTAGATTGCGAGCGGAAGCGTTCAAGAGAACGGGGATGATGGAGTCGTACTCGTCGTGATCCAAATCACCGATGATCCTAGCGCCGAACGGACGGCACCTCCGTGTTCAACACACGTACGGAGCGGGGACGTCTCCTCCTTCTTGATCCAGCAAGGGGGGAGGAGAGGTTGATGGAGATCCAGCAGCACGACGGCGTGGTGGTGGAAGTAGCGGGATTCCAGCAGGGCTTCGCCAAGCGCTGCGGGAGGAGGGAGATGTGTCACGGGAGGGAGAGGGAGGCGCCAGGGCTTGGGGGTCGGCTCCCATGCGCCTCCCCACTATATATAGGGGTGGAGGGGGCTGGTTTCTTGCCCTCCAAGTCCATTGGGGCGTTGGCAAAGGTGGGGGAAAGAAATCCCATCATTTCCTTTCCCCACCGATTGTTATCCCCCCTTTTTAGGGATCTTGATCTTATCCCTTCGGGATATGATCTTATTCCTTCTAAGGGGGCATCTTGGTGCGCCTTGACCAGGGGTGTGGGGCCTTGCCCCCACTACCCACGTTCATGTGGGTCCCCCCATGCAGGTGGGCCCCACTTCGGAACCTTCTAGAACCTTCCCGGTACAATACCGAAAAATCCCGAACATTTTCCGGTGGCCAAAATAGGACTTCCTATATATAAATCTTTACCTCCGGACCATTCCGGAACTCCTCGTGACGTTCGGGATCTCATCCGGGACTCCGAACAACTTTCGGGTTTCCGCATACTTATATCTCTACAACCCTAGCGTCACCGAACCTTAAGTGTGTAGACCCTACGGGTTCGGGAGACACGCAGACATGACCGAGACGACTCTCCGGTCAATAACCAACAGCGGGATCTGGATACCCATGTTGGCTCCCACATGCTCCACGATGATCTCATCGGATGAACCACGATGTCAAGGATTCAATCAACCCCGTATACAATTCCCTTTGTCTATCGGTACAGTACTTGCCCGAGATTCGATCGTCGGTATCCCGATACCTTGTTCAGTCTCGTTACCAGCAAGTCTCTTTACTCGTTCCGTAACACATCATCCCGTGATCAACTCCTTGATCACATTGTGCACATTATGAAGATGTCCTACCGAGTGGGCCCAGAGATACCTCTCCGTCACACGGAGTGACAAATCCCAGTCTCGATTCATGCCAACCCAACAGACACTTTCGGAGATACCTGTAGTGCACCTTTATAGCCACCCAGTTACGTTGTGACGTTTGGTACACCCAAAGCATTCCTACGGTATCCGGGAGTTGCACAATCTCATGGTCTAAGGAAAAGATACTTGACATATAGAAAAGCTTTAGCATACGAACTACACGATCTGTGCTAGGCTTAGGATTGGGTCTTGTCCATCACATCATTATCCTAATGATGTGATCCCGTTATCAATGACATCCAATGTCCATGGTCAGGAAACTGTGACCATCTATTGATCAACGAGCTAGTCAACTAGAGGCTTACTAGGGACATGGTGTTTGTCTATGTATCCACACATGTATTTGAGTTTCCTATCAATACAATTCTAGCATGGATAATAAACAATTATCATGAACAAGGAAATATAATAATAACCAATTTATTATTGCCTCTAGGGCATATTTCCAACAGTCTCCCACTTGCACTAGAGTCAATAATCTAGTTCACATCACCATGTGATTAACATTCATAGGTCACATCGCCATGTGACCAACATCCAAAGAGTTTACTAGAGTCAGTAATCTAGTTCACATCAATATGTGATTAACACTCAATGAGTTCTGGGTTTGATCATGTTATGCTTGTGAGAGAGGTTGTAGTCAACGGGTCTGCAACATTCAGATCCCTATGTACTTCGCAAAACTTTATGTCATATCGTAGATGCTGCTACCACGTTCCACTTGGAGCTATTCCAAACTATTGCTCCATTATACGTATCCGGTATCTCTACTCAGAGTTATCCGGAGAGGTGTTAAGCTTGCATCGACGTAACTCTTTACATCGAACTCTTTATCACCTCCATAACCGAGAAACATTTCCTTATTCCTCTAAGGATAATTTTGACCACTATCTAGTGATCCACTCCTGGATCACCTTTGTACCCTCTTGCCAGACATGTGGCAAGGCACACATCAGGTGCGGTACTCAGCATGGCATACCGTATAGAGCCTATGACAAAAGCATAGGGGACGACCTTCGTCCGTCCTCTTTCTTCTGCCGCGGTCAAGCTTTGAGTCTTACTCAACTTCACACCTTACAACTCGGGTAAGAACTCCTTCTTTGACTGATCTCTATTGAACTCCTTCAAAATCATGTCAAAGGTGTGTGTTCTTTTGAAAGTATCATCAGGCCTCTTGATCTATCTCAATAGATCTTGATGCCCAATTATATAAGCAGCTTTATCCAGGTCTTCCTTTGAAAAACTCCTTTCAAACAATCCTTTATGCTTTCCAGAAATTCTACATCATTTTAGATCTATAATATGTCATTCACATATACTTATTAGAAATGTTGTAGTGCTCCCACTCACTTTATTGTAAATACAAGTTTCAAACAAACTTTGTATACCCAAGAACTTTGATCACTCCATCAAAGCGTATATTCCGACTCCGAGATGCTTGCTCCAGTCCATGGAAGGATCGCTGGAGCAAGCATACCTTTTAGCATCCTTAGGATCGACAAAACCTTTCTGATTGTATCACATACAACCTTTCCTTACGAAAACTGGTGAGGAAACTTGTTTTGTCATCCATCTGCCAGATTTCATAAATGCAGCTAATGCTAACATGATTCCGACGGACTTAAGCATCGCTACGGGTGAGAAAATCTCATCGTAGTCAACTCCTTGAACTTGTGAAAAACTTTTCGCCACAAGTCGAGCTTTATAGACAGTGACATTACCATCCACGTCCGTCTTCTTCTTAGAGATCCATTTATCTCAATGGCTTGCCGATCATCGGGCAAGTCCACCAAAGTCCATACTTTGTTTTGATACATGGATCATATCTCAGATTTCTCTGCTTCTAACCATTTGTCGGAATACGGGCCCACCATCGCTTCTCCATAGTTCGTAGGTTCATCGTTGTCCAACAACATGACCTCTAAGACAGGATCACCGTACCACTCAAGAGTAGTACATATCCTTGTCGACCTACGAGGTTTGATAGCAACTTGATCCGAAGCTTCATGATCACTATCATTAGTTTCCTCTTCAACAGTTGTAGGTTCCACAGAAACATCTTTCTGTGTTGCACTACTCTCCGGTTGAAGTGAGGGTTTGACAACCTCATCAAGTTCTATCTTCCTCCCACTCAAATCTTTCGAGAGAAACTCCTTCTCGAGAAAGGACCCGTTCTTAGCGACAAACATTTTGTCCTTGGATTTGAGATAGAAGGTATACCCAACTGTTACCTTTGGGTATCCCATGAAGATGTATTTGTCCGCTTTGGGTTCGAGCTTTTTCCGGCTGAAGCCATAAGCATCGCAGCCCCAAACATTGAGAAACGACAACTTTGGTTTCTTCCCAAACCACAGTTCATATGACGTCGTCTCAACGGACTTAGATGGTGCCCTATCTAAAGTGAGTGCAACTGTCTCTAATGTATAACCTCAAAATAATAGCGGTAGATCGGTAAGAGACATCATAGATCGTACCATATCTCATAAGATTCGATTACGACGTCCGGACACACCATTACGCTGTGGTGTTCCAGGTGGCTTCAACTGCGAAACAATTCCACAATGTCTTAAGTGATTGCCAAACTCATAATTCAGAAAATCTCCCCTTCATCAGATCGTAGGAACATGATCTTCTTGTTATGATGATTCTTAATCTTCACTCTGAAATTGCTTGAACTTTTCAAACGTTTCAGACTTTTGCTTCATTAAGTAAATATGCCCATATCTACTCAAATCGTCAGTGAAGATGAGAAAATAATGATATCCACCACACGCCTTAATTCTCATTGGATCACACACATCAGCATGTATGATTTCCAACAAGTCACTTGCCCGTTTCATTGTACATGAACACGGGATCTTAGTCATCCTGCCCAAGAGGCATGGCTCGCATATGTCAAGCGATTCAAAATCAAGTGACTCCAAACATCCATCAACATGGAGTTTCTTCATGCATTTTATGCCAAAATGACCTAAGCGGCAGTGCCACAAGAAAGTGGTACTATCATCATTAACTCTACATCTTTTGGCTTTAATATTATCATCATGTGTATTACTATGATCGAGATTCAACGAACCATTGGGTGCAAGACCATAAAGGTATTATTCATGTAAACAGAATAACCATTATTCTCTAACTTAAATGAATAACTGTATTGCAATGAACATGATCTAATCATATTCATGCTCAACGTAGACACCTGATAACATTTATCTAGGTTCAACACTAATCTCGAAAATAGAGGGAGCGTGCGATGGTGATCTTATCAACCTTGGAAACACTTCCAACACACATCGTCACCTTGCCCTTAGCTAGTCTCCGTTCAGTCCGTAGCTTTTGCTTCAAGTCACTAATAATAGCAACTGAACCGGTATCCAATACCCATGTGCTACAAGGAGTACTAGTAAGGTACACATCAATAACACGTATATCAAATATACTTCGTTGAAGTTGCCAGCTTTTCTTATCTACCATGTATTTGGGGTAGTTCCGCTACCATGTGACCGTTCCCCTTACAATCGAAGCACTTAGTCTCGAGGTTTGGGTGCAACCTTGGGTTCCCTCATTAGAGCGACAACTGGTTTGCCATTCATGAAGTTTCCCTTCTAGCCCTTGCCCCTTTTGAAACCAGTGGTCTTGTTAAACCATCAACACTTGATGCTCCTTCTTGATTTCTACTTTCGCGGTCTTAAGAACCGCTAATAGCTCCGGGATCATCTCCATCCTTTGCATGTCATAGTTCATCACAAAGTTCTAGTAGCTTGGTGATAGTGTCTAGAGAATTCTGTCAACCACTATCTCACTTGGAAGATTAACTCCCACTTGGTTCAAGTGATTTTAGCACCCAGACATTCTGAGCACATGCTCACTAGTTGAGCCATTCTCCTCCATCTTTTTGGCAAAATAACTTGTCAGAGGTCTCATACCTCTCAACACGGGCATGAGCCTGAAATCCCAATTTCAGCTCTTAGAACATCTCATATGTTCTATGGCGTTCAAAACGTCATTGGAATCCCGATTCTAAGCCGTAAAGTATGGTGCACTGAACTATCAAGTAGTCATCAGGACGTGTCTGTCAGGTGTTCACAACATCCACAGACAACGTTGTAGGGGTTTGCACATCGAGCGGTGCATCAAAGACGTAAGCTTTCTGTGTAGCAGTGAGGACACTCCTCGGACTACGGACCCAGTCCGCATCATTGCTTACAATATCTTTCAACTTAGTCTTTCTCTAGGATCGTATTAAACAGGGAGCTACAACGCAGTTATTGGTCTACTAGATAATTTGCAAAGACAACTTAGACTATTGTTCATGACAATGAAGTTCATCTAATGAACTCCCACTCAGATAGACATCTCTCTAGTCATCTAAGTGACACACGATCCGAATCAACTAGGCTGTGTCCGATCATCACGTGAGACGGACTAGTCATCAACGGTGAACATCTTCATGTTGATCGTATCTTCTATACGACTCATGTTCGACCTTTCGGTCTTCCGTGTTCCGAGGCCATGTCTGTACATGCTAGGCTCGTCAAGTCAACCCTAAGTGTATCGCGTGTGTAAATCTGGCTTACACCCGTTGTATGCGAACGTTAGAACTTATCACACCCGATCATCACGGTGCTTCGGAACAACGAACCTTAGCAACGGTGCACAGTTAGGGGGAACACAATTCTTGAAATTTTAGTGAGAGATCATCTTATTCACTACCGTCGTTCTAAGCAAATAAGATGTAAAACATGATAAACATCACATGCAATCAAATAGTGACATGATATGGCCAATATCATCTTGCTCCTTTGATCTTCATCTTCGGGGCTCCATGATAATCATCGTCACCGGCATGACACCATGATCTCCATCATCATGATCTCCATCATCGTGTCTTCATGAAGTCGTCTCGCCAAACATTACTTCTACTACTATGGCTAACGTTTAGCAATAAAGTAAAGTAATTACATGGCGTTATTCAGTGACACGCAGGTCATACAATAAATAAGACAACTCCTATGGCTCCTGCCGGTTGTCATTCTCATCGACATGCAAGTCGTGATTCCTATTACAAGAACATGATCAATCTCATATATCACACATATATCATTCATCACATCCTTTTGGCCATATCACATCACACGGCACATGCTGCAAGAACAAGTTAGACGTCCTCTAATTGTTGTTGCAAGTTTTTATGTGGCTGCTATAGGTTTCTAGCAAGAACGTTTCTTACCTACGTCAAAACCACAACGTGATATGCCAATTTCTATTTACCCATCATAAGGACCATTTTCATCGAATCCGATCCGACTAAAGTGGGAGAGACAGACACCCGCTAGCCACCTTATGCAACTAGTGCATGTCAGTCGATGGAACCTGTCTCACGTAAGAGTACGTGTAAGGTCGGTCCGGGCCGCTTCATCCCACGATGCCGCCAAATCAAGATAAGACTAGTAACGGCAAGTAAATTGACATGATCTACGCCCACAACTACTTTGTGTTCTACTCGTGCAAGATACTACGCATAGACCTAGCTCATGATGCCACTGTTGGGGATCGTAGCAGAAAATCAAAATTTTTCCTACGCATCACCAAGATCTATCTATGGAGTAATCTAGCAACGAGCATAAAGGGGAGTGCATCTACATACCCTTGTAGATCGCGAGCGGAAGCGTTCAAGAGAACGGGGATGATGGAGTCGTACTCGTCGTGATCCAAATCACCGATGATCCTAGCGCCGAACGGACGGCACCTCCGTGTTCAACACACGTACGGAGCGGGGACGTCTCCTCCTTCTTGATCCAGCAAGGGGGGAGGAGAGGTTGATGGAGATCCAGCAGCACGACGGCGGGGTGGTGGAAGTAGCGGGATTCCAGCAGGGCTTCGCCAAGCGCTGCGGGAGGAGGGAGATGTGTCACGGGAGGGAGAGGGAGGCGCCAGGGCTTGGGGTGCGGCTCCCATGCGCCTCCCCACTATATATAGGGGTGGAGGGGGCTGGTTTCTTGCCCTCCAAGTCCATTGGGGCGTTGGCAAAGGTGGGGGAAAGAAATCCCATCATTTCCTTTCCCCACCGATTGTTATCCCCCCTTTTTAGGGATCTTGATCTTATCCCTTCGGGATATGATCTTATTCCTTCTAAGGGGGCATCTTGGTGCGCCTTGACCAGGGGTGTGGGGCCTTGCCCCCACTACCCACGTTCATGTGGGTCCCCCCATGCAGGTGGGCCCCACTTCGGAACCTTCTAGAACCTTCCCGGTACAATACCGAAAAATCCCGAACATTTTCCGGTGGCCAAAATAGGACTTCCTATATATAAATCTTTACCTCCGGACCATTCCGGAACACCTCGTGACGTCCGGGATCTCATCCGGGACTCCGAACAACTTTCGGGTTTCCGCATACTTATATCTCTACAACCCTAGCGTCATCGAACCTTAAGTGTGTAGACCCTACGGGTTCGGGAGACACGCAGACATGACCGAGACGACTCTCCGGTCAATAACCAATAGCGGGATCTGGATACCCATGTTGGCTCCCACATGCTCCACGATGATCTCATCGGATGAACCACGATGTCAAGGATTCAATCAACCCCGTATACAATTCCCTTTGTCTATCGGTACAGTACTTGCCCGAGATTCGATCGTCGGTATCCCGATACCTTGTTCAGTCTCGTTACCAGCAAGTCTCTTTACTCGTTCCGTAACACATCATCCCGTGATCAACTCCTTGATCACATTGTGCACATTATGAAGATGTCCTACCGAGTGGGCCCAGAGATACCTCTCCGTCACACGGAGTGACAAATCCCAGTCTCGATTCATGCCAACCCAACAGACACTTTCGGAGATACCTGTAGTGCACCTTTATAGCCACCCAGTTACGTTGTGACGTTTGGTACACCCAAAGCATTCCTACGGTATCCGGGAGTTGCACAATCTCATGGTCTAAGGAAAAGATACTTGACATATAGAAAAGCTTTAGCATACGAACTACACGATCTGTGCTAGGCTTAGGATTGGGTCTTGTCCATCACATCATTATCCTAATGATGTGATCCCGTTATCAATGACATCCAATGTCCATGGTCAGGAAACTGTGACCATCTATTGATCAACGAGCTAGTCAACTAGAGGCTTACTAGGGACATGGTGTTTGTCTATGTATCCACACATGTATTTGAGTTTCCTATCAATACAATTCTAGCATGGATAATAAACAATTATCATGAACAAGGAAATATAATAATAACCAATTTATTATTGCCTCTAGGGCATATTTCCAACATTTCAATGTGGTCGAACTTCTACTCGGGAATAGGAAGAGGTTGGAGAAGACCGGCTGGACGTTGATGTTCTGCTTTCACTCTTCTGCACACATCACATTCATTCACGAATTGGGCAATCTCCCATTTCATGCTTGTCCACCAGTAAGACTTCTTGAGGTCTTGATACATCTTGGAACTGCCAGGATGAATGGAAAGGAGAGAATCATGAGCTTCTTCCATTATGAGCTTCCTGAGATCACCTTTGGGAACAACGAGTCTGTCCTCGAAGAACAAGGTATCTCTCTCATCAACACGAAAGCACTTGTATTTCGGAATGCCCTTAGCAATAGCATGTTTCACCTTCTTCACCATGGTATCACTGAGTTGGGCCTCACGGACCTGATCTTCCAAGGTAGGAGCAATTTGAAGATTTGCAAGAAAACCCTGCGGAACAACTTGAAGGTTGAGCTTCCTGAATGCTTCACAAAGCTCAGGCTGGCACGATTTGATAAGAAGGCTGTTGCAATATGCCTTTCTGCTCAAAGCATCTGCAATCACATTCGCCTTGCCAGGAGTGTATTCAATGCTGGGATTATACTCTTGGATCATTTCAACCCAACGAGTCTGGCGGAGGTTCAGATGCGGCTTTGTGAAGATGTACTTCAAGCTCTTGTGATCAGTGAAGATGTCGACATTTCTGCCCAACAACAGATGTCTCCACGTAATCAAAGCATGTACCACAACTGCTAGCTCGAGATCATGTGTGGGATAGTTCTTCTCACTTGGCTTGAGCTGACGAGAAGTGTACGCCACAATTCTCTTATCTGCATAAGCACACCACCAAGACCTTGAAGAGAAGCATCACAGAATACTTCATAGGGCTTGGACTCATCTGGAGGAGTCAGAACTGGAGCAGAGACGAGCTTTTCTTTGAGAGTTTTGAATGCCACTTCACACTCTGGAGACCAAAAGTATTTGACATTCTTCTGAAGCAAGTGGGAAAGAGGCTTGGCAATCTTGGAGAAGTTCTCAACGAACCTTCTGCAATAGCTGGCAAGACACAGAAAACTGCGGAGCTGCTTGACGTTTTGAGGAGCTTCCCAGTTGACAATTGCTTCAACTTTCTCGGGATTAACCGCAATACCGTCAGCTGAGATGATATGGCCCAGGTACAAAACCTTATCAAGCCAAAACTCGCACTTTGAGAACTTGGCATAGAACTTATGCTCTCGGAGTCGATCAAGAACCAGACGTAAGTGCTTTTCGTGATCCTCTTCATTCTTGGAAAACACCAGAATATCATCCAGATACACAAGCACGAACTCGCCAGTATAGGGGTTGAAGATGTAGTGCATCATCCTCGAGAAGGTAGGAGGAGCATTGGCTAGACCAAAAGACATGACGGTATACTCGTATGAACCGTAGCTCGTTCTGAAGGCCGTCTTGGGAATGTCTTCCTCGCGAATGCGAATTTGATGATAGCCCATTCGGAGGTCGAGCTTAGAGAACACTTTAGCTCCTTTGAGCTGCTCGAAGAGTTCGTTGATGTTGGGGAGCGGATACTTGTTCTTTATTGTCTTCTTGTTTAATGGCCGGTAATCAACACAAAGACGCTCCGTGCCATCTTTCTTCTTGACAAATAAGACACCACAACCCCAAGGAGATGTACTAGGCCTGATGAGACCCATACTCTCCTGTTTATCAAGCTGCTTCTTCAATTCCTTCAATTCATCCCCGGAGAGCTTGTACGGACGCCGGCATGCTGGCTCAGTACCCGGCTCGAGTTCAATGACGAATTCCACCTGGCGGTGTGGAGGCATGCCTGGAAGTTCTTCAGGAAAGACGTCTTGATATTCGTTCACCACAAGAATTTGAGATATGGCATTAATTTCGCCCTTATCATTGAGAGAGAAAAGTCTGATAGTGTTATCCCTGGAGGCAAAGATAATAACATCTTCATCAGAATGAGTCATCTTGACTTCTTTCTGTGCACAATCAATGTGAGCATCATGCTGAGAAAGACAATCCATTCCGAGGATGAGGTCGATGTCAGAATTACCAAGAACCACCGGTTTAGCCAGAAATCGATAATCTCCCATGCGAATAGAAACATCCGGAGCATAGACACTAGAAGTCATAATCCTGCCCGGAGAAACAACTTGCAACTTCTGAGGCAAATTTGAAGTGACAATATTGTGCTTGGATGCAAATGGTTGAGACATGAAGGAACATGTAGCACCTGAATCAAATAACACTTTAGCAGGAAAAGAGTTCACTGGAAGGTTACCCAAAATGACATCAGAAGAATTCTCCGCTTGTGCTGCACTCATCAGATTGACCCTTGCTGCCTTTGGATCATGCCTGACAATAGCTGAACTCACAGGTGGAGGAGGTGGAAGACGCTTCGGATTCGGACATCTGTTGGCATAATGACCCTTCTGGCCACACTTGTTGCACACCACTTCTGAGAGAGGACGGAAATGAGAGCCACTGGACTTGGAGCCTTGAGACTGAAACTGCTTCTTCGACTGGTTGCTCGGGTTGGGTGGGTGGGAGAAACCACGTCCACCAGAGTTCTTGTAGCTGTTGGAGTTGTTGTAAGGAGCTCGAATCACTGGAGGAGGAGGAAGCCAGAATTTATGTTGTTTCGCAGCCAACTGAGACGATGAGGAAGAATGAACGGCATCTCGAATTCTCTTCTTAGAAGCCTCCATCTTAAGCTGAGCTGCCTCTTGTTTCAAAGCCATGTTATAGAACTTGTCGAATTCATCCGGCTCAAACAAGGTGAGAGCAAGCTAAAGTTCATCTTTGAGACCTCCACGGAACTGGTAGATTTTGCTCTTGGCATCAGGAATGTCTTGCTTAGCATAACGAGCGAGGTTTTGGAACTTGACATTATACTGATAGACTGTCATAGAGCCCTGCTTCAGGTTGCGGAATTGCTCACGCATACCCTCGATGACACTTGTAGGAATGTGGTGCGAGCGAAAATCCTTGCAGAAATTCTCCCAAGAGATCACTTGACCTGGCCTGGAGTCTTTGTATTGCTGCCACCAATCAGCTGCTTGATCTTTCAGTTGGAAGGCTGCAAACTTCACATAATCATCTTCCTTCACGTTACTGCACTCAAAATGCTTCTTTAAGTCGGTTAACCAATCTTCAGCATCAAGAGGGTCGACACAGTAACTGAAAGCTTTTGGATTATTGGCCAAGAACTGGTTGAGAGTAGCATGGTGCTGCTGGTTGAAGAAGTTGCCTTGATTCCTTGGAACACCCTGATTAGCTTGATTAGCTTGCATCTGATGCATCATCTGCATCAACATCTGAGTGTTCTGAGCTGTAGTTTGCATAATCGCTCTCCAAGCCTTAGACGGAGGAGGAGGGGAAGGAGGACGATCTGGAACCTCTTCACCCTCTAGGTTAGCGTTGGGAACCCTTTTCGGAGCCATCCTGAAAGAGATGACCACAAATCAGCAATTGATTGACAGAAGGTATAAGCTGAATCAATGGAAGGAATTGCAACAAGTCTTCACAATAATCATTCGAACAATAGGAACAAATGAAATCATTCGAACAAGAGGAACGAATGAAATTCTCAGTTAAATGATAACAACAATCTTCATGAGAAGCCACATAGGGGACAAAAGGTAAAATAAGAAAAACAACAAGGTACAGACGGGAACAAACACAAGATAGGAGCTTCGTTCTAACATCTTTTGCTGAAAGCATATGAACGCGTTACGAAAAGGTTTTGCAATCCCCGGATCAGAATAGCCAAGGACCCTTTAAGATGCAACTCCTGATAGTAACATCGGTCATAAACCACTTCACTCAATGTAGAACCCCGAACTCACTAACCTGCATTCGTTGGAAGAATGCCTACGATCTACTGGATATGCCCACCTATAAATTTCCGAAAGATTCCAGTTATGCAATCAGGTGTTGGGGATACACGGGAAGCACCGCGCAATCAACTCTAAACCTACATCCAGGTGTATCCATCCTTCAACACATAACCAGTCTTTCTCGGAAACTGTGTACCTCGGACCTTCGTAAAGCATCCACTATAACAAGCTATGGCAATACTCCCGAACTACCTCCCCAGTACTGGGTGATGTCGGGGTTATCTTGCCACTGGCCGTATATGAGAGATTTTCGATGTCGGCCGTCTTAAGTATTTAGTACTGCCGCGATATGCTTGTGACGACAATACCCCGAAGCTCAACTCCCCGGGACACTGCCACAACCCCTAATGTCAGGAGGCATCGAGAACAATATTCTCATCACAAGAACATCGAAACAATCCCAGAATACTCGCGGGATTCCTAAAAACAATTTGGTGCAATTTTTGAAGATAGGAGAGACAAGAGTAGACATCAGGAGTCCTCACCAGAGAGAAAGGGGATGAGAAGCAAAGAAATCCTACTCTTCGATATAATATAGGACTCAAAATATTTTCAGTGTGTGCCTAGACTCGACCGTCAACGATTCGATCAATCAGTGGGGGCTCCTAGGTCGGAGAAGGCTCTGAATACCAACTTGTAATGCCCAGGATGGAATTATACCTCCTACGTGTCGAGGCACGGCTTAATGGCATAAGTCCATCCTAGAATGATCTCAATTTGGTAATCTTTGCACATCTCATGTAAAAGAGGGGATTGTAAACATAAATAGTTGGCTTACACTCGCCACGTCATGCAAATACAATACAAGTCTCAAACATCATACATTAAGAATATCACAACCCTCTAAGGGCAAAACCAAATGTCAAGATACCAAACTTAAATAACATCCACAGGCGGATCGAATCCTAGTAGAAGTCTCCACTACTGATCATCCGGATAACGAACATAGTATCGACTACGCTCCTCGTCGTACTCCCAATCCAGCTCGGTGCCATCACCTGGATAGCTCACAACTGGACCTGCATCTGGTGTGGTGAAGTAACTGTGAGCCACAGAGGACTCAGCAATCCCGTTCCCGGGTAACAAGACTATTTAAGCCTTGGGAGAGGATAAGGCTGAAGAAAAGAATAAGTGTCTGCGGCAGCAACTAGGAACTAGCTTACGTGAGAGAGAGCGAGAAGAGAAAGCCTCGGTCGAGAGATGATCACGAAGTGATCCTAGCTACAACACGTCAAACATAACCCCTCCGTGTTCAACTCCCGAATCCCTATTCGGAAATTGACGGTCACGGAACACACGCTGGTAGTGTATTAGAAACATTGTGTGAAGTTATCTACAACCGGATATTAACAAGCTCCCATCTGCCACATAACCACGGGCACGGCTTTTGAAAGTTCATAACCCTGCAGGGCTGTTCCAACTTGACCCATTACAAGCCCACGATCCGCGGAGTCGCAAATCCAAAGTGGGAAGACCCGAGTATTCTCGGAATCCCGTGCTCAAGATATACCGAACTAAGGTAAGGCTAATCCAGCAAATCCTCCCGGCGTGTCGACACCCTGATAGTAGCCGCGCGTATCTAAGTCTCAGGACATGACCGGATGGGCGATTCTACGGGTGTATACCAGATACCTCGGGTTTCCCCAAGGCGGCCCCGCAGACTCCCCGTTTCGGACCAACACTCATGTGGAGCACTGGCCCGGGGTTGTTGAATTAAGAAAGAGGGTTAATTACTCCCTATGCAAGTTTAGTTTGTTATTAGGAAAATAGTACCAATGTTGGGACTTGCTGGAAAAGATTTAACACTTAGCGGTTTATCGAGGGGGTCCCATACACCCCAACCGTGTTAGGAACACAATATCAAGGAACATAACACCGGTTTATACGGTTCCTAACGGCATGAGTGGAACAAATCACCAAGCAAAAGGCTTAGCCTTCCACCCTTGCCAATATATAGATGATTTCATTTTAAGCATTTATATAGTGTGATATAACCCAACAAAACTTCAACATGAAGCAAGCATCTTCGATCTTCACCTGCAACTAGCAATGCTATAAGAAGGGCTGAGCGAAGCGTACTTAGCCAAACAACGGTTTGCGTAGGTAGGGTGGTTAAACATGGAAATGGTTACAAGTAGGAGGCTGACAGGAAGAACATGGGCATCGAGGCAAGACTATAGAGCGGAACTACTAGCAATAGGCAAAAATAGTAATGTTATCGGGGTTCGGTCATCTTGCCTGAAGAGAAGTCGTTCGGATCGTAAGAAGGGTCCTTGTGCTCAACCTCGTTGGTAACCTCGTGCTCGTACTCGTACTCGGTCTCAGCTTCCGGCTCTAAACAATACAATGCGCACTCGAAAATGATGGATGCATGATGGATGCACTAAGGATGCACACGGAGCACGGAAAATAGCACTCAAGAAAATCACCTCAAAACATGATAACAATAAGATATTAAGAATCTACATAGAAAATCAATGAAGTTTCATATAAGACTCGCTGAAATCGGAGTTACGGGCTAAAAGTTATGCCCGAAACAAGAAATGAGCGAAAGCTGAAAATTACAGCAACATAGCAACTTCGGAGCACAAAATAATTAAGCTACAGCACTCAAACAACATGGCAAAGGACATGAACATAAACTAGACATATCCTACAACAAATAAGTCCAAAGGTGCACCCCCAAAGGAGCCACGGATCAATAGCAATGAGCTTGGACATATTGAACTTGACAATAAAATTCTGGTAGCAGAATTTTATTGAAACTTTGGAGCAAAAGATAAACATGCTACAGCCACTTAAATAAGCATGTGAGAACAAGAATGGAAAGCCAACAATATATACTACAAAGAACATCAAGCAAACATGGCATCGGAACGTTACAGATTTCAGACTTAGTGAAAATCCACTAAGTCCTAAAACAGCAATTTCAACAAGGCATCTAAACGAGCAAGTTTAAGTCACATCGAAACTAAACATGGCAAGTGGTAAGCACCTCATCAAAATACACATGATGGTGATTCCTAAACACACAAGCATGCATCATGGAGATAAACACAACGATAGCAACGAGCTCAACAAGATGGCATTTCATAACAAGTGAAACAACATCACAGCCACATGGCACTTTGCAACGATGATATACATGGAAAGAATAAATCTATCATGCAACCTAACACAAACAACATGTATAGCATGGCAAGACGAACACGTGGACATGTCATTTGCATCATTCGGACAAACGAGCTAAAAGTTATCACTATGCAAAGATGGCATAAAAACATCACATAGCAGCAGTTATATCGGGATGCACTCTTGCAACAGAAAAACAAGCACCTAGATGACTTATATCATGCATGACACCAAAAGATAAAACGTAGTGCTAATCACCACGAACGTCTGGACATGCTATATGCGCGAAACGGAGCACCACACTAAAAGTTACAGCAGTTAGAACATTGCATCACAGATTAATCACAGGGACTTGGAAGAAAAAGAGGGGAGTTCAACCTCAGTCACAGATCTGAAAAAAGGAGCACGGGCCCGGTCTGGATCCGGCCCGGCTGGACGAAGAGCGAACGGGCCGCGGCGCGGCGGCTTCGGGCCCAGGGCGGCGGATCTGACCCGTGGCCTGGAGGCGGCGGTGACCCGCGAACTGGCGGCTGGCGCGGGGTGGCCCGGCTGGCCTTGAGGCGGCCTGAGATGGAGAGGCGCGGCCTGGCCCGGGGCTTCGGCGGCCTGGCAGAGCAGCGGGAAGGTGGCCCAGGGCGAGGCCTGCCTGGAGGGGCCTGAGGGCGGAGTCGGTCGGCCGGGGCGCGGGCCTGGTGGCGCGCGGATGGAGGGAGGCCTGGCGCGCTGGCCCACGCGGTGGCGAAGGGAGGCCTGGTGGAGCGGGAGAGCGGAGAGGCTGAGGCGATGTGGTCCTGGCCTTCGGGCCCCCAGATGGATCGGCGGGGAGGCGATGGAGGGACGGGCCGGAGGCGATGTGGTCCAGGAGAGGAGGGATCGATCCAGTCGGCTCGGGGCGGTCGGGCGGAGTGGCCGAGGGAGGCACGATCGAAGGAGGCGGAGCGATCGGCCCAAGCGCGTCGAGGAAGTTGTCCCGCGGGCCCTCGCGCCAGTCGAACGGGAGGGAGGCCCCTCGGCTGCGACGAGCGAAGGCCGAGCGTCGAGGCCGTTGACCTCGGGCGCCTGCCTGGTCGGCGGCTGAGGGATCGAAGGGGAGCTGAGGGATCTGCCAAGTGGAGAGGAGGGGATGGCTAGATCCAGATTTTTAGGGGAAGGAGGAGGAAGAGGCTAGAGATGCGAAAAATAGACATAGGGGTCTATTACATAGCAGTTTTTAGGGTTTGGGGATTTGGGGGTGTTAGGAGCCCTCCGATCGTGATCCGATGGATCCGATCGCGGGGGGAGTTTAGAAGGGCCTAGGAGAGGGTAGTGGACTGCATGGAGGGGTGTTTCTGGGCCACAAGTGGAGGCACTTTGGACCCACACGAATAACTGATGGGATAGCAAACGGAGTCCAAACGCGACGAGATTTGAGAGGCGGGTTGCACACAACAAAACAACAACACACACAACAACCTCGCGGCACACCGGTAACGTTACACGCCCAAACACCAAAGTAGGTCTACGGGACGTTACGGACACGTGAGGGAGCTCCGGAACGCGAAACGGACAACGGGAAGGAACGCGTGGAACCGGATGCAACCAACCACACAAATGCAATGCTATGCTCATGTCTACATGATATGAATGAATGCCACACACTCACACAACAAAACGGCGAAAACCCAAAAGACAAAGAACCCGGAATGGAAATAGATGAAGCCGGAGATATATTATATGCCCAAAAGGGAAAGTATTACATCCGGGGCATTACATAACATGACTTCCAGAACCGGGTTGCCGTACCACTCTGATGCGGAACGAACTCTGGTTGATCTACGAAGTTCAGCAGAAACTTGATCTGAAGTTTCATGATCATCATCATTAGCTTCCTCACTAATTGGTCTAGGAATCACTGGAACTAGTTTCTATGATGTTCCACTTTCCAATTCGGGAGAAGGTACAATTACCTCATCAAGTTCTACTTTCCTCCCACTCACTTCTTTCGAGAGAAACTCCTTCTCTAGAAAGGATCCACTCTTAGCAACAAAGACCTTGCCTTCGGATCTGTGATAGAAGGTGTACCCAACAGTTTCTTTTGGGTATCCTATGAATATTTACTTCCCCGATTTGGGTTCGAGCTTATCATGTTGAAACTGTTTCACATAAGCATCGTAGTCCCAAACTTAAAGAAATGACAGCTTAGGTTTCTCGTCAAACCACAGTTCATACGGTGTCATATCCATGGATTTAGATTGTGCCCTATTTAACGTGAATGTAGCTGTCTCTAATGCATAACCCCGAAAGCGATAGTGGTAGATCGGTAAGAGACATCATCGATCGCACCATATCTAATAAAGTACGGTTATGACGTTCGAACACACCATTACACTGTGGTGTTCCAGGTGGCGTGAGTAGTGAAACTATTTCACATTGTTTTTACTGAAGGCCAAACTTGCTAACTCAAATATTTTACCTCTACGATCATATCGTAGAAACTCTTATTTTCTTGTTACGATGATTCTCCACTTCACTCTGAAATTCTTTGAACTTTTCAAATGTTTCAGACTTGTGCTTCATTAAGTAGATATACCCATATCTGCTCAAATCATCAGTGAAGGTCAGAAAATAACGATACCCGCCGCGAGCTTCAACACTCATTGGTCCACATACATCTGTATGTATGATCTCCAACAAATCTGTTGCTCGCTCCATTGTTCCGGAGAACGTAGTTTTAGTCATCTTGCCCATGAGGCATGGTTTGCAAGCACCAAGTGACTCATAATCAAGTGATTCCAAAAGTCCATCACTATGGAGTTTCTTCATGCGCTTTACACCATTGTGACCTAAACGGCAGTGCCACAAATAAGTTGCACTATCATTATTAACCTTGCATCTTTTGGCTTCAATATTATGAATATGTGTATCACCACGATCGAGATCCAACAAACTATTTTCATTGGGTGTATGACCATCGAAGGTTTTATTCATGTAAACAAAATAACAATTATTCTATGACTTTAAATGAATAACCGTATTGCAACAAATATGATCAAATCATATTCATGCTCAACGCAAATGCCAAATAACATTTATTTAGGTTTTACACTAATCCCGAAAGTATAGGGAGTGTGCGATGATGATCATATCAATCTTGGAACCACTTCCAACACACATCGTCACTTCACCTTTAACTAGTCTCTGTTCATTCTGCAATTCTCGTTTCGAGTTACTAATTTTAGCAACTGATCCGGTATCAAATACCCAGGGGTTGCTATGAACACTAGTAAAGTACACATCAATAATCTTTATATCAAAATATACCTTTGTTCACTTTGCCATCCTTCTTATCCGCCAAGTATCTAGGGCAGTTCCACTTCCAGTGACCATTTCCTTTACAGTAGAAGCACTTAGTTTCAGTCTTGAGTTTTAGCTTTGGGTTTCTTCATGGGAGTGACAACTTGATTGTCATTCTTCTTGAAGTTCCCCTTCTATCCCTTTGCCCTTTACTTGAAACAAGTGGTCTTGTTAACCATAAACACTTGATGCTTTTTCATGATTTCTACCTTCGCCGAATTCAGCATCGCGAAGAGCTCGGGAATTCCTTTCTTCATCCCTTGCATATTATAGTTCATCACGAAGTTCTACTAACTTGGTGATAGTGACTAGAGAACTTTGTCAATTACTATCTTATCTGGAAGATTAACTCCCACTTGATTCAAGTAATTGTAGTACCCAGACAATCTGAGCACATGCTCACTGGTTGAGCTATTCTCCTCCATCTTGTAGGCAAAGTACTGTCAGAAGTCTTATACCTCTCGACACGGGCATGAGTATGAAATACTAATTTCAACTCTTGGAACATCTTATATGCTCCGTGGCATTCAAAACGTTTTTGAAGTCCCGGTTCTAAGCCGTAAAGCATGGTGCACTTAAACTATCAAGTAGTCATCATATCGAGCTTTTGTCAAAACGTTCATAACGTCTACATCTGCTCCTGCAATAGGTCTGTCACCTAGCGGTGCATCAAGGACATAATTCTCTGTGCAGCAATGAGGATAATCCTCAGATCACGGAACAATTCCGCATCATTGCTACTAACATCTTTCAACTTAGTTTTCTCTAGGAACATATAAAAAATAAACGGGGAGCAACATCGTGAGCTATTGATCTACAACATAGATATGCTAATACTACTAGGACTAAGTTCATGATAAATTAAAGTTCAATTTAATCATATTACTTAAGAACTCCCACTTAGATAGACATCCCTCTAGTCATCTAAATGATCACGTGATCCAAATCAACTAAACCATGTCTGATCATCACGTGAGATGGAGTAGTTTCAATGGTGAACATCTTATGTTGATCATATCTACTATATGATTCATGCTCGACCTTTCGGTCTCCAGTGTTCCGAGGCCATATCTGCATATGCTAGGCTCGTCAAGTTTAACCCGAGTATTCTACGTGTGCAAAACTGTCTTACACCCATCGTATTTGAACGTAGAGCTTATCACACCCGATCATCACGTGGTGTCTCGGCACGAAGAACTTTCGCAACGGTGCATACTCAGGGAGAACACTTGTACCTTGAAATTTTGTAAAGGATCATCTTATAATGCTACCGTCGTTCTAAGCAAAATAAGAAGCATAATAAGATAAACATCACATGCAAATCAAAATATGTGACATGATATGGCCATCATCATCTTGTGCTTTTGATCTCCATCTCCAAAGCACCGTCATGATCACCTTTGTCACCGGCGCGACACCTTGATCTCCATCGTAGCATCGTTGTCGTCTCGCCAACTATTGCTTCTACGACTATCGCTACTGCTTAGTGATAAAGTAAAGCAATTACATGGCGATTGCATTTCATACAATAAAGCGACAACCATATGGCTCCTGCCAGTTGCCGATAACTTTACAAAACATGATCATCTCATACAAAACCGTATAACTCATCATGTCTTGACCATATCACATCACAACATGCCCTGCAAAAACAAGTTAGACGTCCTCTACTATGTTGTTGCAAGTTTTACATGGCTGCTACGGGCTTTAGCAAGAACCGTTCTTACCTACGCATACAAAACCACAACGATGTTTCGTCAAGTATGTGCTGTTTTAACCTTCACAAGGACCGGGCGTAGGCACACTTGATTCAGCTAAAGTGAGAGAGACAGACACCCGCCAGTCACCTTTAAGCAACGAGTGCTCATAACAGTGAAACCAGTCTCGCGTAATCGTACGCGTAATGTCGGTCCGGGCCGCTTCATCTCACAATACCGCCGAAGCAAAGTATGACATGCTGGTAAGCAGTATGACTAGTGTCGCCCACAACTCATTGTGTTCTACTCGTGCATACCATCTACGCATAGACCTGGGTCATGATGCCACTGTTGGGGAACGTAGTATTTTCAAAATTTTCCTACGATCACGCAAGATCTATCTACTAGATGCATAGCAACGAGGGGGAGAGTGTGTCTACGTACCCTCGTAGACCGGGAGCGGAAGCGTCAAGTGACGCGGTTGATGTAGTCGAACTTCTTCGCGATCCAACCGATCAAGCACCGAACGTACGGCACCTCCACGTTCAGCACACGTTCAGCTTGATGACGTCCCACGAGCTCTTGATCCAGTTGAGCTACACGGGAGAGTTTCGCTAGCACGACGGCGTGGTGACAGATATGATGTATCTACCGGCGCAGGGCTTCGCCTAAGCACTGCAACGGTATGACCGAGGTGTGTTTCTGTGGAGAGGGGCACCGCACACGGCTAAAACAATTCAACTTGTGTGTCCTAGGGTGCCCCCCTGCCCCCGTATATAATAGAGCAAGGAAGAGGCCGGCCCTAGAGGGGGCGCGCCAAGTGTGGGGAGTCCTACTAGGACTCCCAAGGGGGCTACACCCCTTGTCCAATTCGGACCAGAGGGGGGGTGCGCGCCTCCTTCCTTTTGGCCTTTCTCCTCTATTCCCGTATGGCCCAATAAGGCCCATATACTCCGAAAAATAACCGAATCACTCGAAACCTTTCCGATGTTCGAATATAGTCGTCCAATATATCGATCTTTACGTGTCGACCATTTCGAGACTCCTCTTCATGTCCCCGGTCTCATCCGGGACTCCAAACTCCTTCGGTACATCAAAACTCATAAACTCATAATACCGATCGTCATCAAACGTTAAGCGTGCGGGCCCTACGGGTTCGAGAACTATCTAGACATGACCGAGACTCATCTCCGATCAATAACCAATAGCGGAACCTGGATGCTCATATTGGCTCCTACATATTCTACGAAGATCTTTATCGGTCAAACCGCATAACAACATACATTGTTCCTTTTGTCATTGGTATGTTACTTGCCCGAGATTCGATCGTCGGTATCTCTATACCTAGTTCAATCTCGTTACCGGGAAGCCTCTTTACTCGTTTCGTAATACATCATCTCGTGAGTAACTCATTGGTCTTTTGCTTGCAAGGCTTATTATGATGTGCATTATCGAGAGGGCCCAGAGATACCTCTCCAACACTCGGAGTGACAAATCCTAGTTTTGATCTATGCCAACACCACGAACACTTTCGGAGACACCTATAGAGCATCTTTATGATCACCCAGTTATGTTGTGACGTTTGATAGCACACAAGGTGTTCCTACGGTATTCGGGAGTTGCATAATCTCATAGTCATAGGAACATGTATAAGTCATGAAGAAAGAAATAGCAGTAAAACTAAATGATCATAGTGCTAAGCTAACGGATGGGTCTTGTCCATCACATCATTCTCCTAATGATGTGATCCCGTTGATCAAATGACAACTCATGTCTATGGTTAGGAAACATAACCATCTTTGATCAATGAGCTAGTCTAGTAGAGGCATACTAGGGACACTCTGTTTTGTCTATGTATTCACACCTGTACTAAGTTTCCGGTTAATACAATTCTAGCATGAATAATAAACATTTATCATGATATAAGGAAATATAAATAACAACTTTATTATTGCCTCTAGGGCATATTTCCTTCAGTATCTTGTTGAGAAAGACCAGTTATCTTGGACCGTAAATTGTTCACATATCAGGCTGACGAAAAATTGAGGAGCCTTGCCTCATAAATTTCTTCTGATAGCGTGTGGAATAATACTGGGTTTCTTATATATCCATAACATCATACTGATATGCACACTAAAATTCATACACACGCCCATAATATTCTGAGGCTGATGAGACAAATAGTTTGACTGCCTTCCACGAGTATATCACATTCTGACTTTATCTTGGATGACAACATATTTCAAGCATCATGCCTTGCTGAGCCAGAATTTTGTATATGGTCCATACATTTGCCAGAAAATATACCGTTGATCTGGTACCTGACTTGTCTTGCTGTTGACTTGGATAGTACTGCTATGAGTATTTTGTACCGATGTAGACTTGACTTACTATACTGTGGTGAGGAGTGCTTATTGATGCAAAATTGATCACCAATCTCAAAATCAGATATTCCCCATTTCACTACAGTCGACCGAGAATTCCATTCTGTTTAGCTGAGTCTCCAATTATTTGAACTCCTTATTACTTCTTCGCGTCCAGTGTCTGTTCATGAGCCATTCTTTATAGGGGAAACATAATGTAACACCGGGGCCCAAAAAGAAAGAAGCGAAAGAAAACTCAACTAAACAAAAGCACACAACAAAAATCAAATCACACACAATAAATGTCACATATTACTGCTAGTCACACAATATGCATGCCTACTTAAGCACACAAATTTCACGGGATCTCCGGTTCTACGATCTAGCATGCTATAACGATGTGCACGAGAGTGAATAAATGTGTGGAATGATTGGTGTAAACAACACTACACCAAGTGCTAGCTTAGCCAGGTAGCAACCTGGACTAGCTCGGAGGCGAGGACGTACTTGGTAACCATGTAGTAGGACACGCATGTCGCGACCACATTATTATCAAGCGGACAGAAAATATCCGTGCTCGTCCAAGAAATAAGGAAAAACCGAGTCTGCTGGCATTGCCCTTTCTTGATGACTAAGACTATTAAGGGTTGTCAACATGACAAGAAAAAGGACGATCTGGGGCAGAAGCATGTCTACTCCCGAAACAAAATGGGGCTGAAGGAAGGAATTCAGCGTGATACCTGAGCACCATTTTTGCAAACCATTTCAGGATCACTTAGCACAACTCTGTTGGGACAGAACTGAAGCCAAACATCGAAGAACGAGCAAGAAAATAAAACTGGAGAAATGCAAAGGCCGAGCTGTAGAGGATCCGAACCGATGCCATCTACACTCACCAGATAAATCGTTAGTATCAACATAATAAGGCTATGTGCATGCTATGCAACAAACAAATGCAGCAACCAAATGCAACAAACCAATCAAACTCTATACTACCACATTCTAACGTTCACGCGGTCTAGGGCGTCCTACAGCCAGAACTGCTCTGATACCAAGCATGTGTCACCCCGGCTCAAAGAAACCGGAACGCCCCGTATTCCAGCCCAGAGATCAAGGAGAAGTCTTCTGGAATACGGCACTGCTTAGCATAGAACAAACCAACCTTCTATTATTACACAAATAGGATCACAAGGTCTCCGATATTACAGGGGATAACACCGGCACGGCGACACTACGCCTGCCACGGTTGCTCTATGCAAGCAGCATGACAACTTGAGGCAGCGGAACCTCTACTGGCAGCGGAACAACGAACGGCGTTGATGGACTCCAATCCGCAGGGACTCTGGCTGGAACGTTTATCCTAGCTCGCGAACACAGGAACAACACCAAACAATCAAGCAATCCAGGCATGACCTACAAACTGGCATGACACGCCAGGTCAGTACATTGAATGTACTTGCAAGCTCACAATAAACCAAAAGCAATCAAGAGAGACAACATCATGGCATTAGCATGTTAAATGATACTAACAAAGCAACATAGCATGTACAACAGAACAAGATGCAACTTAGCACTAGCATAGTATGAACATGATAATACTACATGCAACATGATGATACTATCATGCACCAACTTACTCTGCTCGGATTACCTCATGACTATCACAAATATCCAACAACTCATTATCCTCGATACCACGGTGATCATTCCAGCAATCATAACCAACTCATCTCATCATCGAACTAGGGTTGTTATTAAGCACATTATTACTTTTATTACTATTGACTCACGGTGTGACCGACACGAACTGGGCCCTTATCCGCGGGAGCGGCTATCGATAGATTTAGACACACACACTCTGCAGAGGTTAGCACACTGTACCCACACCACAGAACCCATGGCCTCTTTCTCCCATTCGGGTGGACCAACAGCGTTCTGACAAAACCGATCTATTGTCATGACACTCTCCAGGCCACTCAGACTCACTCCCCACTGGGTTAGTCCTGGGTGGCCCCATGTCTACCTAAGACACAACGACCACCGTCGTGGCCAAACGGTCCCAAACGGGGACCCGAGCTCAAAACAAAAACAACAACGGGCACAAAAGGTTATGTCCGCCTACCTGATCAGGGCAACGCGTGTACATAACCTTCCCTCGTTGGAGGCACCGGTGAGAGGCACGATAATAGACCCAGTTAGGGCCTTCCCATAAAGGCAAGTGTGGCTGCACTGGTCAGCTTGATTTGGTGGCACCATGACTCAGCCAACAGTTGTTCAAGTTCAATTTAATCCGGTTAAACTTGAATGCAAAAAGCTGAGTCATAATAAAATAACATGATGCAACTATAATGCATGCATGATATCAACATTAGCATGAAGGTGCACATAATCATCGATCATAACCACAATGAAATATTTAACCAAATGAACATGGCATACTGATGAGCATGAATATTATAAGAATAACACTACTCATGGCATACGACTACTAGCATCATAAATAAATACCATGCAGGAGCATACTAGCATCAACAATAATTACCATGCAAGAACATAGCAAGAACAATACCAAGTAAACATGTAACTAGCTAGTTGTAACGGAACATGCATATCACGATACAACAAGCATGCATCAGACTACTACTAGCAAATACTTATACTACCAAGCATAACATGTGAACACAATAACAAGTAGTACAAGGTAACAAGAAGCATTAGATCATAGCATGACAGTGAAGAAGAAACCACGGGCATAACCGAAACAATGACAACAGTAGCAAACAAGCAGACAAATAACAACAATATTTTATTAAATATTCAAGTTGAAAACCATGGCTACTGCATGGCTATCATGCAAGTGTTTGTTGTGGCTTGCCTGGGGTGACGGGATACTCCGGGAAGAAGTGCGGTGAAGCTACGGAAAGAATCGCCGGAAACAGTTCTCTCTCGGAGGGGATTATTTACGGTAGGGGTTAAAATGGTCATTTTAAAACGTTAACACAAGGTGAAAATGATACCAACGGAACGGGCTCGACGAAGCAAAGAAGTGGGCTTTGGATTCACCTTATTTGGAGTTGCGAGTAAAAAGTTATGAGGTGATGAAGTTGAGGGACTTTTCTGCAAAAATAACATCACAAACAAGTCCCTGAGTGGATAAGGCAGAAGCGCAAAGTTAGAAATACGCTTTCTGTTTAAGAAAACGCATTCTGCGCTGAAACAGGAAGGAAACGCGCTTACTTAAAAAGGAAAGCGTACTCCAGGGAATACGTTTCCACTTATCCACCCTGGCAATGGCAGGGCCGGCTTCTGGGTCATTGACAGATGGGTCCCGCGCCTTATCCAAATGAATAGTGGTGGGCCTGGCTAGGAGACACAGACAGGAGGGTCCCGCGCGCGTTGACTCTGTTCGCCTCGTCCTTTCTTCCTCCTTCCGACGGACAGAGGCAGTGGCGGGGCTGGCTCGGCCGGCGACTGGCCTGGCCAACTCCGGCCAGCTCCAGCGAGGGCGAGGCTAGGGATGGGTGCGCTGGTGAGCACCGCGTCCACTGGAGGCCTTGGTCGAGGTTGGGGACGGCAGAAAGTGGGGTTTCACGGAGGGAGTCCGGTGGGTGTTGGGGTTGGGCGAGGGTGCGGGTGAGGTCGCCGTGGGACGACGCTTCTGAGGGAGGGGAGCATGAACGCCGGGGATGCGGAGAGGCGACGGTAGCTTGCGGCGGCCGAAGGCAGAGGCGACGACCGGAGTTGGGGCTCATGGCCACAGGTGCTCCGGCGAGGAGCTGAGGGGCTGGGGAGGTTTGCTGGACTCCGGGGAAGTCGAGGGTGGTGGCTAATGGAAGAGAGGAGGTGTGGACCGCCGGAATCGAAGAGGGGCAAAGGCGGCGGCCATGGTGGTCAACTATGGCGAGGAGAGGCTGTGCAGCTCGCGGGAGAGGTCCAGGGGGTCTAGAGGGGTGCGGTGAGGCTGGTGGAGTGCTCGGGAGGGACTTGGGTGACCTTTATATAGCCGAAGGCGAGGTGCCGAGCTGGACGCCGCCGCTCGGGCGCGGCCAAGGCTCTGGCGACGCGCAGAGCTCACGAGAGGGCGCGAGAAGGCGACGATGGGGGTGCGGACGACCCATAGTGTGCCACTATGCAGGGGGGGCGAGGGCACAGTAGGGAAATGGCCAAGCGTCGCTGAAGCTCGGTCGGCCACATCGCTCTCGTGGGCACGCAGTGACGAGTGCCGATAAGGAAGCGAACGGAGGGGGCAAGAGGTCAGGGCGACGCAGACGAACACGGGGAGTATACTGGACACGATGGGCGGTCAAGACGAGAAGGGAACGGACGAACAAAGTGCCGAGGTCGAGCCTGAGCACACTTAATGCATGCCAGGGCGGTGGTCACCACGCGCACTGGTGCACACAGTGCCATACTGTTTTCCAAACCATGTCTGGGGATTTGTCCTTCCTGGGGAGGTTTCAATAGCTGTGGTAGAATGGTGAAAAGGGCTCTGGTTAAAAGATTATCTACCTCTGAAGTTTACTGCAGTAAACTTTGAGGAGAACTGATGATCAATAGGAAATGATTTGGAGCCAAAGAGTTCGTCTGGGGTGATTAGCTTAGGAAGAACTACCAGACTGGGGAGTTTGGAAGAAAATGGACCAAGATTTAATATGGTTGCTTTGCAACTGCCAAATCTGGTCCAGAAATAAGATCATGAAGTAGCACTCACTTGGAGTAACAACTTGAGTTGAATTTTGGTGTAGGGGAATTATTTGACCACATGGAGATGCTGTAAAAAGATCAGGCCATTTGGAGTTACCAAAGTGAAACTTCCTTCACAATGCTCCATTCTGGCCTGTAACTTAGAAAATTTACTGGGGGTAAATAGGTAGGTGGATTGAGCCATAACTTGGTAGAGAAGGAGGATGTAAATGTAAGAATGCCTTGGTAAATTGCCAACTCAAATGAAGCAAAGTAAAATAGGGTTGCTTCACAAAGTGGAAAATTTACCAGAAAACAAGATTTGGAGCTGATCTCACATAGATGATCTGCATGAGCTCTAATTTGGTAGAGACTCATGATTTGATCAAATGAAGGATGTGACCAAGTTTCATCTCATTTGGACATGCCTAGAATATACTTCCTTCATAAAGTTCCTTTCTGGATAGAAACTTTGGAAAATCATTGAAAAATATTCACTAGGCAAATGAGTGTGAAAATTGGCACAGGGCAATAATATGGACATGAAAAGAAGCCCAAGGAGTTTGGAGTCCATTGGCCAAAGATAAATAGCACTTGCTTCACAAAGTGCCATTTAGGGTAGAATAGAAAAAAAAATATTTGAGAAATATTTTTGAACTTGGCAAGGAAAAGTTTTGCCATATTTGATGAAGATATGACCCAAACAAATTATTAGAATTTATTTGGGAATTTTTGGAGTGACAGAAATATAGGTTGCTTCACAACCTAGGGCGGACATGGTTATTCCTTTAACAGAAAAAGGAATATTCCCTAGAAAAAGAAATTAGGGTTTGGTCAAGCAGTGGAGTGACATGAAATTGGCAAGGTTTTTAGAATTATGAGCCACTTGGGAGGGAAAAAGAGGATGATTTCCCAGGTGACAAGGCCATAGAACCACTCCAAAAAGAAAAACAAAGCAAAATCCAATAAATCAAAAAGAAAACGAAAAGGGCAAAAAACCAGGCTGTCACAAAGAGCGTGCGAATGTAACTGCAGGGGAGAGTCCTCCTCCAGCCGACAGCCGTCAGACAGAAGAGCTCCAGAGAAGTGGCTCGGTTGAGGCCTGCGATGTCGACGCAGACGCGGAATTGGTTGCTTGGGTTGCGGGTAGGTGAGGTTGGTGTCGGGGGAAACTGTCCACCACGAGCACCTATGGGACCGGAGCCCCTTGTTCGTGCGGTGAGGGAGCGGAGGGAGCACAAAGAGCAGATCGAGGAGAGCACGCGGGCAGTTTACCCAGGTTCGGGCCGCGACGGACGCGTAAAACCCTATCCTGCTTAGTTTGTATTGAGTTGGGGAGCTCGGGAGCTTGAAGAACTAGCTACACCGAGCGGATGAGCGATCTAGGTTCCGAACCCTTTCTACGTTGTGCATGGGCCTCCTTTTATAGATCAAGGGGTCACCGACAGGTGTCAACGTAGGAGAAAGGGTAAAAACGTAACTTTGGTGGTAGTTGTAACAGTGCGGGAACAGTGGATGAACAGTGGTCATCACCTACTTTGACAGTGGTGGACAAGAGCATTAAATGCCCGTCACCGTCGACCCCAAAAGCGCCCGCCCTTGCGTCTCCGTTTGCCATGGCAATGGCTTCGTCATCGTGGAGTGCCACCGTGTCCTCCATGCTGCACAGCCATCCGCCACGCGTCCCTGGAATGGCCCCAGGGCGACGCGTGGTTCGATGAGCTGGAGCGCGGGCACACAGCGTAACTTTCCCCGGCAAGCACCTTGCCGGGGCCTTGACCTTGCCGGGCCCGGAAGCTTGTCGGGCTCTGAAGCTTGTCGCTCCCCGGGCCCTGCCGGGGCGCATGCTGCGCCGAGGCATGTCTTCTGAAATGTGATCTTCTAGTCTTCCTGGCAAGCTCCTCTTGCCAGGGTCTTGTGCTAGTGAGGAAATCTTGAGCCTGGGACGGCCTTCCCGGCAAGCTTCACTTGCCGGGGCCTTGATCTTCTGTCTTGTATACTTTGTTTTTGAATGGCTTTATATGGAGCAGAAAGGTCTCCGGCAAGCACGTGGTAGGCCCTGCCGCGGGAAGCTACTACTGCCCGTGCACAAGTTGGGGTACTGAGGTACCCCTACCTTAGTACACCGACAGGAGCCCCCGGGCCTGGGCCACACACGGTGCCGAGCGCTGTTGGGCCAGGCCCAAAACAGTGCACGGGCACGCGCGGCCCACGGCACGCAGAATCCCCTTCCGCATCCGCCGCGTCCCTCCGTAACGGCACGCATCGATTGCGGCGTCGTGGGAGGGAACGTGGCCACGTTCTTTAATGGGAAATGCGGAGCATCCCCCACTTCCCCCTTAAAAGCAGAGGAAGCAGGGGCCGTTACCTTACTTCGTCTTCATTGCCTTTTCTATCTCCAGAAATTCCCCTTTGCGCTCCGCCTCCACACCTCCTCCGCCGTCTCTTGTATCTGCGGCGCCGCCGGACTCCTCGCTCCCCTTTCCCTCGCCGCCTCTGCCATGGCCCTGAAGACCGAGAAGGCGAAGGCGGAGAAGACCAAGAAAGAGAAATCTGAGCAGGCGGCGAGGCTTGCTCTCATGCGGAAGAGGAATGTCGTCTTCGCGCCGAGGCTCAGCGCGCGGGAGCTCTGGAACAAGTACTACTTGTTCTGGGCCAAGGAGACCAAGGCGCACCCTCGGACCAGAGCTTATCCCGCCGCCGCCAAGGATATGTACCCCGGCGGGTATTTCTTCTTCGCTGTTTTCTTCCACTACGGCCTTTGTCCTCCCTTTTTTGAATTTTTCTGTGATATCATGAACACCTACAACCTCCACCTTTTAGACTTCACCCCCAACGCCATCCTCACGATGGCGGTTTTCGCACATCTGTGCGAAAACTATATAGGGATCTATCCAAATGTAGCGCTGTTTAGGCATTTCTTTACGCCTAGAGTAGAGGCCGGCACTCCCCTCTCCGGAGGAATCTCTTGGGTCTTCTGCTTGAACAAAAAGGAGTCCTATCTGCAAGGGGAGCTCCGCGGCAAGTGGGAGGAGTGGCGCGCGGATTGGTGCTGGATAGTAGAGGACGAGCCGCAGCCCTTCACCGCGCCGCGCACAACAGCCATAGTGCGCGGCAGGGACTGGAGCGAGCTGGACTCGGACGACATCAAGCTCAACGTCGCCCTTGTCAGAATTCTTCGTCTCCGGGTAGCTAAGTTGACCATCGGAGAAGTGGGGGCAGACTTCCTCCGCCGCCGCATTGCCCCTCTTCAGGAGAGGAAGAGGCCAGCATGGGAGTACGGCAACGCGGCGGACATTATGAGACTGCGCCCAGGGCTTAACTTCAATTTCACGTCGCTGGAGCTGAAGGGGATGGTCCGGGAACTTTTCAAGCACGACCCGGCCCACCCAGAGTGGTTCAGAGCTCCCCGGGGAGTGGTGCCCCTCTGCAACAGCACGGCCCGGGATCCCCTACGTGCAATGATGCCCGCATGCGACTCGCATGGCGTGGATCCAACATGGATAGCGCCCAAGCCAGACGCCATCATGAGCTTCTTCGACAACTTGGTGGAGGTGCCGAAGAACAAGGAGGAGATCAAGGGGCTCACCCGGGACACCACTGATCGGGAGATTGCTTATATAGCCTCCCGGGTAGAAGAGGCCGCCGCAGCCGCAGCGGCAGGAGAGTTCGGGTTCACGGTTGAAGAGGCAGAGGCTGCGAAAGCGTCGTGCCAAGCAGAGGAGGCGGAGATCCGCAGGCTGCTCAAGCTTCCGTCCGACGAGCTCGCCGGGGTCCCCTCTCTGAGGTATGCTGGGATCCCCGGGATCGTGACCGAGGCCGCCGCGAGGGGCGACGTTGCCAGAGGAAGCAGAGGCGCCGGAGGGAGCGGAGGCGCCGGAGGGAGCACGGCCGCAGGGCAGGGCGCTGGGCCCAGCGAGCCGGCCGAGGAGGAGGAGGAGGAGGACGCCGGGACCGGCGAGGACTCCAGTGGGTCCCTGGGGCTCAACGACGACGCCTCTTCGTCATCGGAGAGCTCCCCGCCTCGGGCAAGTCCCAGGCGATCTCCGCTGAAGCGCCTCCGCAAGGCGACGACGGCGACGAGGGCGCAGGCGCCCCGACAACAACCAGCTCGCCGGGCGGCGCGAGCTACCCGGGGGAGCCAAGCTGCGACGGGAGCGCCCGGCGCACCAACCGCGGCGGAGGCGCCCCGCACACAGGCTACGGCGGAGGCGCCCCGTACGTCAGCGCCAAGTGGAGGAGGGTCTTCTCAGAGCGGAGCGGCTGCTCTGCCTGCTCCCCGGGCCTCGGCGTCCACAGGGGCCGGGTCTTCGCAGGCTCCAGCCCCGGGGACCGCCAAGCGCCCGAGGGAGCCTTCTCCTCCCGCTCCTCACGCGGACGCGCCTCAGGTGGCGTTCGACTTCTCCGCCCTGAGCGACGACGACGACGACGAGGAACAGGAATAAGGACTTGAAGTTTTGTATCTTCTTTAACTTTGTCTTGATCCTTCCTTCGATGATTCTGATCTTGCTTCTTGCTTTGATTTCAGGACCCTGGCCCAGCGAGCGGCGAAGAAGGCCAAGGTTCCCGTGGTCGAGGTCGAGGATGACTCGCCCGTCGCGGCGACAGGGGACGTGCCGGCGACGAGCTTGCCGGACCGAGGAGCAGCCCCCAGCGTAAGTCTGGGCTTGATCTTTCAACTCGTCGGGCGCGCTTGAGGATTTTGTTTATGCTAACATCTTGTTGTTCTTGTTTTGTCTTGATTGTCTTGTGCAGAGGTGGAGCCGCAGCCACAGGGGCGCCCGGAGACCACTCCCGAGGAGCCGCAGGCCCCGCCGTCCCCGCCAAGGACGAATTCTCCGGCGAGGGAGAGCGCTCCGCCAAGGGCGAGCAGCCCGGCGAGGGTGGCCACCCCGCCAAGGGAGAGCTCCCCGGCGAGGGAGCCTGCTGTCGACGAAGTCCGCCAAGGTAGGTCTTGTAACTCCGTCTTCTCGGACTTGTCTTTTTTTGGATATTTGCTTGAACTTTTTCCTTTCTTTTTCTTCTTCTTCTATCAGATCCTCCTCCCCCGGAGCGGATGGAGACGGAGATCGTCGTCAAGGAGGAGGGCGCGCAGGGCGACGGCAGCGACGCCCCTGTCGTTGAAGACATGGCGGGAGCCGCCGAGCCCGCCGCGGAGGAGACTGCCCCGACCGCAGACGCAGCGGTCGGGGAGGGGGACGGCGACCGCACTGCCGGCCCGGAGGCGGCAGGAGCGTCGAGCGCTGCACCGGCCGCCGACCCCTCCGCCGGAAAGGAGCAGTCGGGCTTCTACCTCGAGGCTCCCAACGGCGTCTTCATCCAAGTGCCGTGGGGATCCTTGTCGCGAGCCCCCGAGGAGGGAGAGGCCTTCGATGGGGAGGTTCTCGCCTCCGCGGGGCTGAAGATCGTCGAGGCGCTTGGCGGGAGTGACGAGCCCGAGGAGGAGAAGTTGCTCCACCGGCTCCTGGCCCTTTACCGGGCCAGGCAGGCGAAGCTCGAGTCTCGGGAGGCCCTCACCGCCAAGGCCGCAGCTGATATGGAAAAGCGAGCCGCGGATCTCCGCGCCGCCAACCAGGCGGCCCTCCGGGATCTGGCGGAGGAGCGCGAGAGGCTTGCTGGAGAGTACCAGGAGTGGCTCCTGGAGAAGGGTGAGGCCGAGGAACAGCAGCGACTCGCCGGAGAAGCGCTGTCTCGGCGAGAAGGAGAGCTCACCCAACGGAAGGTCAACCTCGACGCTCACGAGGAAGACCTTACCGCCCGGGAGCAGGCCCTTGGCGGGGAGCTGAAGGAGGCGAAGGCCGCCGCCGCCACAGCAGAGACCGCCAAGAAGGACCTCGAAGCTAAGGTGGCGCAGCTGGAGGAATTCCTGAGGGCGAGCACGGAGAGGGTCACCGCGCTCAACATAGAGCGCGAGAAGGACGCCCACACTAATTCTGAACTCCAAGTACGCCTTTCCAAGCAAGGCGACGAGCTGAAGGCCGCCAAGGACTCAATTGCAGATCTGGAGCTGAAGGTCTCCACGCTGAAGGACTCGCTCGACGCCTTCCGGGACCGCGAGACCAAACTGAAGGACGAGCTCCGCAAAGAGCGAGGCTTGGTGGAGAGCGCTACTACTGCAACCAACAACTTCCTCCAGACCGTCGAGGTGTGGACTGAAGATCTGGTGGCTTCTGCAGCTAGCATCGACAAGGAGCTGATGGCGCTGAGGGTTGAGCATCTCATATACTCTCCGGATCCAAATCTCCCCCACAGCGCCAAGCTCAGTCTCTTCTTCAGAGGGATCGCGCCAGCTCTCGCAAATCTTCAGAAGAAAGTTCCCGCGCAACTGGCCGAGCCAAAGATGTCGGGGGAAACTGTCCACCACGAGCACCTATGGGACCGGAGCCCCTTGTTCGTGCGTTGAGGGAGCGGAGGGAGCACAAAGAGCAGATCGAGGAGAGCACGCGGGCAGTTTACCCAGGTTCGGGCCGCGACGGACGCGTAAAACCCTACTCCTGCTTAGTTTGTATTGAGTTGGGGAGCTCGGGAGCTTGAAGAACTAGCTACACCGAGCGGATGAGCGATCTAGGTTCCGAACCCTTTCTACGTTGTGCATGGGCCTCCTTTTATAGCTCAAGGGGTCACCGACAGGTGTCAACGTAGGAGAAAGGGTAAAAATGTAACTTTGGTGGTAGTTGTAACAGTGCGGGAACAGTGGATGAACAGTGGTCATCACCTACTTTGACAGTGGGGGACAAGAGCATTAAATGCCCGTCACCGTCGACCCCAAAAGCGCCCGCCCTTGCGTCTCCGTTTGCCACGGCGATGGCTTCGTCACCGTGGAGTGCCACCGTGTCCCCCATGCTGCACAGCCATCCGCCACGCGTCCCTGGAATGGCCCCAGGGCGACGCGTGGTTCGATGAGCTGGAGCGCGGGCACACAACGTAACTTTCCCCGGCAAGCACCTTGCCGGGGCCTTGACCTTGCCAGGCCCGGAAGCTTGTCGGGCATTGAACCTTGTCGCTCCCCGGGCCCTGCCGGGGCGCATGCTGCGCCGAGGCATGTCTTCTGAAATGTGATCTTCTAGTCTTCCTGGCAAGCTCCTCTTGCCAGGGTCTTGTGCTAGTGAGGAAATCTTGAGCCTGGGACGGCCTTCCCGGCAAGCTTCACTTGCCGGGGCCTTGATCTCCTGTCTTGTATACTTTGTTTTTGAATGGCTTTATATGGAGCAGAAAGGTCTCCGGCAAGCACGTGGTAGGCCCTGCCGCGGGAAGCTGCTACTGCCCGTGCACAAGTTGGGGTACTGAGGTACCCCTACCTTAGTACACTGACAGTTGGTGCCGTGCGGTTGCACCCACCGCGTATGAGCCTTGCGTATTGAAGTTCCTCGGTAACCTGGTCGATGAAGTCCTGAGCGCCCGGCGTTGTATGGCTCACGCTGGGCTCACAAAAACGCGTGTCGAGACACGCCTGCAGGTGGTTCCCGAACACCTCCCTCGTTACGCTGGTCAAACCAGAGGCACTCCAGAGGAGAGCCCCCGAGCCCATCCTCAGAGGGGCGCTGGGTGCGCCTCCCTATGCGAGGGTGGAGAGCATCTCATCGGCAGGCACGGGTCCCGAGGCGGTGCCGTCACGAGCCCCTGCATCTTGAGGTCCGTTTGCGGGTAGGTACTTCTTCTTCTTCTTGGGGCGGCCTGTAGGGAGAAGACGGCTCCACCTTCGTCGGAGCTCTTGACCACTGCAGTATGGTAGGCGCGCTCTAGGGAACGCACTGCTTCCTGCTCGTCTCAGGCGATCGTGATGACCCCGCCACTCCCGGGCATCTTGAGGACGTTGTAGCTGTGATTGGTCGCCGCCATGAACTTGGCGAGGGCCGGATACCCTAGGATGGCATTGTACGAGAGGTGAATGTTGGCGACGTCTAAGTCGATGAGATCGGTGTGATTGTTGTCGCGATCGCTGAAGGTGAAGGGGAGGCGGACCTGCCCCATCGGGAGCGTGGAGCCATCTGTGACTCCGTAGAATGGCTTGGTTGGGTGGAGCTGATCGTAGGGGACTTGGAGCGTCTCGAAGGTCTGGACGGAGAGGACGGTGAGCCCTGTTCCACCATCGATGAGGGTCTTGGTCATGAGGATGTTGCTGATGGTCGGGGTGTAGAGCATCGGGAGAGTGCCTGGGGCTGCGGTGCACTTGAGCTGGTCCTTGGGGTCGAAGGCGATGACCTGCTTGGTCCACCTGAGGTTGCACGCGGTGTCCGGCCTGGGGAGCGCCGCGTTCAACTCACAAGCGAACTGCTTGAAGATGCGGTGGGAAGCCGGAGCGTGGGCTCCTCCCAGGATGCATGCAACCGCGCGTGGCTCCTGAAAGCCCACTACTTCGTCTCCCTAGCGGTCGTCGTTGTTCCTTCTTGGAGGTGGTGGCAGCGGAGGCAGGCCCGCGTTGCCCTGAGGGCGACCCTCATGAGGCTGGTCATGCTAGGGGGCGTCACGAGGCTGCTCCTGCCAGCGGTCTTCATGAGGTTGGTCACGCCATCCTTGGCGCGAGTTCCTGCCGTAGCAGCGTCCTCCACCCCGGCCCTCTCCGCGGCGGTAGCCACGGTTGTCGCGCTCAGGACGCTGCCCGACGCGCCCGCCGTGCATCGCCCTGTCCTCTTGGCAGTCATTGGTGTTGTGGCTGTGAACATCGTGGAAGACGCAGTACGGACGGTTGTCTCTAGGGGTGGGGGCGTTGTAGCCGCAGCTACGCTTCACTTCGGGCTCCGCAGCCAGCACGACGGATCCGTTGCGCTTTGCTTCCTTGGCCTTGCCCTTCTTGTCGTCAGCCTCCGCTTTAGGCAGCTCCATAAGAGAGAGGCGGCCTTCCTCTACCCTGGCGCACTTCGCCGCGAGGTTGAACATCTCGAGGGCCGTGCCCAGGTCCTCGTGGATGGCAAGTTCCTCCTTCATCCTGACGTCGCGGACACCGTCGGAGAACGCCGAGATGATGGCCTCGTCCGAGACCCTGGGGATCCTAAGGCGCACGATGTTGAAACACTAGATGTACTTCTGCAGGGTCTCCCCAGGTTGCTACTTCACGTGGCGCAGATCCGTGGCCGCCGGGGCTCGGTCGCGGGTACCTTGGAAGTTGGCGACGAAACGCTCACGAAGCTCCCCCCAGGAGGAGATGGATCCTACGGGGAGGTTCAGGAGCCAGGAGTGAGCGCCGTCCTTGAGGGCCATGGGGAACAAGTTCGCCATGACCTGCTCGGTGCCGTTGGACGCTTTGATGCTCAGCTCGTAGAGCTGGAGGAACTCTACGGGGTCGGCGGTGCCATCTTAGCGCGGAGGCATATCCGGCTTGAACTTGCCAGGCCAGACGAGGCGCCGCAGCTCTGGAGCTAGGGCGCGACATCCAGCCACGCTCATGATTGCAGGCGCCCCCTGCGACTGTGGTGCTGGTTCCTAGGGTACAGGCGTCACCACCTCCTGTGGTGTGCGGTTCTGGTGCCGTGTAACGGGGAGCCCGCGAGCTTCTGCCTGGGGATGCGGGACCACCTGGCAGCTCTCCTCGTCGCGCACACGGGCCCTGCGGGGCTGTTCGTACCGTGGAGCCTCACGTCCGAGCCCCTGGCCGACGCCATGCAGTGGAGGTGGAGCCGAGACGCCGTGGTCCACATTCCCCGCCATGAGCGACGGAGGACGGGAGGAGTGGGTCGGTGCAGGTACCTCCCAGGTGGCGTTGACGAGCTCGGTGATGCGATAGAGCCACTCGTCGTAGAGGTCGTCTGCTGGACGGTAGCGTAGGAGCTCCCGCGCCATCAGTAACGCAGGCTGCTGGTAGACCGGCCCATGGCGGATCAGCGATGACGACGCCGTGACCGGTGAGGGGTGATGGTGTCGCCGTGCGGCCATTGCGCTGCACGGACAGCGGCAACGACGAGTCCTGCTGCTCGTGGACGGCCGGGTCGGTGGCAGCGTTGGCGACCGGCGAGTTGGGGCGGAGCGGTGCACCGTTGCCCGCAGGTGCCGTCTGAGCAACGTAGGTGGCATGATGGGCGGCGCGCGCTCGGCGTTTGTCCACCATGGCGGTGAAGCGAGGTCGACGAAGAAGAGCGGGACGAGGTCGTCGGAGAGGCAGGATTTCGACACGCCCCCTACCTGGCCCGCAAATGTCGGATTACGGGCTCCGCAAACCCAAAGAAGTTCGAACACAGGGGCGTGAACGAAGATCTCTCCCGCTCACGTCTACCTAGTTCCGCGCCTTCGCCCGGTGGTGAGATTCAAGCAAGCAACAAGTAAAAGCATGCACGAGTCTACCCAGGTTCAGGCCAGCTTGCGGTGTAAAACCCTATGTCCTGCTTGAGTGGATTAGCCTCAGGAGGTCTTGAGTATGAGCAAGTACAGTGGTTCTTGAGCTCAGGAGGAGAGCTCAAGAGGGTCAGGAGGCAAGTGTTCTTACTCCTTGAAGTGAAGGTGGGGTGTTTGAAGGTCGATCTAGATCTCTCAGATTTGATTAGATTCGATGAGATCCGATGTTTACAATGTGAAGACTAGTTTACAATGTGAAGACTAGTTTCTTTAGCCTAAACACTTTACCATGATGTTTTAATAGACTCTCAAATAGATATAAGTGAAGCATGAGAGTTCAACAATTTCTACAAAATATTAACACCACCATGCTCTAAAAGATATAAGTGAAGCACTAGAGCAAAAACCATTCAACTCAAAAGATATAAGTGAAGCACATAGAGTGTTCTAATAATTTATAGGGCATATTTAACTCTCTCAAATAGGTGTGTCCAGCAAGGATGATTGTGGCAAACTAACAAGCAAAGACACAAATTATACAAGACGCTCCAAGCAAAACACATAGCATGTTGCGAATAAAAATATAGCTCCAAGTACAGTTACCGATGGATGAAGCCGAAAGAGGGGATGCCTTCCGGGGCATCCCCAAGCTTAGGATTTTGATTATCTTGAATTTACTTGGGGTGCCATGGGCATCCCCAAGCTTGGTCCTTTGCTACACCTTGTTCCATAGTCCATCAAAGCAATACTCAAAACTTGAAAACTTTACAACACAAAACTTAGACAAAAATTCTCGTGAGCTCCGTTAGTAAGAGAAAGCAAACCACCACTCAAAGGTACAGCAAGTAATTCATAATTTGTTTATATTGGTGTTAAACCTACTGTAGTCATAGTTCTCTATGGTTCATATCTTCCAATATTACTCATAGATGCATCGGAATAAGCAAACAACACACGAAAAACAGAATCTATCAAAAACAGAACAGTCTATATTAATCTGCTGGGTTCGCCTACTTCTGGAACTCCAAAAAAATTCAAACTAAATTAGTAAATTTGCGCAATTTGTCTACCAATCAGCAGCAAAAAGAATCAACTAAAAATCACGCTCCAGTAAAATCTGAAGACTAATTTAGCAAGCACTAACGATTCTGTTTTTCACAGCAAGATCAAATAAACTTCACACAAGTCTTACCAAAGGTTCTACTTGGCACAAACACTAAACAAAACATGACAACACATCTAATCAGAGGCTAGATGCAATATTTATTCCCTAACAACAACAAAAGCAAAAAACATAAAATTGGGTTGCCTCGCAACAAGCGCTATCGTTTTACGCCCCTAGCTAGGCACGAGAATTCAATGATGCTCACATGAAACATAAGAATTGAAGAACCAAGAGAGCATCATATACCATGTGACAAACACATCTAAGTCTAACATACTTCCTATGCATAGGCTTTTAATAGGCAAACAAATTAGCAAGACAAGCAAGATCAAGCATATGCAAGGAAGAAGAAAGAAACAATAGCAATCTCAACATAACGAGAGGTAATTTAGTAACATGAAAATTTCTACAACCATATTTCCCTCTCTCATAATAATTGCATGTAGGATCATTATCAAGTTCAACAAAATAGCTATCACATAACATATTATAAACACGATCTAGATGCATGCAAAGTTGACACTCTTCAAAAATAGTGGGATCAACATTAACTAAAGTCATGACCTCTCCAAACCCACTTTTATAAAAAGTTTAATAAGATTGAACATTCTCCAAGTATGTGGGATCTAAAGTTGATACTCTTCCAAACCCAGTTTCAATATTAATGCAAACATTATTATCAATCTCATATATATCATGGGGATTAAATAAATTTTCAAGATCGTAAGAAGAATCACCCCAATCATGATCATTACAACAAGTAGTGGACATAGCAATACTAGCATCCACAAGCTTAGGGTTTTGCATATCATTAACACAATTGAAATTAGTAGAATTACAATAGCATCATTGCAATCATGCTTATTATTTAACAAGCTATCAAGAATCACTTTTTCTTTTAACAATTCCTCACAATTTTCAGATTCATAAATTTCAAGAAAAACCCCATAAAGATAATCTAGTGCACGCAGCTCACTAGCAATTGGTTCAACATAATTGGATCTCTTAAAGAGATTAGCAAGTGGATGAGGATCCATATTTTAGCAAGCGAAGATGCAAGCTAATTGAGGGTACATAGCACACAAGCAAACAAGAAGCAAGCGAACGTAAACCACACGACGGAAGAAGGGCGAATAAAACGGCAAAGGTGAAGTGGGGAGAGGAAAACGAGAGGCAAATATTTGTAATGCGAAGGATAAGGGTTTGTGATAGGTACTTGGTATATGACTTTTGCGTAAGCCTCCTCGGCAACGGCGCCAGAAATTCTTCTTGTACCTCTTGAGCTTGCGTTGTATTCCCTCGAAGAGGAAAGGGAGATGCAGCACAGTAGCGTAAGTATTTCCCTCAGTTTTTGAGAAACAATGTATCAATCCAGTAGGAGACCACGCGCCTGTCCCTCGCACCTGCACAAACAAATAAGAACTTCGCAGCCAACGCGATAAGGGGTTGTCATTCCCTTTACGGTTACTTACGATAGTGAGATCTGATAGGGATGATAATTATATTTTTGGTATTTTTGGTATAGAAACAGAAAGTAAAGAAAGCAAATAAACAACGGCGGCAGAAATTGGCTAGTTGAAGGAAAAGTAATATGATAAAGGTAGACCTAGGGGCCATAGTTTTCTCTAGTGGCTTCTCTCATGATAGCGATATTCTATGGCGGGTAAACAAATTACTGTCGAGCAATTGATAGAAAAGAGAATAATTATGAGACTATCTTGGCATGATCATTGTATATAGGCATCACGTCCGAGACAAGTAGACCGACTCCTGCCTGCATCTACTACTATTACTCCACACATCGTCCACTATCCAGTATGCATCTAGTGTATTGAGTTCATACGAAGAGAGTAACGCCTTAAGAAAGATGACATGATGTAGAGGGATAAACTTAAGCAATATGATGAAAACCACACCTTTTTATCCTCGATGGCAACAATACAATATGTGCCTTGATGCCCCTACTGTCACTGGGAAAGGACACCGCAAGATTGAACCCAAAGCCAAGCACTTCTCCCATTGCAAGAACTAGAGATCTAGTAGGCCAAACCAAACCAATAATTCGAAGAGACTTGCAAGGATATTATGAGCACACATAAAAAGTTCAGAGAAGAACCAAATATCTTTTTAGATAACCTTGATCATAAACTCACAATTCATCGAATCTCGACAAACACACCGCAAAAAGAGATTACATCGAATAGATCTCCTCGAAGACCGAGGATAACTTTGTATTGAGATCCAGAGGGAGAGAAGAAGCCATCTAGATACTAGCTATGTACCCGAAGGTCTGTGGTAAACTACTCACAAATCATGGTGAGGCGATGATGATGATGATGATGATGAAGGCCTTCGTTATGGATCCCCCTCCCGGAACAGGCTCCAAGATGGGATCTCCACGGGAACATCAGCTACGGTGGTGGAATTAGGGTTTTCTCTCTGCGTATGGAGTTTCTGGGGTACGTGGATATATATAGGAAGAAGGGGGGCACCGGGGGGCACACGGGCTGCCCTCGAGGCAGGGGGCGCGCCCTGGGAAGGGAGCATGCCCCCCACCCTCGAGGGTGGCCCCTCTGTCCCCTGGCTTGGCCCCGAAGTCTTTCGTGCGTGATTTCCTCCAAAAATATCTCTCGCGAAGGTTTTATTCCATTTGGACTCCGTTTGATATTCCTTTTGTGCAAAACCTTGAAATAGGAAAAAACTGCAATCTGGACTGGGCTTTTGGGTTAGTAGGTTAGTCCCAAAAATGATATAAAAGTGAGTGATAAAGCCCATTAAACATCCAAGACTTCATAAATAATAGCATGGAACAATCAGAAATTATAGATACGTCGGAGACGTATCAATCATCCCCAAGCTTAAATCCTGCTCGTCCTCGAGTAGGTAAATGATAGAAAGAATTTTTGATGTGGAATGCAAACCAATATAGTTTTTCAATGTAATTCTCTTAATTGTGGCATGAATGTTCAGATCTGAAAGATTCTAGACAAAAGTCTATATTGACATAAGAAATAACAATACTTCAAGCAATACTAACAAAGCAATCATGTCTTCTCAATATACTATGGCTAAAGAAAGTTATCCCTACAAAATCATATAGTGTTGCCTATGCTCCCTTATTATCACACTAAATATTCATATTATGCACAACCCCGATTTCAGCCAAGCACTTGTTTTCATGCCCTATCTTTTCAAACCTTTCAACTTTCATGCAATACATGAGCGTGAGCATTGGACATAGCACTATGGGTGGAATAGAGGTGGCTGTGGAGAAGACAAAAAGAGGGAGATAGTCTCACATCGGCTAGGCGTATCAACGGGCTCTGGAGATTCCCATCAATAGATATCAATGTGAGTGAGTAGGGATTGCCATGCAACGGATGCACTAGAGCTAAATATGAATGAAAGCTCAACAAAAAAAACTAGTGGGTGTGCATCCAACTTGCTTGCTCACGAAGACCTAGGGCATTTGAGGAAGCCCATCGTTGGAATATAGAAGCCAACTTCTATAACGAGAAAATTCCAACTAGTATATGAAAGTGACTAAGCATGAGACTCTATACAATGAAGAACATGGTGCTACTTTGAAGCACAAGTGTGGAAAAAGATAGTAGCAATTGTCCCTTTTTTTCTTTTTTCTTTTTTTTGGGCCTTCCTTTTTTTTCTTTGGCCTTTCCTTTTTTTTTGCGGAGGGGCTTTATAGATTCAGCCTTTCCTCCCATGGGACAATGCTCTAATAATGATGATCATCACACTTTCATTACAACACAAAATTACAACTCGATACTACAACAACAAAGTATGACTCTATATGAAGGCCTCCGACGGTGTACCAGTATGTGCAATGAAACAAAGAGTGACATGTATGATAAATTATGCATGGTGGCCTTGCCACGAATACGATGTCAACTACAAGATCATGCATGACAATATGATAATATGATGCGTGTCATATAAACAGAACGGTGGAAAGTTGCATGGCAATATATCTTGGAATGGCTATGGAAATGCCATGATAGGTAGGTATGGTGGCTGTTTTGAGGAACAATATGGTGGCTGTTTTGAGGAAGGATATATAGTGGGTTTATGGCATTGGCGAAATTTGCGCGGTACAAGAGAGGCTAGCAATGGTGGAAGGGTGAGAGTGCGTATAATCCATGGACTCAACATTAGTCATAAGAACTCATATACTTATTGCAAAAATTTACGAGTCATAAAAACAAAGCAATCAACGCATGCCCCTAGGGGGGAGGTTGGTAGTAGTTAACCATCACGCGCCCCGGACCTCCACACAAAGGTTGACACTCTACAAATACCTCATGCTTTAACTTAGTCACACAACGGTTCACCATACGTGCATGCTACGGGAATCACTAACCTTAACAAAAGTATTTCTCAATTTCATAATCACTCCACTAGCATGACTCTAATATCACTATCCTCATGTCTCAAAACAATTATCAAGCATCCAACATCTCTTTCTATTCTATGCACTTGATGTGATTTTTTTTACTACATTGACATTGGATGTTTATCATGTGAAGACTAGTTTATTTAGCCTAAACACTTTACCATGCTGTTTTAATAGACTCTCAAATAGATATAAGTGAAGCATGAGAGTTCAACAATTTCTACAAAATATTAACATCACCATGCTCTAAAAGATATAAGTGAAGCACTAGAGCAAAAACTATACAACTCAAAAGATATAAGTGAAGCACATAGAGTGTTCTACTAATTTCTACGGCATATTTAACTCTCTCGAATAGGTGTGTACAGCAAGGATGATTGTGGCAAACTAACAAGCAAAGACACAAATTATACAAGACGCTCCAAGCAAAACACATAGCATGTTGCGAATAAAAATATAGCTCCAAGTATAGTTACCGATGGATGAAGACGAAAGAGGGGATGCCTTCCCGGGGCATCCCCAAGCTTAGGCTTTTGATTATCTTGAATTTACTTGGGGTACCATGGTCATCCCCAAGCTTGGGCCTTTGCTACTCCTTGTTCCATAGTCCATCAAAGCAATACTCAAAACTTGAAAACTTCACAACACAAAACTTAGACAAAAATTCTCGTGAGCTCCGTTAGTAAGAGACATCAAGACACCACTCAAAGGTACAGCAAGGAATTCATACTTTGTTTATATTGGTGTTAAACCTACTTTACTCCAAGTTCTCTATGGTTCATATCTTCCAATATTACTCATAGATGCATCGGAATAAGCAAACAACACACGAAAAACAGAATCTGTCAAAAACAGAACAGTCTGTAGTAATCTGCTGGGTTCGCCTACTTCTGGAACTCCAAAAAATTCAAACTAAATTGGTAAATTTGCGCAATTTGTCTGCCAATCAGCAGCAAAAAGAATCAACTAAAAAATCGCTCCAGTAAAATCTGAAGACTACTTTAGCGAGCGCTAATGATTCTGTTCTTCACAGCAAGATCAAATAAACTTCACATAAGTCTTACCAAAGGTTCTACTTGGCACAAACACAAAAAAAACATGAAAACACATCTAATCAGAGGCTAGATGCAATATTTATTACCTAACAGCAACAAAAGCAAAAAACATAAAATTGGGTTGCCTCCCAACAAGCGCTATCGTTTTACGCCCCTAGCTAGGCACGAGAATTCAATGATGCTCACATGAAACATAAGAATTGAAGCACCAAGAGAGCATCATATAGCATGTGACAAACACATCTAATTCTAACATACTTCCTATGCTTAGGATTTTTATAGGCAAACAAATTAGCAAGACATGCAAGATCAAGCATATGCAATGAAGAAGAAAGAAACAATAGCAATCTCAACATAACGAGAGGTAATTTAGTAACATAAAAATTTCTACAACCATATTTCCCTCTCTCATAATAATTACATGTAGGATCATTATCAAGTTAAACAAAATAGCTATCACATAACATATTATCTACATGATCCACATGCATACAAAGTTGTCACTCTTCCAAAATAGTGGGATCAACATTAACTAAAGTCATGACCTCTTCAAACCCACTTTTATCAAACGTTTCATAAGATTGAACATTCTCCAAGTATGTGGGATCTAAAGTTGACACTCTTCCAAACCCACATTCAATATTAATGCAAACATTATTATCAATCTCATATATATCATGGGGATTAAATAAATTTTCAAGATCGTAAGAAGAATCACCCCAATCATGATCATTACAACAAGTAGTGGACATAGCAATACTAGCATCCCCAAGCTTAGGATTTTGCATATCATTAACACAATTGACATTAGTAGAATTTATAATAGCATCATTGCAATCATGCTTTTTATTTAACAAGCTATAAAGAATCACCTTTTCTTTTAACAATTCCTCAAAATTTTCAGATTCATAAATTTCAAGCAAAACCCCATAAAGATAATCTAGTGCACGCAGCTCACTAGCAATTGGTTCAACATAATTGGATCTCTTAAAGAGATTAGCCAGTGGATGAGGATCCATATTTTAGCAAGCGAAGATACAAGCTAATTGAGGGTACATAGCACACAAGCAAACAAGAAGCAAGCGAATGAAAAACACACGGTAGAAGAAGGGCGAATAAAACGGCAAAGGTGAAGTGGGGGAGAGGAAAACGAGAGGCAAATAAATGTAATGCGAAGGATAAGGGTTTGTGATAGGTACTTGGTATATGACTTTTGCGTAAGCCTCCCAGGCAACGGCGCCAGAAATTCTTCTTGCTACGTCTTGAGCTTGCGTTGTATTCCCTCGAAGAGGAAAGGGAGATGCAGCACAGTAGCGTAAGTATTTCCCTCAGTTTTTGAGAACCAAGGTATCAATCCAGTAGGAGACCACGCGCCAGTCCCTCGCACCTACACAAACAAATAAGAACTTCGCAGCCAACGCGATAAGGGTTTGTCAATCCCTTTACGATCACTTACGATAGTGAGATCTGATAGAGATGATAATTATATTTTTGGTATTTTTGGTATATAAACATAAAGTAAAGAAAGCAAATAAACAACGGCGGCAGAAATTGGCTAGTTGAAGGAAAAGTAATATGATAAAGATAGACCCGGGGGCCATAGTTTTCTCTAGTGGCTTCCCTCATGATAGAGATATTTGATACGTCCAAAACGTATCTATAATTTCTGCTTGCTCCATGCTTCTTTTGTGTGATATTGCTATGATATTGATGCACTTCCATACACTTTTGATCCTATTTGGACTAACCTATTAACTCAGTGCACCACAGTGCCAGTTCCTGTTTTCTGCTGTTTTTCTATTTCAGATTTCCCCCACATTAAAAGTGCTCCAAAAATTCCGGGAAAAATACAGGAAAAATCAGCGCACAGGAAGCTTCGAGAAAAACCAAAGCGGGGCCAGAGGGGAGTCAGGGGTGGCCCAGGCGGCCACCTGGTGCGGCCCCACCCCTGGCCGCGCCAGGGGGGCGCCTGGGGCCCCCTCTCCACCTCTGGTTGCCCCCCTTCGCATATATATTTCTCCCGTCGCGGAAACCCTGATTCCAGAACCCTTTTCTCCAGAAGCAATTCCGATCTCCGCCGCCATCGCCACCAAATTTCGAGGGACCAAAATTCCTGTGCTGGCATCTTGCCGGGACGGGGAAGTGCCCCCGGATTCATCTCCATCGACATTGCTTCCTCCCTCCAAGATGCGGGAGTAGTTCCTCCTTGGGGCTGAGGTTTCTACCAGTAGCTATGTGGTCAATTCTCTCTCCCATGATGTGATCTTCGTTGTGATCATAGGCTATGATAATCTAGGGTGATCCCATGATATTTCCCCTTCCTCTATGTATTGGATTGATGTACTCACTTGTCTTTATCTAGTATAATCCCCGAGACCAAGGTGACAGCGGTCTATTGGACATGGATTAGAAGAATATTTTCATGGGTGATTTCCTCTTTTGTGTGTTGATTAAAGATTGAGAGTCTCTTGGTGCTTGTCTTTGACTATCCTTGAGATATGTTGTGGTGATTGTGGTACTGTCTTTGGATGGCCGCGGTGACATTGGGAAATCCATAGATTGAGAACTACGAAGTTTGAGGTGTGCTTTTGTAGCCCTACATAATTCTCGTCCTCTGTTGACCACAAAGGAATGACCTCCGAGTGCGTCTCCATTGCATGTTTTATGGGAAATATCATGTGATTAGATTATGTTAATGTTGTTGGGAGTTGCCACTAGTGAAAGTATGAAGCCTAGGCCTTGTTTCCACCATTGCAATACCATTTGTGCTCACGTTTACCACTTGTTTGCTTGCTGCACTTTTTATTACAGATTTATATTACTTTGCTTTGCCACTCCTATCATCCATATTTTACCATCTCTTCGCCGAACTAGTGCACATATACAACTCCTAGTTGTATTAGGTGTGTTGGGGACACAAGAGACTTCTTGTTATCTTAGTTGCAGGGTTGCTTGAGAGAGACCATCTTCAACCTCTACTTCCCTGAGTTCGATAAACCTTAGGTCATCCACTTGAGGGAAATTGCTGCTGTCCTACAAACCTCTACGCTTGGAGGCCCAACATAGTCTGCAAGAATAGAAGCGTGTGTAGACATCAAGCTATTTCTGGCGCCGTTGCCGGGGAAGTAAGTGTTTGAAGGTATATCTTTAGATCTTGCAATTAAATATTTTCGTTTCTTGTTTTTAGTTTCACTAGTTATGTTTATGGAAAACCGCACTCTTAGTTCGCTGCTTGGGGAAGGCCGCTTTACCACACCCGTGGTAGAGAAGTCTCCTCCACCTACTGAATGTATCCCGTTCCAAATACCACTTGGGATAATTGAAATAATTAGGAATGTTTGTTATGATGGGACAGTCAATCCTAGTATTCATTTGTTGAAACTTACAGAACTTTATGAGTTGTTTAAGATTTCAGGTTTGACAAGAGATGGAGTCATGAGGAAATTATTTGCCTTGTCACTGAAAGGAAAAGCATTGGAATGGTATAGGCTACTAGATGACTCTCACCTGCTGGATTGGGAAGAGATCCAGTCTCTCTTTTACTCCAAGTTTATCCTCTTCATGAAGTCCATGAGAATAGGAATTATGTTTATAATTTCTATCCTCATGACGGAGAGAGCATAGCTCAAGCTTGGGGGAGACTGAAAACGTTAATGCTAAAATGTCCTAACCATGGGCTCCCCAAAGATATGATTATTACTAATTTCTATGTGAGGCTCTCTCGACAGGATAAAGATTTGCTCGATGCTTCCTCTATGGGTTCTTTCACAAACGAAAAGATTGATGCTAAATGGGACTCCTTGAAAGAATTCAACGCAACACTGAAGATTGGGAGATCGACAAAAGTAAAGAGTCAGGTATAATTTATGAGTATGATTGCATTAAGTCCTTTGTTGAAACTACAAGTTTTAATAAGTTTGGCGCTAAGTTCGGGCTTGATTCTCAACTCCTTGTTGATTTCCTCAAATCTTTTGCTTCACATCTTAATATGCCTAAGGAGGATTGGATCAAGCATCATGAACCTTTTAAAGAGATTTGCAAAGAAAATGAAATTGTTCATGATGATTACAACATGCATGATCCAATTCCTAAAACTGAAATTTTATATAAGCATGTTAATTTTTGTGGAGTGGATAGACCTTGTGAAAGGCCTATGATTGAAGAAGAGAAGTATTGTAAGCAACATAAGCATGAAAGAACAATCACTTGGGTCAAAGATTTAAATGAAATAGCTAGAGAATTGTGTGACCTTTATCCTTTTACTTGTGAACTTTGCTGTATAGAGGGTCACTTTAATTTTCAATGCATGCACTTTCAAAACATAACTGTTAACCAGTTGTGCGATAACATGATCACCCCTGATCTTTAGGATGAGCTTATGTTATTTTTGATGTGTGAAGAGTTATCAGAAAAGACTTCTTGGCTAGATGTTAATGCCATAGGAATAAAAAACACTTTGCAAAATTGCCATCTCTATTGTGTTGTTAATTGCCATAAAAATGATTACATAAGTAAGATTAGAAAGGAGGGAACTTTACCAAAGTATAAAAATGACTCTTATATTTCTGCTAATAAAAAGGAGAGTTTCTCCCAAGTTTCCCCTATTGTTTCTAATGATAAACCAGGATATGTGGAGAAGCTTCATCTCCAACCACTCCCTCCTAAGGTGAAGAAGAAGAAAAAGAAGAGGAGGAGGAAGAGGAGCAAGAAGGAAGAAGAATGGGTATCAACCTGGCCTGAGCATATTCCTCCCATCAACTTTTATCCTAACGGTTGTAAGTTTAAAGAAGAAGGTGAAGTTTATTGCCTTAATTATCATCTTGATGATACGTCCGTAGGTACTATTGAAGATGATTTTGATTATGATATGCATGTTACTTATTGTGATTGGGAAAATGATGATAATGCTACTTATGATCTTGAAAATCTTTTTGGTACCAACTCTGAAAGTGATGATATGGAAAGCTCTAAGCTTGGGGATGATAGGATTGCAAATCCTTTACCCACTAGTGATGTGATAATTGATAATTCTTTTGCTAGTAAGAATAAAGACAACATGTTTACAAATATAGTTGCTAGCAATGATAATGCCCTTCTCTACTATGATGATGTTATAACTCCAATCTATAGTGATTATAAAGGTACGTATGACATAAGGAGAAATTATCCTTATGAAACTTGTCATAATCATGGAGGGAATTACTCCCTTGTTGAACACCATCTTCCTAATACACAATTAATCTATAGTGTTCAAGTTGTTTATGATAGTCGTACTCCCACTATTACCAATGAGAAAGATTATGCTTATGTGGAGAGTAAGAGTACCTTTTTGCATGTGGATCATGGTAACAATGCTTTATGTGATGCTTATATCGTTGAGTTTATTCGTGATCCCACTGAAAATTATTATGAGAAGGGAACATATGCTTATAGATATTTCAATAATATCAAGTTCCCTCTCTTTATGTTGAAGGTTTTGAAGCTGCACTTGTTTTGTCTTCCTATGCTTATTGCTTTGTGCTTCAATGAATTATTCTATTGAAATATTCCTATGCATAGGAAGCATGTTAGGCTTAAATGTGTTTGGTATTTGCTTCTTGATGCTCTCTTTTGTTCTTCAACTCTTATTCCTACGAGAGCATCATTAAAGTCTTAAGCCTATCTTTATGGCTATAAAGAAAGAGCTCTAGGGAGACAACCCTTGTTATCTTTGCTTTCAGTTTGTTCTTTCAGTTTTTAGTGGTCTTGATGTTTGTTACTACTGTAGCAACATCATTGTATCTTTATTTTTCAGCTTTGTGCCAATTTTATCCTCTGATTGCAAGAAAGTTCAAAAGTTGTGACATGCTGTCCAGAAAACAGATTCTGTCCTTGGAAAGAAAAATTCGAATAAAATCACCAGATCATCTTTTTGATCTGAATTTTTTTGACAGCGTGCTCTATACAATTGGCTTTCGAGCGTCTGTTCTGAGTTTTTTGATGTGAGTTGCATAAGTTCCCCGAAAAAATTATTTACTACCTGCTGGTCTGTTTTTCACAGATTCTGTCCTGTTTTGCCTTTTCTTCGTTTTGCAAACCTTGAGCTTGCTTTTTCTTTGCAAAAACCTTTTGGCAATCTTGAGAAACAGTAGCTCTTCAAGATTATCTTTATTTCCAGTAGGGAAAATTTATTTTATTATGGGTACTAACCTCGCTAATCAGATTATGATGAGTTATGTATGAAGGGAGTTTTCAAGTGTGCGAGGGAAGATGATAAAAGAAGATTCAGGAGGGTCAAACGCTCAAGCTTGGGGATGCCCCCGTGCACCCCCAAGAAATATTCAAGAAGACTCAAGCATCTAAGCTTGGGGATGCCCCCATGCATCCCCTTCTCCATCAACAATTATCAGTTCGTCTTTCGTTCCACTATATTTTAATCACTTCATGCGTTATGTGCTATGCTTGGAGCGTCTTGCTCTTAGTTTCCTTTTTAGTTTTCTTTAGCTTTGCTTGCTGTTCATAGCAAGTTAGAACCTAGCTTTCTTTGTGTGGGAGAGAAACACGCTCCACTTCAACCTAGAACACAACATAGGATTTTCATGATTATCTTTGTTGTGTGTGTTCTTTGTCTTTCCATAGCTGCTGTCATGTTTAGCTCTTAATTTTCATGCTTTTCTTTTTAAAGAGCTTTTGTTTAGTTGGTTGTTGAACTCTCTTGAGTTTTCATGATTATCTTGTTAAGAGAGTTTGCCTGTTGCACTGAGTTGTGTGTCTTAACTTAAAGTAGGTAATTGAGGTTGCTATTTAATTTTAGTAGTAACTTGCAATAGTTTTGAGGTATTGCCATGAGTAATGTCTGAACTTTTGGTGTCAAGAGCTTCAGCCTATTAGTGATAGATGTCGTATTTTGGGCAATCCGTGTTTATTTTCGAAAACCTACAAAATAGTTGAGAACTTTAGCTACTAGATGGATCACTAATCTTTGGAGGGATCGAATATTAGAGTACACTCACGTACCATGGGTCGAGGATGCGCAAGGGTAACCAAACCCCCATACACACCTCCTCGGGGTACTTGTCTCTTTGTGAACCTCCTAATTAGATTGAGAGTTACCGATAATAAGTGCATGAGTTCTTCGGACTAATGTGAGTATAAGAAAGTTGACACTTCCACCTAGCCATATTTTTCTAGCCTCTTCGGTACCGTGCATTGCCCTTTCTCACCTCGAGAGTTGGCGCATACTTCGCCGGTGCATCCAAATCCTTGGCACGATACGCTCTGTCATCATAAGCCTCATTATATCCTTCCTCAAAACAGCCACCATACCTACCTATCAAGGCATTTCCATAGCCTTTCCGAGATACATTGCCATGCAACATCCATCTTCTCATGACTTGATCTTCATGTCATACATGCTTTTTGCTTGATCGATGAGCCGCATGCTAGTTGGGCCTTACCCTAATCATTGCTACATGACGCGCTAGTATCATTGCATATCCTGCTACACTGGCAGAGGCATACATTTGCATACATCATGATAGTTTCATTTTCTTTATGTTGAGTAATTTTGTAAAGTGTGAAAGATCTTCTATACTTCTTGTAATACATAGAGTGTTGCCCCTAAAGTGAGGAAAAAATCCCAAAGAGGACAAAATCAAAAGATCCCAAAGAGGACAAAATCAAAAGATCCCAAAGAGGACAAATGAGAGTTAAATAGAAAGAGCCATGGAGGCCACAAAAAAAATAAAAAAAAAATAAAAAAAAGAGAAAAAGAAATAAAAAGAGAGAAGGGGGCACACTACTATTTCTTTTGAGAGATCCACACTCGTACTCCATCTTATACCTTGTACTCCATAGAGATTATCATTTATGCATATAGCTATGTGGGGACCTTCACACTATAGAACTTGGCTTGTATATTCCAATGATGAGCCTCCTCAAAAGAGCTCTAGGTCTTCTTGAGCGAGCAAGTTGGATGCACCCCCACTAGTTCCATTCGAGAGCTTATCTTAGCTCATATGTGCATCCGTTGCATGGCAATCCCTACTCCTCACATCATATCTATCATTTGGCTTTCTCTCGCCTATGATTGTCCTCATTGATGTGAGCCTTTCACACCTTTTTTTTGTCTTCCCCCTTCATCATTTTTCCCTCTTTGCCATCCTAAGTGTCAATTTTCTTGCTTACGCTCATCCATTGCATGAGTGCTCAAAATATCGAAAGGGAGTGGATCATTTTGACTTGTACCTGGCTGGTGGTCTGGGGATGAGTCAAGATAAGATTCCAAAGAAGACCAAGTGTGAAACTTTAGTAGATTAAGTTCTCAACAATACAAAAACTATGTTTTACTCTCTCATATATCCCTATCCCCTTTCTTGCACGCAAACACCATTTGGAGACATTCGAGTCACGGACAGCGAGAGCTCTTGCACCTTTATGTTCTTATGTTGCTTGTTACAATGCTAATATAGACTCTTGCTTGTTATGATTTGAATTGAATTATATGCCTTGATTGCTTTACTTAAAAAGTTGTTATATGGTTGATAGCATGTCACCATAGAAATTATGCTTGTTATCATTTACCTACTCGAGGACGACCAGGAATTAAGCTTGGGGATGTTGATACGTCCAAAACGTATCTATAATTTCTGCTTGCTCCATGCTTCTTTTGTGTGATATTGCTATGATATTGATGCACTTCCATACACTTTTGATCATATTTGGACTAACCTATTAACTCAGTGCACCACAGTGCCAGTTCTTGTTTTCTGCTATTTTTCTATTTCAGATTTCCCCCATATTAAAAGTGCTCCAAAAATTCCGGGAAAAATACAGGAAAAAGCAGCGTACAGGAAGCTTCGAGAAAAACCAAAGCTGGGCCAGAGGGGAGCCAGGGGTGGCCCAGGCGGACACCCGGCGCGGCCCCACCCCTGGCCGCGCCAGGGGGGCGCCTGGGGCCCCCTCTCCGCCTCTGGTTGCCCCCCTTCGCATATATATTTCTCCCGTCGCGGAAACCCTGATTCCAGAACCCTTTTCTCCAGAAGCAATTCCGATCTCCGCCGCCATCGCCACCAAATTTCGAGGGACTAGAATTCCTGTGCCGGCATCCTGCCAGGACGGGGAAGTGCCCCCGGATTCATCTCCATCGACGTTGCTTCCTCCCTGCATGATGCGGGAGTAGTTCCTCCTCGGGGCTGAGGTTTCTACCAGTAGCTATGTGGTCAATTCTCTCTCCCATGATGTGATCTTCGTTGTGATCATAGGCTATGATAATCTAGAGTGATCCCATGATATTTCCCCTTCCTCTATGTATTGGATTGATGTACTCACTTGTCTTTATCTAGTATAATCCCCGAGACCAAGGTGACAGCGGTCTATTGGACATGGATTAGAAGAATATTTTCATGGGTGATTTCCTCTTTTGTGTGTTGATTGAAGATTGAGAGTCTCTTGGTGCTTGTCTTTGACTATCCTTGAGATATGTTGTGGTGATTGTGGTACTGTCTTTGGATGGCCGCGGTGACATTGGGAAATCCATAGATTGAGAACTACGAACTTTGAGGTGTGCTTTTGTAGCCCTACATAATTCTCGTCCTCTCTTGACTACAAAGGAATGACCTCCGAGTGCGTCTCCATTGCATGTTTTATGGGAAATATCGTGTGATTAGATTATGTTAATGTTGTTGGGAGTTGCCACTAGTGAAAGTATGAAGCCTAGGCCTTGTTTCCACCATTGCAATACCATTTGTGCTCACGTTTACCACTTGTTAGCTTGCTGCACTTTTTATTACAGATTTATATTACTTTGCTTTGCCACTCCTATCATCCATATTTTACCATCTCTTCGCCGAACTAGTGCACCTATACAACTCCTAGTTGTATTAGGTGTGTTGGGGACACAAGAGACTTCTTGTTATCTTAGTTGCAGGGTTGCTTGAGAGAGACCATCTTCAACCTCTACTTCCCTGAGTTCGATAAACCTTAGGTCATCCACTTGAGGGAAATTGCTGCTGTCCTACAATCCTCTGCGCTTGGAGGCCCTACATAGTCTGCAAGAATAGAAGCGTGTGTAGACATCAATATTCTACGGCAGGTAAACACATTAATGTCGAGCAATTGATAGAGAAGAGAATAATTATGAGAATATCTAGGCATGATCATTGTATATAGGCATCACGTCCGAGACAAGTAGACCGACTCTTGCCTGCATCTACTACTATTACTCCACACATCGACCGCTATCCAGCATGCATCTAGTGTATTGAGTTCATACGAACAGACTAATACCTTAAGAAAGATGACATGATGTAGAGGGATAAACTCAAGAAATATGATGAAAACCCCATCTTTTTATCCTCGATGGCAACAATACAATACGTGCCTTGCTGCCCCTACTGTCACTGGGAAAGGACACAGCAAGATTGAACCCAAAGCCAAGCACTTCTCCATTGCAAGAACTATAGATCTAGTAGGCCAAACCAAACCAATAATTCGAAGAGACTTGCAAGGATATTATGAGCACACATAAAAAGTTCAGAGAAGAACCAAATATCTTTCATAGATAACCTTGATCATAAACTCACAATTCATCGAATCTCGACAAACACACCGCAAAAAGAGATTACATCGAATAGATCTCCTCGAAGACCGAGGAGAACTTTGTATTGAGATCCAGAGAGAGAGAAGAAGCCATCTAGATACTAGCTATGGACCCGAAGGTCTGTGGTAAACTACTCACAACTCATGGTGAGGGCGATGATGATGATGATGATGAAGGCCTCTGTGATGGATCCACCTCCCGGAACAGGCTCCTAGATGGGATCTCCACGGGAACAGTAGCTACGGCGATGGAATTTAGGGTTTTCTCTCTGGGTGTGGAGTTTCTGGGGTACGTAGGTATATATAGGAAGAAGGGGGCAGACGGGCTGCCCTCGAGGCAGGGGGGCGCGCCCTGGGAAGGGGGCCGCGCCCCCCACCCTCGAGGGTGGCCCCTCTGTCCCCTAGCTTGGCTATGGAGTCTTTCGTGTGTGATTTCCTCCAAAAATATCTCTCGCGAAGGTTTTATTCCGTTTGGACTCCGTTTGATATTCCTTTTCTGCAAAATCTGAAATAGGCAAAAAAACAGCAATCTGGACTGGGCCTTTGGGTTAGTAGGTAAGTCCCAAAAATGATAAAAGTGAATGATAAAGCCCATTAAACATCCAAGACTTCATAAATAATAGCATTGAACAATAAAAAATTATAGATACGTCGGAGACGTATCAATGTCATCCACTCATTGGACCCAAAGCGCCTATGATACGTCAACACGTGGCACGGCCCAACAGAGGCCCATTCCTGTGAAAAGGCCGGCCTGTTTGACTTGGTCAAAAGGTGGAGGGCCGGCCCACGGCAAGCCTGTTAACGGCATGTTCGCATATAGCCATTACAGCCCGCTAAACCAGGGCCCGTTTACGTAGCGTCATCTGGGCCGTCCAATATAATTCCAGCCCGTTTCAACTTCCGGCCCATGTATGGCCCATGGCGTCTTTCGACCCATATGAGGCCCTTATTACTGTCGGCCCATTAACGACCCGCGGTAAAACTGGCTTGTAATGAACAATGTGTCAGTTTATACCCATTAATGGCCCATTATTCTGTTGGGCCGTTTACAACCCATGTTATCTTTCGGCCTTCTTAGGGCCCATTTATTCTTGCGCTCATTTCCAGCATTCGTTTACTTTCGACCTGTTACTGTCATTTTCTGCTTGTGGGCCAAATACAGCCCGTGGTTACAGTCGGCCCCTTTGTGGCCCGTTAATACGTTGGGGCATTTTCATAGCGTCATCAAATACACCCATTTATTCTTTGGCTCATTGCCAGCATTCGTTTACTTTCGGCCCGTTACTTTCATTTTTTTCTTATGGGCCAAATACAGCCCGTGGTTACAGTTTGCCCGCTTGTGGCCCGTTAATACGTTCGGCCGTTTTCATAGCGTCATCAAATAGGGCCTATTAACGACGGCCGGTTGTGGTTGGCCCATGAACGGACAATTTCAACTCTAGCCCATTTACGACCATAATGTGGTCTATTATTGGCCCATGTTTGGCCAACCAATCATACGGCCCGTAGAAGGCCCATTGATGATACGGCCCGTAGAAGGCCCATTGTGTCTACGCCCCCGTAGAAGGCCCACTGTTTCTACGGACCTTAGAAGGCCCATTATTTCTACGGCCCGTAGGAGGCCCATGTTAACTATAGTAAATATGTAGCCCATTGTTAATGTGGCCTAGTTTTTAAAATTAGGTTATTCCGGCCACTAGCAAACCGTGGAAAAAGAACTGCACTGACTACAAGAAAACTAATAAACAAGACAACGGAAATAAATAAGCAAGCAACTTACGCTAGGCTATCACGGCTATTACACATATTACATCCACTGGGCATCAAAGTTTGCCACAACTGGAAATATAGGGAATAAAGCAGCATATTACATACACTGGCCGTCCAAATTGGCCACCAGTGCAAATAAATGCGGCAGCAAAACATGAGCATAACTGAAACAACTTCAGAAGAGCTCAAGAAATGTGGTATCCACCATGCTGGCAATAAGCTTAGAAAGCTTATTAGCTTTGTCCTGTTTGGCGTTAAAATCCTCCAACGCTTGCTGTTGCACCAGAAAGTATGCATCTGAATGCTCCAGGGACTTCCGTAGTCCTTCCGCTTCTTGTTGCAGCACAGCTGATCGATGTCTTTCAGCTTGTAGTTGAGACTCAAGAAACTAAACTGATTCATACAGTGAGTTTGAATAGCTTGTGCAAGCGGTAGTGGCCAGTAACTCCAACACTAAACCAAGACAGGACTTTGGGGTTGTCTCACTGTCTTCGAGATAGTCTTCCTTAGCTGTTTTATCAGCTTCGTTGGAGACTAACAAGCATGTGTCACTATCCTGAACCTTATTTGCATTAGTTCCTTTACCATTGCTTAATAAGGCACTCTTCCCCAATATTCTGTCAGCATTCTAAAAGAAGAAACAAGCAGATACATAACAATTTAGCATGTACGAGTATATGAAACTCATTTCGGTGAACCAGTTCATTACTAAGGTGGACAGGATTAAACTACATAATCTTCTATTGCCAAGTACTAGTACATAATAAAAGCATCAAACAAACATATATCTATGTCCTATTGTCACTGCATTGTCTTGCCAAATCAAAATAGAGACACGGTTCAAATCATATCAGTTCTAGACAAAGCAGCAGTGAAAGAATACAAAGCGTGGGAAACTACACGGCACAACAAGATTTCAGATGGGTACCACGGGTCTACATGTACAACAACACTATTTGATTTGTTGTGATGCTAGTAATGTGCATGATATGAGAAGTCAACTGTATACACAATTGAAATTGAAATCAACAGAGCTATTGATAAGAGCAAGCCTGTTAAATAAACATGCGTGAACATACCTGCTGTGCCATTGGAGTTTGGATTGGATCCTTAAATTGAAAAATAAGTTTGTATGAGTATATACAATGATACAAGAGCAAAGCAGTATGCACGATAGCAATCATAGTTGAAAAAGGCACGCCTAAGCGAGCGCTTAAGCGCGCCTAGGCTCTAGGCGTTGGCGAAACGCATTGCGCATAACTACACTTAATCTCTGCATAACTGTGCATAAGCATGCACTTTGGTCAGTAAAGCGCAAGGCGGTGGCAAAACGCACAATTAACGCCTAGCGCTTTTTGGAACTATGATAGCAATGGAATCTTAAATTAGAACAGTTGTTCTTCAGGTTTAGGCACTTGTTCTACATGAACAAAGTACAGTAAGACGCAAGAATATAGTACTTAAAAATAGAAAATGAGCTCATAGACCTTACCACATTCTTGGTTCGGTTCCAGTACAGAACAAGGCGTTCCGAGTCATCGTCCAGTAAATGTGTCTCAGGAGAACGTAAGGGAATTTGATGAGTTTCTTTGCCGATGAAGTATGTTTTCTTCAGGTAATTCCGATACTTCCACCAAGCATTCTTGAAGATAGCAGAGGTATTAGCACACGTTACCTCATCCTAAGTTTCCAAATCGGTCCTTCTCTATAGAGAAAAATGGGAAAATTTGATGTATTATAACCATCATGGAGGTAGGATGTATGGGACAAAGCAAAGTAATTGCCATGAATAACATTACTTACACATAACTCCTGGACAAACACCTGCAACTGGCATTTTCCTTCATCTTCAGTATAATATTTCCAAGATGGGAAGATACGCACATACGATTTAACAACATGAAAAGCGATAGATGCTATAGTACGACTAGCTGGTTGTGCTTCCACCACAGGAATAGGCGTACTAACTGGTGGAGTTGGGGTTCGCCGTGGTAGTACTGGACCTTTGGGCACTAGAGCTGCCTTACTAACTGCTCTTGTTTGGGAGCTCTGTGGTGGAGATAGTGTTGTGTCAAAAGGAACTGGGTTACTATCTGCTGGGGTTGGGGTTAGATTGGGTGAAGCTGCTTCTCTCTCCATCGCAGTAGGGGTACAATCTGCGAAAGTTTGGGTTATGTGTGGTAGGGCTGGTTCTCGTGCATGTACAACCGGGGTGCTATCTCCACCAAGAGGTAGCACTGATTTATTTGGAGATCGTGTTTTTAGTCCGCTAGATGCTGGCATGCATCACCCGCTCCAATTCAAATGGCTGATAAACAGGAAACATAGTTGAATGTACAGACATTGTATGAGAGACAGATGCAATAGATAGTGTGGAAAAAACAGGACATGAAATAGTTGACATGTATATTGTTTAACTAAAATGGATAGCATGACATAATTTCACATATATGATGTCTATCTAAACTAGATAGCATAACATAACATAATTCAAAGATATGATTAATAACTAAAACGTCGCGCCAAGTTAGAGCATACACCTCGGTGGGGGAATAGGACTGGTGATCTGTCTCTGAATCCATCTCTGAGGAGCTATCGGGACCCAACAAGAGATCTGCTTCGACAGGTAGCACTATCTGCTCTGAAGGCCTTGTTTTCACTCCAGATTTTTCAATCTCCCACCCAAAGGGCTCATTCACAGGAAGAGTAGTTTAATGTACAAACATTGTCGACAAATGGAAATGTAATGAAGAAAATGATGGGCAAGATGTCATTCAAATATATGATGCCTGGTTAAACGGGATGGCATTGCACATTTCACATGTATTATGGCTGGCTAAAAGACATGAGACTGCATAATTCCCATATATAATATATAAACTAAATAGGTGGTGACAGAACATGTCTAAACTAAGCAGATGACATATATGATGTCAAAAGTAGCCATTGCAAGGCAACATATGGATGATATGACTAACATCCTCATGCCAAGGTAGAGCAAACACCTTGGGGGGTAAATAGGAGTGGTCAGCAGCGTCTGAATCCGCCTCAGAACAGATATCTTCCTCTGGATTACAATATGGAGAGGGGTGGGGAGGGTTTGCCATTGAACCCACCATGGAGCGATGTCTGCATGACATTGTATTGCCGCGCAAAACTCTTCTCTTTTTCTGTACATGTTCAGCATGACTGTGTACAATATCTGACATGCATACGAAAAAAATATGGTGAGATTATGTAAGGAGAGCATGCAGAAATTTAGAGTGACGGCAACAACCAGTGGATGGATCCAAAATAATGATAGTAGGCTGATGATTGCTTTAATTTAATAAAAAGACAGATGACGATTGCTTTACTATTTGTTTCCCACCGAAGATGAACAACATAGGCATACCCTAGGTGAACCAGATATTAGACAGAGATACTATTCATTGCTTCCTCGATATGTGCCCCACGACTAATTTAGAACTCAAGTTTGAACATTAATTTGGACTTGACTTGGAGTCCAAGAGGTGAACAGGACGAAAAGTAGCGGGTAATATTAAGCAATGCATAACATAAGCAGAATTAAAAGAGTGCGACCTCTCTTGTGGACCCGTGTACTTCTCAGTTTCATCTGCTGAGTCAATGATGGTGATGTCGTTGCGGTGGGTGCCGGCGGAAGGGAAGGAGATCTGAGGCAGCGAAAGACGGTCAGGAGTCATGATGTCTGGTTTGGTGGACTTTTCTGTCGATGGAGTACCTCAGGTGAGGTGGACGATGTCGCGGCAGGAGCAGGACAAACCACACAAAGTTCCCTTCGATACCTACCTGTAACCGAAGTAATTCTGTAAGGGCTGATTTGTCTTGCATGATTCTAAAAACGCAGGGATAGGAAAAACACCGGAGTAGGATAGGCATGCACATGGTAAACAGAGCATTTGTAAACACATGATTTCTGTCAACTTGGGTGTTTGGTTTACAGGAATTGGAAGAGCAGAGGAATGCAAAGAAACATGGCCAAAATAAAGCGAAACCATATGAAAGCGTGTACAGTTAGAATATTATTCTGCCACTAATGCACTTGGTCTTGTTTTCATGCATAGGATTTTGAAAAGTAGGTCCAGGTGGATGTTTTGCTTCATTCCTTTCAACAAATGCATGAATAATTGAATAGTAGAGTGCCATTGGAAAATTCCCTATTGCTATGTTTTTCTGTCGAACCAAAATAGCCCTAATGGATTGACATGAATGTATAGTAATAAGTGATGCAACAAGTGTACAACCTCTTTGCCGTAGCCATGTCGACCTCAACATAATTGGGTTGGTCGCTGAAGCAGTTGAGGCAGAGGTGGCTGTCGGAGGTGTGGAGGAAGATCTGAGGAATCTGTAGACGGCGTCTAGGGCACTGCTCTGTTGTGATGGTTCGTTCTGTCATTGGAGCAGCCCCGATGAGCCGTAAGACGTCAAGGCTGAAGCAGCACAAGACAGAATCATCAATCTCAAGTGGGATTCTAATAGCATCTCCAATATATGATGTAAAATAGATGTAAAATTTACATCACCAAAAACGACCTGACTACAACAGATGAGGTAAAAACTGTTGACTCTAAACTTAACAGTCGAAACTGAAATTTGCTGTAATCTCAATGTTACTGTCGAAACTGAACGCAATGGTAGCAGAGAAGCACTTGACATGTAGTTTAGGGAGGGCCTGCAGTTCATCTTCAACCTCCACCCCCTGAGCCGCCAGCCACCACCGGCCGAACCGCCAGCCGCAGCGCCGCCTCACCGCCCCGAAACAACTCCCCACAGTCGGTCTGCCGCCGCCCCGGCCAGCCCTATAGCCCCCCCGTCCCCCACCCTAAACCCTAAGATAGAAAGTGGGGTACCTCTCTGGTGAGCCCCCGTCCCCGCCGCGTGTGGTTCTTCCTTAACTCCGGCGAGCCCCCCACCCCCTGAAAATCGACTGATCCAAAAGTCGATTCAGTCGACTGAAGTGTAGCTAAATCGGAGCAGAGTAGCAGCATGACTGAGGGGGAGAGCAGCAGCAGCAACAGCACGAGCGAGCGAGCGAGAGCCGGAGCAGCAGCAGCTGGGCGAGCGAGCGATCGAGCGAGAGCCGGAGCAGCAGCAGCAACACGAGTGAGCGAGAGCCGGAGCAGCAGCAGCTGGGCGAGCAAGCGATCGAGCGAGAGCCAGAGCAGCAACAGCAGCACGAGCGAGCGAGTGAGCGAGAGCTGGAGCAGCAGCAGCAGATCCGGCTGGTATGGACGCTGCCGCCGAAGGGGCCTCGCACTGGGGGAGAGCCGCCGTGGAGATGTCGCCCGCGGTGCCGGCGTCAAGGTAGCCGCTCCATGGGGGTGCGAGGTGGAGCACCGTTGGTGCCGGGAGGTCGAGCTAAGGAGAAGGTGTGATGTGATGAGTGTACAACCTCTTTGGTGGCGCCGAGTAGGCCTCGGCTTAGTTCGAGGAGTCGGTGAGGATGCTGCGGTTCCAGTGGAGCAGGTTAAGGCGGCGCTGTGGGGATGGAGCAGCCGCGATAGACGAGGCGATTGTTGGAGCAACTCTTTGGAGGTGGATGACGAGGCGGCTGAACCGGCGGGATGACGAGATGGACGACAGATCCTCATCCGGGGAGGTGGATGAGGGACGTCGAGCTGTTGCGGTGGACGACGTTGTCGGGGAAGAGGCTCCGGCTGGGCAGCGATGAGGTGGCAGACGAAGGAGGGTGGGGTTTCGCGGCTGGAGCGGAGAGGTTATGGCGGCCTAGGATTTCAAATGGCAAAAAGGAGGCGATGGAGACGCGGTTGTCCAAAATGTAGGGTGTGTTACAAAAGTACCCCCCACCGATTTGAACTAGCGGCCCTTTCGGCTCAGGGTTAGAAGGGGGATTTCGTGTGTCAGGATTTTGTAGCTGGAGGGAGTTTTCGCGCGGGTTGTAATTTCGGGATAGGAAGGCGTGGGTTGTGAAGGCGCTAGTTTTGGGAGCACAGTATCTGAATTTTCAGGATATAACAAGGCGCGGGTTGAATTTTAGGGACAAGCCTAACGTGTAATATTGTACTTGTACGTACCAAATCAATTCGCACTTCCCTCAACCAAAAAGAAAATGAAAAAAATAAAACTATTCACACCACACAAAGAGAGAGTCTTGCCCCATTTTACTATGAAAATGCTATTTAAAGCTACTCATACCAACAATTTTGTGCAATTAAATGCTATTCAGTAGTATGAATCCATGTTATGTCCAATTAATTTCTTTTCGCTTGCTGTTGATGTATGTAACCTACTCATACCAACATTTTAGTGCATTCCAAATGTCTATACTACCGCTGCAATTCGAACTGAATTTGAATTCGTTTCTGTATTACATTAACAATCTACAATCATGATTGTTGCCAACTTCAACCATCATTCGTGTCTTACCTTAATAATACACCAGATGATTACTATAGAGATAGATATGAACTATGTGTACTACATGAACTCGAATTCTATTTTTTGAATACACTTGATGATGATTACAAATAATAGTACATTTGATGTACTAACTGTATATTCATAATCTAAACCATATTCCATACGTGTACACCGTGTTTATCACACATAGTATAGTGCCCCGCCCCCTACATTATGATAAGTATTTAGACCTGAGCAACAAAAGCCACACATTAGCCCAAATTATGATCAATGTTCTATATATTATACGTAGTACTAGCAAGATGCCCATGCGTTCCACAGAACATCAACATGATCAAGGGGAGGCCTAATTTGCAAATATGGAGAGGGATGTGGGTATCTTTTTTCAAAATTGCCATAGTTTCCTTCGTATCCGTCAGATATAAATCGGACGGCCTATATTGCAGGATGGCAGGAACACCATCATCAACAACTCCGTTTTTTATAAGAGTAGAGATAAAATATAGGGACAATTACATTTGAGCCCCTAGTTGTGTCACACCCGTGTGTTTTGCCCCCAAATTCGATAAACCCTCGTTTCTGTCCAAGCTCGTTTGCTCCTCTTATCTTTTTGCCCTTTGACCGTTTCACCGCAACTTTGAAAACTTCATAACAAATTCATACTAACTCAGAAAAATGCAAATAGGATATCAAAATGTTTGAAATAACATCACCCATAAGTACATGTCATTTGCATTCATGACAACAATGCTGAAAAGTCTATACCTCAGTTTGAGATCTTATGATTTTTTTTGGATTTTCAACACTTTTGTCATGAATGCAAATGACGTGCACATATAGGTGATGTTTTTCCGAACATTTTGATATCTTATATGCATTTTTCTGAGTTAGTATGAATTCGTTATGATGTTTTCAAAGTTAAAGTCAAATGGTCAAGTGGCAAAAGCATAAGAAGAGCAAACAAACTTGGACATAAATGAGGGTTTTTTTAATTTAGGGGCAAAACACACAGGTGTGACACAACTAGGGGCTCAAATGTAATTGTCCCTAAAATATATTATATGTATTATAACATGTTCATAATCACACCATGTGTATCATTGTTATATATATTCACACATGCGTCGGTTTAAAACACTATGATAAATTCTTCAAATATCCGAATTCACTTTTTATAATGAAGTATGATCTCTGTTCGTCTTTTACACCCACACAATCCTCTTATCTTTGTAGCTAGCTAGTGCTAACTTTCTCTCGTGCATGCACACACCCGAATCCCTCTCACCCTCCCCCAGCATTCTCTAGCTCCATCGCGCAAATTCATCTTTTCACTTTAGGTCGTTCACCCACGGTATGTGTAGGCCCCCCAGCTCCTTCTTTACGGCACACATCGATCGATATGCCTCACTAGCCAGGTGTTCCTAGCACAAACACAAGCTTCCCCTCTTCTCTTATCACCGTCCATGCCTCACTCCCACCATTCTTTTCATCGATCTCGTACTCGCACACTCCTTCCCCCTCGATATAGTATGACTCTCGCACCACCTCCTAGATGCATTCCTCTCTCTCTATCCTTCTCCCCGTGCCTCATGTGCTTCTAACACACACATGCATGTATACAGATCGATCTCCCAACATATACCTAGGTCGACTTTAACTATTCCCCCCCATCGATCGACGTACCTCACAAGTTATGTCCCTCCTTTCTTTGACAAAGGATGATTGATCTTCCTATGTACTCCCTCCGTCCGGGTTTATTAGGCCTAAAGACAACTTCTCTTAGACCAAGACACATAGTAATTTGCTCACATTAATTCTTTCAGTCCATTTTCAATGCACTCTCTCACATGCATGCAGCCAATGAAAAAACATGCATTAGGTGTATTAATTTCTTAGTCATGATACCAACAACAATAACTTTCAATGCAACCAATGAAATGGTTGCATGCATGCACCTTTCCAAAGCGAGACCTTATAAAAAGGGACATGCTTGTGATGCTAAGAGGCCTAATAAACCCGGACGGAGGGAGTAGTTACCTCTGCTTACCACAGCCATATCATCCCCCCTCATCATTCGTGCATTCCTCCTGACCTGTTTCTCACACGCACGTGCACAGACAGGCAGGCATCACCTGTCTTATTGATATTGCAGGCGTGCCCTCCGGTTGTCTAGCAAGCCAATCCCACCATTTTTTAGAAGCAACTCCACTACCACCCCCTCCAACACTCTAGCTTTGTCTCTCTCCCAACCTTATTCCTCTCCTACAAATATGCATGGATGCCGATCGATCTCCCTTAATACATGAGGTAGATCAATCTCCCTTAATACACGAGGTAGGCCTCTCTCCTCCTCCACACATATACCAGCCATTGTACCTATATAGTTAATTAGGCCTCCCTCCCCCCTACCACACACCGATAGTCGAGCGTTGTAGGTAGGTATCCATGCCATAGAGACAAACTGCACTTGTCCCCTCTCTCTTCTAGTTGGCCAGCCACTCTATATCTTTGACGTGGGCACACACACACATCATCCCTCTCTTCGATTCTATAGACACCTCAAGTCAATGATACCTCCACTCTCTTCTCGTGGATCGCCCCCTCTATATATTTGATATATCCAGGACTCTATTTCACACACATTTTTTTTGACTATATACTGCAGGGCAAAAGCCCCACAGCCCACTTTATTTATTTATAAAAGAATGAAAATACAACAAAGTTAGAGATACTTACAAAGGTTGAGGAAAAGAAGGGGCTAAGGTAAATTAGCTAACCAATACATGAAGCTATCCTTATATTTACATTTTATCCTATGAGATAAGAGAGTCATGTCATGAATAAAGTTGTGCCTCCATCGCCTGAAAAGAGGAGATACATTCCTGAAGACCTTTCCATTCCTGGTAATCCAAATATTCCAGGCAGCAGTAAAAACCACTTCAGTAAAGAAAGGTTGACCAAAGTCAGTCCTTGCTTTGCAAGCCATTTGGTAGGTACTCATACCAGGTGTAGGATCCCATGAGATTTGCAAATAGTTCCAAACTCTTTGGCTGAATATGCAGGAGAAGAAAAGATGGCTGACATCTTCATGTATAAGATGAGGACAGAGAACACAGGTTAAGTCATCCACATGCCAATGTCTGCGTTGAAGCATATCTCTGGTGTTGAGCCTGTCTCTAAGGAGAAGCCAACCAAACATTTTGATCTTCATTGTGCAGGCACTCTTCCATATCCAAGAAAAGATAGGGTCAGAAACAATTTGTTGATGAACCTGAGTATAGTATGATTTGGGCCTAAAAGATCCTTTATTAAAAGGCCAAATCCAGCTATCAATGTCCTGTGAAGTACCCTGAGAGCTCAAAGCATTTTGCAGATGCTGCAGTTCATCAAAAGATGTGTGGATAGAGGCATATGAAAAGATCCCAAAAGATCCTGAGCCAAAACTTGAGCAACAGAAAGATGACCATCAATCACAAAAGAGTATAGCCTGGGGTAATAATTGCTCAATGGCTCTCCATTGAGGGCAGAAAGCCAAGGATCATGCCAGAAAAGTATGGAAGTTCCATTACCAAGGTGAGGTTTGGCAATGGACAAATATTTGCCAGATAATTTGAAAACATCTCTCCACCAAAAAGATCCACAAAGAATAGTTGAATGAGGCACAAAATCATGATAGTAAGAATCCCAGACCAAGCTTACCCAAGGGATATCATGATGGTTGTAAAACTTATGAAGAAATTTCATCAACAGAGCTTCATTGTGCACTTTGAGGTTAAGCACTCCAAGACCCCCTTTATCCTTTGGTAAACAAACCAATTTCCATGCTGCAAGAGACTGCTTTGGTGTGTCAGAATTGCCTCTCCACAAACACTGTCTCTGTATCCTTTCAATTTGTTTAAGAATGCCAATTGGGATGCCTAGAGAGCAAAAGAAATATATAGGCATAGAAGATAAGACAGACTGAAGAAGCTGTAATCTGCAGCCTTGATTAAGGAAACAGGAAGATGCAGAGAGCCTTCTTTCAATTCTATGCACCAAAGGGAGCAAGTCCTGGACAGTAGGCTTAGTTGTACCCATAGGCAAACCTAAATAAGTAAATGGCATAGTGCCAAGCTGACAGCCTAATAATGTGGATAACCTGTGTGCCTCCTCAGCAGATAAATAGATGGGGATCATCATAGATTTAGCAAAGTTTACTGATAGTCCAGTTGAAGCTGCAAAAACATCTAGCATGTCCTTCAGAGCAATGAGTTGATGATCTATAGCAGGAAGAACAATTAAAGTATCATCTGCATATTGAACAATTGGGTAATGTGGACAGTTTGTAGGGATTGGTAGAGTTAAGATGCCTCTACTGCACATGTCATTCACCACAGATTGTAGGAGGTCAGCAGCAAGAACAAAAAGCAAAGGAGACATGGGATCCCCTTGTCTGACCCCTCTCTTACAGTGGAAGTGACTACCAGGTACCCCATTCAGCAAAATGGTCTTGATCCATGAAATCCACTTCCCATTGAAACCCTTATATCTGAGGATCCTTAAGATAGCTTCATTTTCAATGGTGTCAAAGGCTTTAGTGAAGTCCAACTTTAGAAGCACAATAGGCCTTTTGGATGTTTGGCATTGATGTATATACTCAAAACACCATGCCAAACAGTCCTGAATGGATCTAGACTTCAAGAATCCATACTGATTCTTATGCAAACAAGAAAGAATGACTCTTTGCAGCCTATTAGCTAAAAGTTTTGTTAGAAACTTTAGGCATGTGTTAGTCAGTGAAATAGGCCTATAGTCATTCATAGTTACAGAACTGAGTTTCTTTGGAATCAAAGTTATCAGGGAAGTGTTAATACATTCCAGGTTTAGGGATCCATCATAGAATTCTTGCACTAACTTCATGAAATCCTCTTTGATGATATTCCAGCATTTTTTCAAGAAAAGACCAGTGAAACCATCAGGTCCAGGAGCTCTATCAGATGGCATCTGCTTAATGACCAGCTCAATTTCCTCTACGTTTTTCACACACATTATTTCACATACATTGCATATCTTACATTTTTCGATTGACCCCCCCCCCAAAAAAAAATCTCACGAACCAACACACTATATCTCTCTACGTTTGTATCTCTCTCACACAACCCCACGAAGGTGGTGTACGTATACAAGAAGAGAATAGGTGCTTCGTGCACGTACTCACGCTTCATGCCCAGCCACACCTGCGCGGGTACACGATGGAGCTCATTTCTGTACGAAATGGCAGCCCACGTGCCAATTTGAACGCGTGTAGCGGTTGTTTACCTACGGAGGTCGTGTACCACGTGTGCACGAAACAGAGTTCGACTTGATGCGTTGGCGCGTTATTTTTAAATAAAGTTATATCGCTCAGTGGCACGTACACAAAATATAAATCGATTATTATGGAGAAATGGGTAGTCCGCTCCACTATATACAATGGAGCCTCCCTGCCTGGTTTGTGTCTCTTCAGAGTATCTCACACAAGGCTTCGGTGGCCTCTCTCTCTCTCTCACCATTGGTCACTGATCAGGCCGCATCCCGTCCGCCGCCGGAAAGGGAGGATGTGCATCGTTTCTCCATTCAACGGCGCCGAGGAATCACGTCCCGATCTACGGTACACGCCGTTCTCTCTGACCAAGCTCCGACGCGGTAGGGCCTACGCCACCTGCTCGCTGCCACAGTATGGGCAGATTCCGCCCGTCGCCGCTCACCTAGTTACATCTCGACGACCTCCAGGTATCCCCTCTGGCCTTGCTCCACTGCCCGTCTTCCCACGTCGCTGCATGCCGATCTTGCATAGTTCTTTGCACAAAACGTAGCTCGTCCAGTGTACTTTCCATATTGCAATCTCGTCCTCACACCGTTTTAGACAAACACAACCATGTTGTTATCTTCCCTTAGGACAAGGAATATGCTTCTTTTTTGTTGTCGCAACATTCATCAACAATATTTGTCTTTTTACAAATTTCAAATGGGCATATTTTAGAGTGTAGATTCACTCATTTTGCGTCGTATGTGTACTCCCTCCGTTCCTAAATATTTGTTTTTCTAGAGATTTAAACAAGTGACTACATACGGAGCAAAATGAGTGAATCTACACTCTAAAATATGTCTATATACATCCGTATGTAGTAGTCCATTTGAATCTCTAAAAATAAAAATATTTGAGTAGTGACTCGTTTAAATCTCTAGAAAGACAAATACTCCAGAGTATATTTAAGAAGCGAGGGGGTAGTGCATAGCCGCATGGGAGACTCAGACCGGTCGTTGCGCCGCACTAATAGTGAGTAATGAGCAGTCAAATCATAAGCCCCACCTTTCCCACTGTAAGTTTCTCAGAAGAAGCAACCATCAATACGCTCTTCTTTGAATCCGCTCATACTACTCCATCCATCACCGTTTATAGAGCGCGCTTCAGAAAAAGAGAAAATATCTGGGACCAAGGCGACTAGCGATCGGCCTGAAAAATAGCATTGGTAGTTATAGCGTGGTGTCTATTACTAGAGGAAATAATGCGTACACACATGCATGCACTTACTCCACTCCGTAGTACTACATCGAGAGAAAATTGCGGTTACCACGCCCTAATTAATTGTGCATTAAACCAAACGTGTCTAAAGTCTCTCTGGTGGTGGAAATACATTGAGAGGAATGCATCATAATGAAGCGTGCCCTGTAAACTATGACGGAGGGAGGAGTAGTATGAAGGTGCAAAACCAAGTACACGTACGGCCAGTCGGTCAATGCACCTCCTCTTGGCATATCACTGACATGTGGGACCGGAGTGTGAGCAAACCGATCTCAATTGATAGCAAAATGGCCAACCCGCCATTCCTTGAGAGAGACGAGGAGCGAGAACACACAGACGGGCTCGCACGGAGGCCAAGATATATTCGAGCATGGTTGATCGATATCATCATTACATGTTGGGCTGCCGTTTTCCGCCCTTCTCCGAAATAAATGTGTACTTTATCAGAGATTAAGAAAAATAAGAGTACAGAGGCTCCACCATGCGGTTCTAGTAGTAGTACTACTCATACTACTAAACCTTGCGCTTGGCTCTTCGCCTCTTCGTGAAGTCGAACAATGATGGTACTTCGCATGTTCGGTACTACAGTGTATGCCTCTAGCAATCTGACACCGAATGAACTGATGCATGTCCACCGCCTGGGCGAGGGTACGTTGCATTAGTCAACAGGCGTAAGCGAGCTTCACCTTGTCCTGCAAGCTTCTCCTCATTCTGCGAGTTGACGGGACACACCAACAAGTAGTGCTAGTCCATACTCCCTCCTTTCCGATTAATATGGCTTAAACATTTTTTGCGGGTAAATGAGAGAGCTTTATACATATATAAGCATTCTTAGGACGATCAGCCAAGACACCGGTCACTAGGAAGCGAGGTACCCCGCAAAAAAAGTAGGAAGCGAGGTGTTTCATTAAGCCAGCTCTCGGCCACATTCAAAGTGCAGCAAGCACGGTTCGCACAAAGATGCGCCGCAAGGTTTGCTGACCTGTTTACATGCTGAATAACAAAAAATAGGAAATATTACCGAGTGCTCCTATTTGTAACAGGATATGAGCCAGAATTAAGCGAGAATTGTGGCGAGTGTTCCATGCAATCAACTTCCATTATCACATGCGAGAACCCTCGAAGAGAACCAAATGTGTTGAAGATTAGTTTATCACATTTTAAAAATATAATAACAGTGCAGACGCTCCTCCATCCGGTTCCTAGTACTAGTATAGTACCTCTATAGACTATAGTAGTAGTTCTAGTACTAGTAAACTAGGCGCATGGCTATTCGCCTCTTCGGAAAGTGCAACAATAATAGTACTAGTATAGTGTATGCTTCTGGCAATCTGACACTGAATTAACTGTTGCACGTCCACCGCCTGAGCGAAGGACAGCTTGCATTAGTCAAAAGTTTCTCCTTGTCTTGCGAGCTACCGTGTGCAAGCTTCAACCATCCTGCAAGCTTCTCCTCGTTCGGCAAGTTGACGGGACACATCAAAGTAATGCTAGTCCATACTGCCTCCTCTCCGGTTAATATGGCTTAATTTCAAATGAGATAAATACACAATCTGTCACTATATATTTGTAAAAATACGGTCAGGGACTTCATAATACGCTCATTGTGCTCAATATATACATTTTCCAGGGTTTATACGGTCACTATCTCACCTTGGCTGAGTATGTGTGTGCATGCATGTGTAGGTTGAGCACTTGACTGTGACCGTGTGTGTTCCGTCGTGTGGTCGGATATGCATGCATTAGGGCGTCGCCCGTGTTTTTGCGTCCATTTGTACGTGTGACTATTGCATACACGTAGGGGGAGTACATGTAGGGGCCACTAAAGGAGCAGTCAAATCACACAGTAAGTTAGTCGGAAGAAGCAACCATCATTTCACACTTCAATGACACGTACACAATATAAATTGGTTGATGTGGAGAGAAAAAGAAAACCACTATATATACACTAGCAGGAGCCTAAGCTACAAGCCTGCTTGCTTGGGTTGCTCTCTTCACAAGCATAGAACGACGGTTGCCACACCGCTGGTCACATATCCGGCCTGATCCCGCAGCTGGGGGAAGGGAACAATGATCTGCGTAGACGCGGTCGACATCGGCGAAGGAGAAAATCCACAGTCGGTGCATCCCAATCGGGGGTCACCGCGGTATGGGCCGATGCCGCATCCCAATCGCCCTTCTATCTACAGCCCGACGTCTATTTCGAAAATATTAGTGCATGTCAACAAAAATTATACCAGTATCGCTGTTCCGTTTCGAAAAAAACATATAAGCTGTTACTTCTTACCCAAAGGATCTTTATATCCAACAGACACAAAATATCCATTCAACTGTTCGAAATTACTTTCACTGTTGATCTGATGTCGAGGTAATTGCTGCATCGCCACCAAAACCCACCATCTCTTAAGCTCAAGTAGACCGAGCTAACCCAATATTAGCATATTAATAAGATAAACAGAAGGCACTGTAGAATCATTTAGGACCTGAGCTTGTCAATCTGAATGTGGAGGGACACCAGCTTAGCCCCGGCCAGCAGCTTGGGCAGAACTGTGAAGAAGGTTAGCTCCTGCACGGCGACGTCACCGGTATCCCTGCTGCTTGTCACCTCCATTTCCACCATGACGGCGTCGGTCCTGTCTTTGGGCTCCCTCGGCGGGCCGTTCGCCCATAGCCTGGACACGTAGTTTGGCAGTGGGGACGCCCCCGCTCTGATGCAAACGACCAACACGGCAATAGGCGCGCCGATGTCGAGCATGCCGCCGACCAAGAAAAATGTGCGGCCGTCCTCCTTCGCGAACAGCAAGAGCCGTGGCTCCGACAGTGGCACTTGCAGCTGGAGCGCCTTGCCGTACTGGATCCTATGCACGGGCATGGGATGCACGATGCTAATGTGGTGGGAGAGCACCGGTGGTGGGCCTTCGTAGCCGCAGACGGGCACGGGGCATTTGCAGGGAGCGAGCGTGCACATGCTCTGGTGATCGGCGAGCTTGTGGTAAGTGACGTAGAGCCCACAGCCTTCGTGCGGGCACTCCACCCTCACCGAGAAGAGGACGGCGTCCATCGCCATGTTCCGCACGTCAAAGCCACCACCGCGCTCACACTTCTGGCACTGCCGCTGGTTCCCGGGGCGCTCGACGCGGCAGTCCGTGCAAGCCAGGTGCCCTCCCTTGCACTGCACAAATCAATCGAACAACACATCAATCAAGAAACTTGCACCTTTCTCGATCAGCCGAACGGACGAGGTGTATTCGAACCTCATACACTGGAGGCTTCAAGGGGCGGAGGCACAAGGGGCAGTGGAGCAAGGTGAGGTCCATCGAGACCATAGAGAGCTCCATCGTCGGGTCCTGTTCCATCTGTATGATCTCGCCCTCCTCGTGCACAACCATCTCTCGCTTTATTAGGGCCGGGGCATTACAATGCTTTACCGTCGCATATTCATACTACTTCAACATGCTTTAAATCAACACATGCAAGTATGAAAAGGAGAATCACGACATACATGCATGTGTTGTAATTAATGCATCGGTAAACGCAATTTATAGAAATATATCGAGTGCTGTGCTTTAATGTGTCGCGTCAACTCGTACAAGACCGAGAAGTTTGATTACTACAATGCCCTCTCGCCTTAACTGAACCTGTCTTTCGCTGCATGACAGGTGGGCCACCGACCTGTTTGGCCCACCTATCATGGACGCAAAGGCAGGAGCACTAAGTCAATGAAGCTGGGTCCCTCCCTCGCCCATGAGCGTGGTGGCTGGCAGGACTAGGAGAAGCTTTCGTTCGCTACACGCTCTCCCCCCGTACGCGGTGGACATGCAGCAGTTCAATCGGTGTCAGATGGCCAGAAGCATAGTGTAGTACTCCTCCACTGAAGTAGTACTCCCGAAGAGGCGAAGAGCCAAGCGCAGCCCGAACACTCGTGTGGCAGTTTCATGTGTAGAGTAGTCTAGGATAGCGTGTACCGTGCCTCTAAGCTTAAAATCGTTGGGGTCGGCTACTCAGCTCCATGCTATACTTTTTTGATTAAAATAATCTTCTGGCCCTACCTGTCATCCTGGTTATTCTAGTTTGCACGCTCATCTGGTCAAGGCATGAATATATATTTTAATTTGTGGTGGGGTAAATGTTAGAGGTTGCAGCAAATGGAGTATTGTACACTGCGGGACTTTCAGCCAAGTTTAGAGGCAACCATGTGGGGCCAGTGCTATGATGTGTCGCGTCAACTCGTACATCGAGGAGAAGCTTGATTTTACTACTACACGCCTTCTCCCTCGCCCATGCGCGCGGTGGCTTGCGGACGAGGAAAAGCTCTTTCTTATAGTACTACAACAAGCTATCCATCCCGCCCGCAGTGGACGGACATGCAGCAGTGGATTCGATACAATAGAAGCAGTAGTAGTAACATCATTGTTCATATTCTCGAAGAGGCGAAGAGCCAAGTGCAACCCGAATGTGGCAGTTGCGAACCTTGGAGCACGGATATAGCCAGGCTCTTGCATGAGACAAAATTGCTATGTGAGCCCACTATTGTAGTACTCCCTCCGTCCGCAAATACTTGTCATCAAAATGAATAAAAGGGGATGTATCTAGATGTATATTAGTTCTAGATACATCTTTTATATCCATTTTGATGACAAGTATTTTTGGACGGAGGGAGTACTTGCTAGTATAGCCCTGTAAACCAGAAAGGAGTATTTGCCTTTCTAGAGATTTCAACAAGTGACTAGACTACACCGAGACGGAGTACATATGGAGCAAAATGAGTGAATCTACAACGTAAATAAATACGTAGTTCTCTCGTTTTCCTCTCGGCCTTGGTCGTGGTGCACAATATTGAGTATACTAGTATCATCTTGAAATTTACAAAGTCACCATAGGCATCTCGTCGTCGACGGGAACGTCTCCCGACACGCGATAGACGCGAGCGGCAGTCGCCTCCATAGGTGCTTGAATGCCAAGGAGGGAGAGGGTAGCGGTTCCCGAGATGTTGAACGGTCAATGATGCATCCTCAAATTACTCTACATGCAGAGGGAATTAATTGAAGAAGCAGAATAGAGCCAGCACGATGTGAATGCAACAGAGTTTGGATTCTCATATAAAGGCGACCCACCACTCCAATCCATCTACTCCTTAGTCTCTGCGCAACATTGCTCACTCCAATATAAGACCAAGTGACCAGAAGCCAGAAGCACCTATGGAGGCGATGGACGCGAGCGGCAGTTGGTTGTGCCAAATCATCCAAGGTGCCAGCCTGTGGCCCCGCACCGCGCAGTGTTTCTAGATGCTGCTGGTGACCGCCAGCGTCGTAGCCCTCGCCGATGCCGGCTTCGCCTCTCGCATGGACGACATGATGGTCAACTCCATCCGCAAGTTCGCCGCCCTAAAGAAGCGCGCGGACGACCTTGCCGTACTGCTCCAGCCCGTGCGCCCAAGCTCTTCATTGCCTGCCACCCTCATTGGCCTCCATGGTGATGAACTCTTTCAAGCCCTGGTAGCCCTACAGTTGCCGGAGGTCACGATGAAGAATGTGCACCTCGAGGCCACGCTCGTCGTGCAGCGCCTCGCTATGCAAGAAACCGTCGACCTGGACATCCACGTCTATGAGGAAATCATCTACACAGGCCACTACAAGGCCAGCGAGGACAGAAAGACGTTGGCCTTCTTCTAGCGGCTGGAATCTTTGGACGCCATTGTTCAGAAGCACGTCGAACTAGCCATGAAAGCCTCTGCTACTTAGCCGCCGTTCGGTGGGCCGGCGCCCTGAGTCGAGGAGGTGGACGTCGTCGATGGATGCATCTCTTCTTCTTGCCTCCTGTAACCAGCACTGCATCGCCTTATGGCCTTAATGTTTTATTAGTATAGGAGTATATGGCATTTTTATTCCAGTAGTAATGTTTTCACTATGAGGTGGGGCCGCAGTTGAGCAAACCGACCATCGGCAAATCCCCACCCCGCCCACCGGGCGTCGGCTGAGTTTAGAATTAGAAGAGAGAAACGAGGGAGAAGAGCTAGCTGTAGCACAGACGCTGTTGTCAGATGGGACTCGTGTTGATAGAATATGAGTACTGAGCCCTCATACCTCTTTTTTAGGGAAAAAGCAGTCGTATGTCTAGTACTATAACTAGTTGGGTGCGTGCGACCTATAACTGTCATCACTTTAGGTCTTTTTATGAACAACAACTATGCTTCACCGTACATATTTATTCACGCATTTATCCTCCTATATGTACTCCTAGGCTATTTCCACGTGCTCCCTTTCGCCGACATGTGGGACATAGAGCATCTGGGTCGTAGTGCATGCACGACTCGGAGCATATGTCGGGGTACTTTACATTTCAGACCTCACGAATTACATGCAAACCTCCCGCAGAAGAATAAATAAATAAATGAATTACTACATGAAACCGGATTATTTTCGTAGAAACTGGAGCATGTTCATTAAATTTTGGACATAACACGTTTATAAAAACTAACGGACCTAAACCAGTCTAAGGGCCTCTTTAATTTGCAGGATACTGAAAGCACAGAAATGGGGAAAGTATGATGGCGATGAACTGAGACGAGGAGAACTCTAGTAACTCAGTTTGAGGTTAGAGTTATATTCTAACCCTGAACTAACTCTAAACCAAAGAGGTGTATGGATGGCAGGGTTAGATTGATAATAAAATGTTCTTTCTCAATCACTGCGCAACACTGCTCACTCCAATCCAAGACCAAGTGACCAGAAGCCAGAAGCACCTATGGAGGCGATGGTCATGAGCGGCAGTCGGCTGTGCCAAATCATCCAAGGCACCGGCCTGCGGCCCCGCACCGCGCAGCGTTTCCAGACGGTGCTGGCGACAGCCGGCGTCGTAGCCCTCACTGACGCCGGCTTCGCCTCTCGCATGGATGACATGATGGTCAACTCCATCTACAAGTTCGCCGCCGTCAAGAAGTGTGTAGCGAAAGATCCTACTAGTCCTGCCAGCCACCACACTCATGCGCGAGGGAGGGACGCAGCTTCATTGACTTACTGCTCCTGCCTTTGTGTCTATGACAGGTGGGCCCAACAGGTGGTTGGCCCACCTGTCATGCAGCCAAAGGCACCGGAGATCAGTCCGCGAGGGAAAGGGCGTTTTAGTAATCAAACTTCTCGGTCTTGTACGAGTTGACGCGACACATCAAAGCACTGCACTCGATATAAGTCTTTTTACACATTTCAAATGGACTACTACATACGGATGTATGTTGACATATTTTGCTTCGTATGTAGTCACTTGTTGCAATCTGTAAAAAGACTTAGATTTGGAAACGGAGGGAGTACAACGCATGCATGCATGCCACAACTTCCCTTTTGATACTTGCATGAGTTGATTTGATGCACCTTGCCAAATTTTGACTATAAATTTAACTAACCAAATTTTCATGCATGTCACAAAAAATTACGGGGCTGTTTGGATTGTAACTATGTTTGTCTTATGTTGCCACATTATTTTTCCCACACTTGCCTAACTTGAGTTGCTCAAATTGTTAGACACACTTTGGCTTGCCTAAGGGAGGGGCTGTTTGGTTCTAGGCCTAGGACTGCCACACTTTACCATACAATTGTTGCCAAACTTGCCTAAGGTTAGGGGCTGTTTGGTTTGAGACTAAGTTTGATGAAGGTTGCCACACCTAAGGTTAGGCAAGTTTGACCACCTTAGGTGTGTGTTTTGTTCAAACCACATCTTTGGCAAGCCACACTAGGGTCCCACATCACATACACTCAAAAAGTGTGGCAAGATTCCCTTAGGCTTGCCAACTTGTGGCTCTCATTTTGAAGAACTAACCTTAGGCAAGTTTGGCAACCATGTATGGCAAAGTGTGGCACTCCAAGGCCTAGAGCCAAACAGCCACATAGTTCTTCAAAATTAGAGCCACAAGTTGGCAAGCCTAAGGGAATCTTGCCACACTTTTTGAGTGTATGTGATTTGGAACCCTAGTGTGGCTTGCCTAAGATGTGGCTTGAACCAAACACACACCTAAGTTGGTCAAACTTGCCTAACCTTAGGTGTGGCAACCTTTGGCAAAATTAGTCTCAAACCAAACAGCCCCGGAATCTTGCCACACTTTTTGTGTCAATGACATGTGGGGTTGACTGCTAATAAAAAATTTCTTGTCTTAGGTGTGGCTAATAAAAAAGACTTATATTTAGGAACGGATGGAGTAGAAAATATAAATAATAATGCATGTTGGGGCAACCCAGGTTTCTGATAATTTTAGCCATGGGCTTGTTCACAATTTTTACGAGGGGATGGTTGTTCATTTAATGGAGGGACTTGTACCGGACTTGTACCAGACTTGAACGATACAAAGTGCGACCTGGCACACCGTAACACCACTTGGAACAAGCGGGTAGCTATCTCAAAAAACAATCAACAACTAAAATAACGGCGACCTGGCACGTAGTACACAATTTTAAACGATTGTTTTGATCGAGTGAAAAAGGAAAACTACCCCACTACGTATATATAGGTCGGAGCCTCTGCGCTTGCTTGCTAGGGTTGCTCTATTCATGCACTCTCATCCTCTCCAAATCGAAACAAGATAGGGGTGGTAACACTGTCTTTCTCCCTTCAAAAAACACTAACTTTCTATCCTCACCGCTGGTTACAGATCCGGACATATCCCCCTCCGCCGGTGAAGGGGAGGAGGGGAAGCGTTTAGGCCGTCATCGACAGCGAGGGAGGAGACCCACTACCGGCCGCACCGTTATCTCTGGCCGAGCGCCAGCGCAGGAGGTCCTCCGATCCATTCGTCGTTGCCCTAGTGTGGGCGGATCCGGCCTCCCGCCGCCCACCTATCCACATCCGGACGACCTTCAGGTATATCTTCCTTCAAAACCGCCTTAGCTCTACTTCCCCAGCTTGCTACGTCGCTGCATGTGCATCATTTTCTACCCCCAGCCCCTCTCGATCGGATGGTCCAACGTCACCTATTTTTTTCTTCTATTGTTAGAGGTAAAGCTACTTCATGGAGTCGAATCTTGTACTTGGTTCAAACAAGAAATAAAGTGGGGGTGGGGTAATTTAGTATGTAGTACATCGTACTTGGTACAAACAAGAAGGAAAGGGGGTGAAATTAGTACAGACTGGTCATCCAACCGGTCTCTTGGTCGAAAAGGGAAATATAGGGGTAACGCTGAACACAGTGGTGTGACCAGGACTAGATTTGCTATCCACACATAGGAGTAGGTGACTAGAGTGAACAAAAATGGGACCAACCCAGATATGTTTCTTGGATGTTTGTTTCTCGGGGAAACAAACTATGAATCACCACTTTATGCCCCTGTTTAGGTACATGGTGCTGGACTGCTGGTGCACCCACCATCTGAAGGAAATATGCCCTAGAGGCAATAATAAAGTTGTTATTTATATTTCCTTATATCATGATAAATGTTTATCATTCATGCTAGAATTGTATTAACCGGAAACTTTGTACATGTGTGAATACATAGACAAAACAGAGTGTCCCAAGTATGCCTCTACTAGACTAGCTCATTGATCAAAGATGGTTATGTTTCCTAACCATAGACATGAGTTGTCATTTGGTCAATGGGATCACATCATTAGGAGAATGATGTGATGGACAAGACCCATCCGTTAGCTTAGCACTATGATCGTTTAGTTTTACCGCTATTGCTCTCTTCATGACTTATACATGTTCCTATGACTATGAGATTATGCAACAACCGAATACCGTAGGAACACCTTGTGTGCTATCAAACGTCACAACGTAACTAGGTGATCATAAAGATGCTCTACAGGTGTCTCCGAAAGTGTTCGTGGTGTTGGCATAGATCAAGACTAGGATTTGTCATTCCGAGTGTCGGAGAGGTATCTCTGGGCCCTCTCGGTAATGCACATCATAATAAGCCTTGCAAGCATAAGACTAATGAGTTAGTCACGAGATGATGTATTACAGAACGAGTAAAGAGACTTGCCGGTAACGAGATTGAACTAGCTATAGAGATACCGACGATCGAATCTCGGGCAAGTAACATACCGATGACAAAAGGAACAACATATGTTGTTATGCGGTTTGACCGATAAAGATCTTCGTAGAATATGTAGGAACCAATATGAGCATCAAAGTTCCGCTATTGGTTATTGACCGGAGATTAGTCTCGGTCATGTCTACATAGTTCTCGAACCCGTAGGGTCCGCACGCTTAACGTTTGATGACGATCGATATTATGAGTTTATGAGTTTTGATGTACCGAAGGAAGTTCGGAGTCCCGGATGAGATCACGGACATAACGAGGAGTCTCGGAATGTCCGAGACATAAAGATTGATATGTTGGACGACTATATTCGGACACCGGAAGTGTTCCGGAAAAGTTTCGGATTTAACCGGATTGCCGGAGGGGGTTACCGGACCCCCCCACGAGGGGGGATGGTCCATAGTGGGCCTTGAGGAAAGAAGAGATGCAGCCCATAGAGGCTGGCCGGCGCCCCACCAGGGAATCCTAGCTGGACTAGGATTGGGGGGCGCCACCTCTCCCTCTCCTTCCTTTCCCTCTCTTCCTTCTTGGTGGACTCCTACTAGGAATAGGATTGCAATGCTATTCCTAGTAGGATTGCCTCCCTGGCGCGCCATAGAAGGGCTGGCCGGCCCCTCCCCTTGATCCTTTATATACGGGGGTAGGGGGGCACCCTAGGACACACAAGTTGAATTGTTTTAGCCGTGTGCGGTGCCCCCCTCCACAGAAACACACCTCGGTCATATCGTTGCAGTGCTTAGGCGAAGCCCTGCGCCGGTACATACATCATATCCGTCACCACGCCGTCATGCTGACGAAACTCTCCCGTAAAGCTCAACTGGATCAAGAGCTCGTGGCACATCATCAAGCTGAACGTGTGCTGAACGCGGAGGTGCCGTACGTTCGGTACTTGATCGGTTGGATCGCGAAGAAGTTTGACTACATCAACCGCGTCACTTGACGCTTCCGCTCCCCGGTCTACGAGGGTACGTAGACACACTCTTCCCCTCATTGCTATGCATCTAGTAGATAGATCTTGTGTGATCGTAGGAAAATTTTGAAAATACTACGTTCTCCAACACTATCCCATGCCCTTATACCAAATATTTAGCTGCTCTTAGTCTAATGCCCCTGCTAAAAGTGAAGCCATGCCACTATTATAAGCCATGACAAGTTTAGCCAAATGTTTTTGCCTGTATTTGTTTGAGACTCTGACTGTTTCCTCTGTAGCTTTTTGTGTAAACAGGGATATCCATTTCACCTGGTTGCTGTTGTGATCTTTTGGTGCACTGCACAAAACTCTTCTTAAAAGAAGTGACTTTTGTGCTTTTTAGCTGGAATGTTAGAATGGAATAGTTGGTTCATTTCGGTTGAACTGCACAAAGGGAGATCTGTGTTCCAATGCTCATCATCCATATTGGCACCATAACCTTCTTTTAGGTAAGAATGATATTTAATTCATGTGTTCATCTCTATTTTGCGACTGCCATGAGAAAATAATGCTATTTTTACTAGTACACTTGTACTCCCTCACTGACAAAAACAATTCTGAAATAGAAGGCCAATCATGTACTTGGTTTCACCAACTGGTGAGGAGAATGAGCAACAGAGCATGAAGAGAAAGAAGAAGAAGAATAAGCAGTGCCAAGGCGATCTTGCTAAAGCCAGAGGCCTCAGTCGAGGCCATTCAAGGGCTCCGGCAACGACAACCTTACATGTGAGACGATCCTCCAGGGAGCCCTTCCACTTCTGCTGTCTCACTTAATTAATTAGGAGTACTTAAGTACCACTAATTTATTGCTGCCTAATTTTCCTGTCGGAGTGAAACAAATGTTTAGTAGCACCCTACGCTGAATCATGTACGTGTGTATGTTTGTCTATGGAGGTGAATCATGTGGTGGAGCAGGGAGGAATATTATTAGTGTCATGACATAATAGTGCTATTGTTTTGCATGTCAATTTATTGCCATTGGTTCAATGTGGAAATGTTTTGCGTATTGTCCATCATGAATTTGATGCTACTCTTAGAGTAATATGCTAATGTCTTTCTATCCTTTCTCACTAAGCTAATGAAGGTTTCACCTTGTTCCTACTTGTGCAAACAGGGATCATGTTGTGCCAATCATACATTTTAGTGGAACTACACAAGACAATACAATGAACTGTATCACAGCCTGTGCTTTAATTATGTTGGAAGTTCTTAATAATCTTTTGATTTAATCTCAACACTGGTAAACAAAAGTGATTTTAACCATACATTTGAAGTGCACAAAAATATATACTATTGAGTGATTTCAGTGAGTGCTTTATCATCTCTTATGGGACTACATGAATAAGCTTTGTTCCTCAGGTTGGTACGGGCCTAAGGTCTTCATCCATATTAGTTTGATGTCATCTCTATTTGTATCGTGCTACTGTCATGAGAAACTCCTGTATCTTTGCACGTTAAAGTTTTGCAACCTATGATACATGGCAATGCCTTGAGTGTTGAGCTAATTGACACTGATTAAATAAACGAATACATCTCTTTAAGCAAGACTACTATGTTGCTAAGTTTACCCAATAAGATAATGAGGGTGCTTCTATTTGTTAGTGTATGTTTCATCAACTAGTCCCACTATTACAGTAATATCACTCTCTCAATATATGTGCCAACAGGGATGCTCGATTTTGGTGGAACTGCACAAAAACTTACGGTGCTGCATTGCCTCGGCAGCTTCTGTCCTTTCAAGTCAGTCGGTAATCTAGGCCTGCTTTCTTCCTTCGCTTATCTCAGCTTCCAGTCAAAGGAAAAAGTAATTGATATGCTATCTCACACAAGTTGGTACTGGGCTTTATCCTGATTACTGTGCTTGTCATGTATTGGTAATTTGGTATTGTGCCACTGTTTGCCGATTTTATAAAGGAGTAAGTTGGAGCCTGAACTCTCAGGCAAATCATTGCATTGGGTGATTTCAGTAGAACTGCACAAAAAGATCAGATGGACAGGTACTTATGCTGCTGGTATGTACTCCAAAGTTCACTCAAACAAGCATCAATGTTGACAAGAAGTGCATATATTCATTCGAGTATCAACTGGCGTCAACCAGTTGTCAAACTCCAAGTATTAGGAGAGTGACCACTAGAAATATTGCTTGGCGCATAGCCCAGAAAAACACAGTCCAGTCTTTGGTCCCAACTTGTGCCTTTTGGTTATCGGCAGATATGGTAGCGAACTGTATGGCATGGAGTCTAAGGATTCTAGACAAGTTGGTGATGCGTATATTCATCTGGCACTTAATCAGTCTGCACCCCAGGGATGCTCCATTTCAGTTGAACTGCACAAAAAAATTGGGTGGTTCATTTTCTCAACTGCCTCCTTTCTAGTCTGCAATGTAGAATTTTGGCGAGCTACAGGACCAAGATGAGCGAGCAAACTAGTTGGATTAAAGTAGTGGCCAAGTTGCTCAATCCTCCCTCGGCACGAGGCCACTATTTGAGGATAAACTTACAAGCAAAATTCAGATTGTATGTGCAGCCTCTTATGTACTCGAAAGTTTACTCGTACAAGCATTAATTTTAGCAAGAAGTACCTTTGACTGAACACCATTTACCAGTATGCAATGTAGAATTTTGGCGAGCTATCGGACCAAGATGAGCCAGTAAAATAGTTGGATGAAAGTAGTGGCCAAGTTTCTCAAACCTCCCTCGGCACGAGGCCACTATTGGAAGATAAACCTACAAGAAAAGTTCAGATTCTCTGTGCTGACTCTTATGTACTCGAAAGGTTACTCGTACAAGCATTAATTTTAGCAAGAAGTACCTCCGACTGAACACCATTTACTAGGCTGTACCCTAGGTAATTAAAGTTCGTCCATGGATCATATTGGCTGTGATCTCAATCATTTGGATGCATAAACATACTGAACATGTGTATATCTGAATCTTTTTGTGAATAATCTATGAATATTGTTGTGTGATCTATCAATCATTTGGATCCATAGACATGTAGAACTTGTGTATATAGGAATCTTTTGAGTTGTTGATAGTGAATTTTGGCTATGAATATGAACATGTCCTGTGAACCTGAGTTTGATATGAATGTTTACCTTTTCTGTTGTGCTTGTGTGTGAACTTGTTAGTATGCCTACTGTGGGGTATGTGACGTGTGGGTGTCAACGCCACACCTTCTCGAGAAGAATTGCACCTGCTTTGTTAGGGTAGCAACGACACATCAGCTATTTTTAACCTTTTTGCTCTGTCTTGCCCGCTCCCCCGCTCAACCCATGCCGTAATGTTTTCGGCCTCAAAACAAGCATAGTAATGCGTTGTTTTTGGGGCTTGATGAAAAATCGAGTGCTGGTTTCTATAGGTTGGCCCGCCCAGCAAATGAGATGCTGGTCCACCACGGACTGGGAGGCTAAAAATACAAGTTGTATGGTGCAGAGGCAAGTAAAAAACGCCATCGAGAGCCATCCACTGAAGAAAAAAAATTGCTCCTGATGTGCTTCTTAAGTCGTGCCGCCGGCCCCCTCTATAATACAGTTCGCTCGAGGATGTGGTATCATTTTTTTCCAGAGGGCGAACAAGTATCAGCTAGGCCTAGGTTTTGTATTTTAACATGCGTAGCCCACGACATACGGTGACAGTGGTTTCAACTTATTTTTTGAGGTCCATATCGGCCTATGGGCTTTTTCTTAATTGGCAGCCCAATGTATTTTTAACCACATTATATATATTTATATTATTACTATTATCGTATATTTTATAGAGACTTATATATACATTATAAAAACATCCCACGTGTTATTAACTTATAAAAGTAAATGTTTAACATAAGTTGGAAAGGAAAATCCTGGTTGTTTTTGACTCACCGGCAAGGAAAATCCTGGTGATTGCGAACAAAAGCTTGCGAAGATTTTAAGGACCAATGTAATAATAATGCACTCATTTTTATTTTGAGCAATAACTCGCTAATTTGTTAATTATGTATATAAAAATGTGCCTCCCCTGTTTATTTTTTATATTAATTGCTCCTTCTAACAGAACATTATATATATAATGATCCCAACTTATTCGTGTATTTGAAGGAAGTGCAAATGGGCTGGGATTTCTTAGATAATATAAATGGGTCGCATTGATGCGAAATTATTTGTTCACCCAGCTAGCAAATGGATTGTACATTCTAGAAAACATGGGTTAAATACATGCCACATTTTTGTAGGCTGACATGTGGGCCAATAGGTTGAAGCCTACGCAGGGCGTGGTCAACTTGGTCGGCATGCACCTTCAATCTCTCGTCTTCTTCCTCCAGCGTCGCTGGAACCGCCAGGTCCGCCCTCCGGCGGCTAACGGCTCTGCTTAGCACGTATCGCTGCGAAGCGCTACCCCACCGCTGGCCAGGCTATCCCTCCACCCCTCCACACCTCCTGTTATTCTCCACTGACTGCAGCCCCACACCGCACCAAAACCAGTTATAACCCTTCTCCTCCACTCAATCTGTGACTCCACTGCCGCGTCTTCCCATCTCCGAGTCGTTCTCGTCCGGGGCCTCGCCGTCGTCCATCGCCTTGCTGCGCTCGATGGAGCGTGGTCAACAAACGAGAGTCATCGGAAGAGGACTGTACATGGAGAGCCTGACGGCTAGGACCCACGAGGTCCATGGTCGCACGCAAGGAAAGTTCCTCCTTATTAAGGTGAAAAAAATGTTTCCTCCACTTGATAGCTGGGACCCACCGGCTGTATCTTCGCACGGAAGGAAGTGCCTCCTTGTCATGCGAAAAAAAAATATTCCTCCCCTTGACAGCTGGGACCTATCAGATTTGGTGGGTGACTTGTGGGCCTACTAAGCGGACGTGTACGCAGGGCTTTGTCAACTTAATCAACAAATGATTCTAGCAGCTGGATCGTTGGATGTTAATCCAACAGCCGTGCTCCTTCTTCAACCTCTGTTCTTGCTCCTGTCTCCCGTGGGCGGCACCGCGGCTGTGCTGCCGCGCACCCGAACCAGTCAAGTTTCCCACTCCTCTCCACCTGCGACTCCACTGCCATGTCTTCCCCATCTCCGGGTTATTCCAGTTTGGGGCCTCGCCGTCGTCCACCGGCCTTTGGTGCGCTTGGCACGGTGTGGTCAACGTGGTCAACGACCGAGAGTCATCGGAAGATGACTGCACGTGAGAGGCTGACAGTGCGGACGCACCACGCCCATGGACGCATGCATGCAACAGAACGCGGCGTGGTCAACATGGTCAAGGATCGACTTCCATCGGAAGTGTACTGTATGTGGAGAGGCTGACAGCTGGGTCCACAGCCGCAGCAAGGAAGTGCCTCCTTATTACGGGGAAAATAATGATTCCTCAACCTAATAGCAGGGACCCATCGGACGGGCCACCGTATTTTGAGAAAACATGTTTCCCCCCCCTGACTGCTGAGACCCACTAGACGGGTCACCGTATTTCGTGAAAAAACGTTCCCCCCGCTGTCAGCTCGGATCAACCGGAAATGCCTCCTTATTATGCAAAAAAATGAATACTCCCCCTGCTAGCTGGGACCCACTTTGGTGGGAGGCTGACTTGTGGGCCTACTAAGTTGACAGGGATGGAGGACTTTGTCAACTTAGTCAATATGAACGATTCTAGCTCGACTGACCGTACGATGTCCATCCAACGGTCGTAGTGCTTCTTCAACCTCTGGTCTTCTTGCTCCAGCCACCCAAACTAGCACCGGTCGTGTCGCGTGCTCCTGCCTCCTGTGGCCGGCTGTGATGCCGCGGAGGCCTCACCGCTCCCTGCTACTCCCACCGCTAGCTTGGCCATCCCTGTACTCACCCACACCCCCTGTTATTTTGTGGTGACGGCAGCCTCACACCACAGCCGACACTACACCACGACACTACAAAGGCGACATGCATATGTTGGCATAACTATGCATTAGCGACACATTATTTGTCCATAACAACACCGACACATTGATTCTTAGGGTTGCTCAAGAGAGCCGACGTTCTATCTGTCGGCAATGCGTAAAGTATTGCAGACATACCATGTGTCGACGTATGTTTCTTTACTGATGCATCCTCCGTCGGCTTTTTCTTTTCGATGGAAAAAGTGTCGGCATTGCCTGGGCTAGGCCTACCTAGAAACATTGGCCCACCAATAGAGTGGCACATGGGCCACATGAAACCCCGAAATTTCCATCAAGTCTCCCGTTCCCACTCCAACACCCCCTCGAATCGAAAGAAAAAAAAGGAATCCCCACATCTCACCTCTATCTTGCTTCCCCTCCCCCTCCCCGGCGTCCGAATCCCAAACCCTAACCCAGCTGTGCCGCCGACCCCACATCCCCACCGTCGATCCCTACCTGCACGCAGGTCAGCACCAGCCATGGCATCTCGTATCCCCGGTGTCCCCTTCCTTAGCCCGCTGAAGTCATGGGATTTACCCCGCCATCCACTGCCATGGATCCGCCGCCCAGTCCGCTTCGGAGGAGCTTCCATCCAATCCTGGCGTTTCTCGCTGCCGAGGAGCGGTCGTCCTATCCGCTTCCATGGAGCCATCAGAAGCTGAGGAGCAACTATCGTACTTCCTTGAGATCGACCCCCTTGTCCCACGCCGCCTCCAGGATGATGTTGGTAAGCTACGCGAGGAGATTTTCATCTTTTAATGTTCATTATTTCCCATACTTATGTAAGAATTTATGGATCTAGTGATATTTCTTTTATCCGACGAGATATAGTATTCCTTGTTAAGATGAACGCTAGATTCCCATTCATGTGTATGATTTGTGATAATTTCTTCCAGATAGGGGTCAATTTCCTATAACTGATGTACAAGTTCGATCATTGCATTTTTTTCTTCCTAATTAAAGCTTTCATTTTCCTGGGCTGAGGCTTTCTTTGAAATTCCAACTTATGTTTATGAAATAGCTTGACCTCACTCCTAACTGAAATCTAGTTCGATTTATTTGTGTGAAAACAGGTAAACGTATTAAATATGTGAATATTCAGGACTAGCGTATGCTTGATTGACTCGAGGTTAGTTACAAGTGTTGACAAACCATTGTAGTACTATGAAGCCTTGTTTATGGGTTGCTGAAATATGTAGTATTGCATTTACAAAAGCAAAATATTGTCTTATTATTGCTTTTATTTCAGTGATCTTATTTAATACTCGGTGTAGTAGCTTGTCATGTTACCCAATTTACATGATATTCAGGAAGAATAAAAAGTGCGTTTGATATAGATGTTGTTACTACTGAGAATGTACAAAGAGGAATGGAATGTGTTTATTTTTCTTGTGAAAAGCTCAACGTATAATTAGTGGGTTCTGGTTGCTAGTGTATAATCCGATTGAGTTCATGATTTTCTATGGGCTTGCATCGCTCTCTGCATGACATAAGTTACGGGTATCTTTGGTTCATAGGATAGAATAACATAGGAGTAGGAAAAGTATAGGAAATGAGGTGCATGTATATATATCTTGAATCCTATGTGTGCTAAAACCATAGGAATAGAAAATGAGATGCTCTCTAGCTCGCCAGTGTTATCTGGCTGCCGTCAAGATGTGGCCGCGTTGCTCGGCCGTCTGTTGTCGTCCTCCTTGGCGGGTAGATGTGTTGTTCTGTGTGAAAGAAGGGGTGGATGGATTTGAGCTCGGTTTTGTTTCTCCCCCCCCTCTCTCTATTTCTACGCGGGTGAGCAATGCGAGCGATCAAAAAAAAAGTGAGCGAACAGTTGCCGACTCGCGCGTCATTCGCGCCAGGGAAGTTTTCCAAGAGGTCTGGCCTCTTTTTTTATTTTCCTGTGAAACATGAAGGAAAGGAAGAAATCATGTGTAGGAATAGGATTCCATTCCTTTAAACCAAAGGCCACCAAAGGATTTTTTTCCTACAAAAATCCTGTCCTCTAAAATTCCTCTAGAAATCATGTGAACCAAAGGAGGCCTACATGAATTTGTAGCAGGTTTAGGTTCTAGGCTTATGTCGAGGTAGTCTTAATTTCTAACTTGGTGCTAATCTTGTTTATTTACTCCTTTAACTTCAATTCCCGGTGATGATTTATGTAACATTTTCTCCTGCATCTTCTTAGGGTATTCTGAAGAGGAAACAAAAAGCAATGGGAGCTGATGAACGGCCCATTGATCCTTCCTGTCCATGTATTGTACAACACCACTAGCTCTCATCTTTCATCTTTTATAGTGATCCATACATGGTAAAGAGAGCATCGTTTGTGTTGTCTTTAGTGTAGTTCAGGCGTACAAAAGTATATGTGGGGCTACCTATATAATGTGATGCTTCTGCTTGAGTGGTTTTAGTTTTATTGTACTTTGTAGTTTTTTTATGTTCCCTTCTATCACTTCACGTCTCGGTATATTCTTCCTTGGTTCCCCATTATTCTAGTTTTTGTCTTATTGATATGTACCTTCATAGTGAATAATGCATTTTTCTGCTTCGACATTGACATTTTGAGTTTCTACATTTCACTAGTAGTTTGTGAATAACTCATGAAGGTGCAGCCACGAGGGACAAAAGGGTATTTGGCGCTAGCAATTATTAACTACATATAACCTAATACATGTAGGAAGATCAAGAATTGTTCATCCAGAAGCGTGTACCACCTAGAAGCCATGCGGATCTTGAGGAATTCAGAGTAAGTTGCATGTAGGTTGTTTGGTTCAGATCGTGAAAAAGCCTGCCATAGCCTGGCCTAGTGTTTGCATGCAGCTGATTAGCCTGGGCGGTACAGCCAAGGAGGTAGTTAGCCTGACCCAGGACTGAGAATTTGGACGTCTGACTATCATGGTTCTAAGTCTGACAGTACAAGTAGGGGGTACGAATGAGAGGCAAGGCCGTAGCTATGGTGGTGTTGTACACAAGGTGTTTGCAAGTTCAGGCCCTTCTCGAAGGAAGTAACAGCCCTACGTCTCGTTGCCCGGAGGCTGGTCGACTGGTATGTGTATATGTGGGTTACAGAGGTGTGAACCCTTGTTCTGGAGGAGGGGGGTGGCTTATATAGTGCGCCAGGACCCCAGCCATACTCCACGTTACCAAGGGTTCAATGTACATTAAGGCAGGCGTTACTGATAACGCCCGCAGTAAAGAGTAATTAAGGTGTTTACTACGGCAAGTAAATACTTGACCGTTGCTGTCTCAAGTGACACTTGACCTTCGGGGGTCGAGTGCCTTGGATTGGTCGAGTGGGGTTGAGTCGTCTTGTGGATGAGGCTCAGTCGAGTGGAGTGTCCTCTTGGACTGTCTCACTCGACTGTCTCTATCGTCATGAGTTTTGTCTTTTGATCTTCTAGGGTAGTGACCTTGGGTGGGGTACCTTGGTCGGACCTGTGACCCTACCCTAGGTCTGTAACCTCATCAGTAGCCCCCGAATGGATTGAGGCTCGAGCAAGGGAGTGCTGAGGGAAGCTCCGGTTCTGGCTCGACGTCCCTGGGGTAGATTGCTTCCGAGCTTGCAGACTGGGCAGTCTTCCTCAGTCTAGCCTTGGTCGCCTTGATCGATTCTGGAGTCGTCGAGTGTGTTAGTTGCTTCTTGCGTCGACTGAAGTTTGCGCTAGGCGTCGGGCGCAGTTAGCGCGTGCAGTTTTCGGCGGGGTTGGTTGCCCTTTGGTCGCCGGGTTCTGTGGGTTTTCGAAATTTGGGGAAGCGCACAGGGCAGAACGTGCCGCAGCAATTGGAGGGATACACTTGAGACGCCTCGATCCTCGCGCCACCTTTTTCGCCACGTATCGTGCCCGCGCCTGTTACGGGATTTGATAAGATTACTCGGGGCCACCGGTCAGCCACTCGACCGGGCCACTATAAGAGTGCGACAAGCCCGTAGCGGGGGCACTGTGCGCCCAATCTCTCTTCTTTTGCCTCTGCTTCTTCACTGCGCCTCTGCTTCTTCTCGCCCCTCTCCACAGCGACCGCCGGTGCGCGAGCCATGGGCAAGGACAAGATTGCAGCGATGGAGAACCCGAAGAAGGCGGCGACATGGAAGGGGAGGCGGTTCGGCCGGAGCGGATCGTCGTCAAGGTCTGGACTCCCCGCTGGCTGGATCCAGGGGGATTGGATCTGGTCCACCGTCGTGGCGGAGGATCTGGAGGAGCTGGAGGAGGAAGGGTTGATCGCCCGCGGTTCCTGGCGGGCGCCAGAGGGAGAACTCAAGCCCCGGCCGCCGGAGGGCGAATGCGTCCTCCTCCCGACCCACGTCGACCGAGGTTTTTCCATGCCTCCGCATCCTTTCTTTCGTGCCTTCTTGATTTTCTTCGGTGCCCAGTTGCATTACTTCACACCCAACTCAATCGCCTTCCTTTCTGCCTTCGTTTCCATGTGCGAGAACTTCCTCGGTTGCCGGCCGCACTGGGGTTTGTTCAAACACATTTTTACCTGCCGCTCGCAAACTGTCAATGTTGGGGAACGTAGCATAATTCAAAAAATTTCTACGCCTTCACCAAGATCCAACTATGGAGACATCTAGCAACGAGCGAGTAAGAGTGCATCTACATACCGTTATGTAGATCGCGTGCGGAAGCTTTCGAAGAAGCGTGGATGAAGTAGTCGTACTCTTCGCGTTCTTCGTCACCGATGATCTAGCGCGGAATGGACGGCACCTCCGCGTTCAACACACGTACGGTGCAGCAACATCACCTCCTTCTTGATCCAGCAAGGGGGGAGGAGAAGTCGTCAGAGATCCGGCAGCACGACGGCGTGATGACGGATGCAGTGGAGATCGCAGCAGGGCTTCGCCGGGCGCCCTGCGTTGGAGTATGGAGGTGTGACGGGAGGGGGAGAGGCGCCAGGGCTTGGGTGCGGCTGCCCTCTCCCTCCCCACATATATATAGGGGCCAGGGGGTGCGCCTGGGCCCCATGCAGATCCAATCTGCAAGGGGGCGGCGGCCAAGGGGGGTTCCTTGCCCCCCAAGGCAAGTGGAGCCCCCCTTCCCCTTAGGGTTTTAACCCTAGGCGCATGGGGAGGTGGGCCCCCTAGTAGTGCACCAGCCCTGAGGGCTGGACACTTCCCCTTGCGGCCTAGGGGCCCCACCGGGATGGGTGGCCCCACCCGGTGGACCCCCGGGACCCCTCCGGTGGTCCCGGGACGCTCCCGGTGACCCCCAGAGATCACCCGTTGGCCGAAACTGGACTTCCTATATATCAATCTTTACCTCCGGACCATTCCGGTACTCCTCGTGACGTCCGGGATCTCATCCGGGACTCCGAACAACTTTTGTGTTTCCACGTGCATTTATCTCTACGACCCTAGCGTTACCGAACCTTAAGTGTGTAGACCCTACGGGTTCGGGAGACACGTAGACATGAGCGAGACCACTCTCCGGTCAATAACCAATAGCGGGATCTGGATACCCATGTTGGTTCCCACGTGTTCCTCGATGATCTTCATCGGATGAACCACTGTGTCAAGGATTTACTTAATCCCGTACGTTATTCCCTTTGTCCATCGGTACGGTACTTGCCCGAGATTCGATCGTCGGTATTCCCGATACCTTGTTCAATCTCGTCATGGCAAGTCTCTTTACTCGATCCGTAATCCATCATCCCGTGACTAACTACTTAGTCACATTGAGCTCATTATGATGATGTCTTACCGAGTGGGCCCAGAGGTACCTCTCCGTCATACGGAGTGACAACATCCCAGTCTCGGTTCGTACCAACTCAACAGACACTTTCGGAGATACCCGATGCGTACCTTTATAGCCACCCAGTTACGTTGTGACGGTTGGCACACCCAAAGTACTCCTAAGGTATCCGGGAGTTGTACAACCTCATGGTCTAAGGAATAAATACTTGACACCGAAAAGCTTATGCATTACAAACTATACGATCTCGTGTTATGCTCAAGTTTGGGTCTTGTCCATCACATCATTCTCCTAATGATGTGATCCCGTTATCACTGACATCTCATGTCCATGGTCAGGAAACCGTGACCATCTGTTGATCAACGAGCTGGTAACTAGAGGCCTACCAGGGACTCATTTTGGTCTGTGTATTAACACATGTATCGCTGTTTCCGTACAATACAATTCAAGCATGAATGACAGACAATTATCATGAACAAGGAGATATAATAATAATGCTTTTATTATTGCCTCTAGGGCATATCTCCAACAGTCTCCCACTTGCACTAGAGTCAATAATCTAGTTACATTGTGATGAATCGAACACCCATAGAGTTCTGGTGTTGATCATGTTTTGCTCGTGAAAGAGGTTTAGTCAACAGGTCTGCGACATTCAGATCCGTATGCACTTTACAAATATCTATGTCTCCTTCCTGAACATAATTCCGGATGGAGTTGAAATGGCGCTTGATGTGCTTGGTCTTCTTGTGAAACCTGGGCTCCTTGGTAATAGCAATAGCACCAGTGTTGTCACAGAAGAGAGTCATCAGGCTTGACGTGCTTGGAATGACTCCTAGGTCGGTGATGAACTCCTTCATCCAGACTCCTTCCTGCGCTGCTTCAGAAGCAGCTATGTACTCCGCTTCACATGTAGATGCTGCCACCACGCTTTGCTTGCAACTGCACCAGCTGACTGCCCCTCCATTCAAAATATACACGTATCCGGTTTGTGACTTAGAGTCATCCAGATCTGTGTCGAAGCTAGCATCGACGTAACCCTTTACGACGAGCTCTTCGTCACCTCCATAAACGAGAAACATATCCTTAGTCCTTTTCAGGTACTTCAGGATGTTCTTGACCGCTGTCTAGTGTTCCGTACCGGGATCACTTTGGTACCTCCCTACCAAACTTATGGCAAGGTTCACATCAGGTCGGGTACACAGCATGGCATACATGATAGAACCTATGGCCGAGGCATAGGGAATGACACTCATCTTTTCTCTATCTTCTGCCGTGGTCGGCGACTGAGCCTTGCTCAATCTCATACCTTGCAAAACAGGCAAGAATCCTTTCTTTGATTGATCCATATTGAACTTCTTCAATATTTTGTCAAGGTATGTACTTTGTGAAAGACCAATGAGGCGTCTCGATCTATCTCTATAGATTTTGATGTCTAATATGTAAGCAGCTTCTCCAAGGTCCTTCATTGAAAAACTTTTATTCAAGTAGGCCTTTACAATTTCCAAGAATTCTATATCATTTCCCATCAGCAATATGTCATCCACATATAATATGAGAAATGCCACAGAGCTCCCACTCACTTTCTTGTAAATACAGGCTTCTCCATAAGTCTGTATAAAGCCAAACGCTTTGATCACTTCATCAAAGCGAATATTCCAACTCCGAGATGGTTGCACCAGCCCGTAGATCGAGCGCTGGAGCTTGCATACATTGTTAGCGTTCTCTGGATCGACAAAACCTTCCGGTTGCATCATATACAACTCTTCCTTGAGGAAGCCGTTAAGGAATGTTGTTTTGACGTCCATTTGCCATATCTCATAATCATAGAATGCGGCAATAGCTAACATGATTCTGACTGACTTCAGCATCGCTACGGGAGAGAAAGTCTCGTCGTAGTCAATCCCTTGAACTTGTCGATAACCCTTAGCAACAAGCCGAGCCTTATAGATGGTCACTTTACCATCCGCGTCTGTCTTCTTCTTAAATATCCATTTGTTTTCTATGGCGTGCCTATCATCAGGCAAGTCCACCAAAGTCCATACTTTGTTTTCATACATGGATTCTATCTCGGATTTCATGGCTCCAAGCCATTTATTGGAATCTGGGCCCGCCATCGCTTCTTCATAGTTCGAAGGTTCACCGTTGTCTAACAACATGATTTCCAGTACAGGGTTGCCATACCACTCTGGTGCGGAATGTACCCTTGTGGACCTTCGAAGTTCAGTAGTAACTTGATCTGTTTCTTCATGATCATTATCATTATCTTCCTCCCTTGTTGGTGCAGGCACCTCATGAACAGTTTCCTGCGCTGCGCTACTTTCCGGTCCACGAGGGCTGACTGTCACCTCATCAAGTTCTACTTTCCTCCCACTCACTTCTTTCGAGAGAAACTCTTTCTCCAGAAAGCATCCATTCTTGGCAACAAAGACTTTGCCTTCAGATCTGTGGTAGAAGGTGTACCCGATTGTTTCCTTTGGGTATCCTATGAAGACGCATTTCTCCGATTTGGGTTCGAGCTTTTCAGGTTGAAGTTTCTTGACATAAGCATCGCAACCCCAAACATTCAGAAACGACAGCTTCGGTTTCTTGCCAAACCAAAGTTCATACGGAGTCGTCTCAACGGATTTCGACGGAGCCCTATTTAAAGTGAATGCGGCAGTCTCTAAAGCATAACCCCAAAAAGATAGCGGTAAATCGGTGAGGGACATCATAGATCGCACCATGTCCAACAAAGTACGATTTCGACGTTCCGACACACCGTTACGTTGAGGTGTTCCGGGCGGTGTCAATTGTGAAACAATTCCACAGCTCCTAAGGTGTGTGCCAAATTCATGACTTAAATATTCACCCCCACGATCCGATCGCAAGAACTTTATTTTTCTGTCACGTTGATTCTCAACCTCATTATGAAATTCCTTGAACTTTTCAAAGGTCTCAGACTTGTGTTTCATCAAATAGATATACCCGTATCTACTCAAGTCATCCGTGAGGGTGAGAACATAACGGTAGCCTCCGCGAGCCTCAACACTCATTGGACCGCACACATCGGTATGTATGATTTCCAACAAGTTGGTTGCTCGCTCCATTGTTCCGGAGAACGGAGTCTTGGTCATCTTGCCCAAGAGGCATGGTTCGCACGTGTCAAATGATTCATAATCAAGAGACTCTAGAAGTCCATCTGAATGGAGCTTCTTCATACGTTTGACACCAATATGACCAAGTCGGCAATGCCACAAGTATGTGGGACTATCATTATCAACTTTACATCTTTTGGCATCTACACTATGAATATGTGTATCACTATGTTCGAGATCCATCAGAAATAAACCATTGACCAGCGGGGCATGACCATAAAACATATCTCTCAAATAAATAGAACAACCATTATTCTCCGATTTGAAAGAGTAGCCATCTCGCATAAGACGAGATCCAGAAACAATGTTCATGCTCAAAGCTGGTACTAAATAACAATTATTGAGGTTTAAAACTAATCCCGAGGATAGATGTAGAGGTAGCGTGCCGACGGCGATCACATCGACCTTGGAACCATTCCCGACGCGCATCGTCACCTCATCCTTCGCCAGTCTCCGTTTATTCCGCAGCTCCTGTTTTGAGTTACAAATGTGAGCAACTGCACCGGTATCAAATACCCAGGAGCTACTACGAGCGCTGGTAAGGTACACATCAATAACAAGTATATCAAATATACCTTTGACGTTGCTGGCCTTCTTGTCTGCTAAATATTCGGGGCAGTTCCGCTTCAAGTGACCCGTTCCCTTGCAATAAAAGCACTCTGTCTCAGGCTTGGGTCCATACTTTGGCTTCTTCCCGGCAACAGGCTTGCCAGGCGCGGCAACTCCCTTGCCGTCCTTCTTGAAGTTCTTCTTACCCTTGCCTTTCTTGAACTTAGTGGTTTTATTGACCATCAACACTTGATGTTCTTTCTTGATGTCCACCTCCGCTGATTTCAGCATCGAATACACCTCGGGAATGGACTTCTCCATCCCCTGCATATTGAAGTTCAACACGAAGCTCTTGAAGCTTGGTGGGAGCGACTGGAGGATTCTGTCAACGACCGCTTCATCTGGGAGATTCATTCCCAGCTGAGACAAGCGGTTGTGCAATCCTGAAATCTTGAGGATGTGCTCACTGACAGAACTGTTCTCCTCCATCTTACAGCTGTAGAATGCGTCGGAGACATCATATCTCTCGACTCGGGCATGAGCTTGGAAAACCATTTTCAGCTCTTCGAACATCTCATATGCTCCGTGGTGCTCAAAATGTTTTTGGAGCCCCGATTCTAAACTGTAAAGCATGCCGCACTGAACCAGGGAGTAATCATCACTACGCGATTGCCAGACGTTCAAAACATCTTGGGCCGCATCGGGAGCAGGTGCATCACCTAGTGGTGCTTCTAGGACATATGATCTCTTGGCAGCTATGAGGATAATCCTCAGGTTACGAACCCAATCTGTATAGTTGCTACCATCGGCTTTCAGCTTGGTTTTCTCTAGGAACGCGTTCAAGTTGAGGGAAACCTGAGCGTGGGCCATTTGATCTACAAGAGATATTGTAAAGAATTTAGACTAAGTTTATGATAATTAAGTTCATCTTAATCAACTTTTAATGAACTCCCACTCAGAATGACATCTCTCTAGTCATCTAAGTGATACACGATCCGAATCGACTAGCCCGTGTCCGATCATCACGTGAGACGGACTAGTCATCAACGGTGAACATCTTCATGTTGATCGTATCTTCTATACGACTCGTGTTCGACCTTTCGGTCTTCCGTGTTCCGAGGCCATGTCTGTACATGCTAGGCTCGTCAAGTGAACCCTAAGTGTATCGCGTGTGTAAATCTGTCTTACACCCGTTGTATGCGAACGTTAGAACCTATCACACCCGATCATCATGTGGTGCTTCAGAGCAACGAGCTTTAGCAACGGTGCACAGTTAGGGGAAACACAATACTTGAAATTTTAGTGAGAGATCATCTTATTTACTACCGTCGTTCTAAGTAAACAAGATGCATAAACATGATAAACATCACATGCAATCAATTAAAGTGACATGATATGGCCAATATCATCTTGCTCCTTGGATCTCCATCTTCGGGGCACCATGATCATCTTGTCACCGGCTCGACACCATGATCTTCATCATCATGATCTCCATCATCGTGTCTTGAAGAAGTCGTCACGCCAACTATTACTTCTACTACTACAGCTAACGTTTAGCAATGAAGTAAGGTAATTACATGGCGTTATTCAGTGACACGCAGGTCATACAATAATTAAGACAACTCCTATGGCTCCTGCCGGTTGTCAAGTTCATCGACATGCAAGTCGTGATTCCCTATTACAAGAACATGATCAATCTCATACATCACATATATCATTCATCACATCTTCTTTCTTGGCCATACCACGTCACAAAACACATGCTGCAAAAACAAGTTAGACGTCCTCTAATTGTTGTTGCAAGTTTTACGTGGCTTCTATAGGATTTCTAGCAAGAACGTTTCTTACCTACGCCAAAACCACAACGTGATTTGTTAACTTCTATTTACCCTTCATAAGGACCCTTTTCATCGAATCCGATCCGACTAAAGTAGGAGAGACAGACACCCGCCAGCCACCTTATGCATCTAGTGCATGTCTGTCGGTGGAACCAGTCTGCAAGATTGACTAGTAATGGTAAGAAAGTTGAACAAAACCAAACGCCCACAACTGCTTTGTGTTCTACTCGTGCAAGATGCTACGCATAAAACCTAGGCTCAGATACCTCTGTTGGGAACGTAGCATAATTCAAAAAATTTCTACGCCTTCACCAAGATCCAATTATGGAGACATCTAGCAACGAGCGAGTAAGAGTGCATCTACATACCGTTATGTAGATCGCGTGCGGAAGCTTTCGAAGAAGCGTGGATGAAGTAGTCGTACTCTTCGCGTTCTTCGTCACCGATGATCTAGCACCGAACGGACGGCACCTCCGCGTTCAACACACGTACGGTGCAGCAACGTCACCTCCTTCTTGATCCAGCAAGGGGGGAGGAGAAGTCGTCAGAGATCCGGCAGCACGACGGCGTGATGACGGATGCAGTGGAGATCACAGCAGGGCTTCGCCGGGCGCCCTGCGTTGGAGTATGGAGGTGTGACGGGAGGGGGAGAGGCGCCAGGGCTTGGGTGCAGCTGCCCTCTCCCTCCCCACATATATATAGGGGCCAGGGGGGTGCGCCTGGGCCCCTTGCAGATCCAATCTGCAAGGGGGCGGCGGCCAGGGGGGTTCCTTGCCCCCCAAGGCAAGTGGAGCCCCCCTCCCCCTTAGGGTTTTAACACTAGGCGCATGGGGAGGTGGGCCCCCTAGTGGTGCGCCAGCCCTGAGGGCTGGACACTTCCCCTTGTGGCCGAGGGGCCCCACCGGGATGGGTGGCCCCACCCGATGGACCCTCGGGACCCCTTCGGTGGTCCCGGGACGCTCCCGGTGACCCTCGGAGATCACCCGTTGGCCGGAACTGGACTTCCTTTATATCAATCTTTACCTCCGGACCATTCCGGAACTCCTCGTGACATCCGGGATCTCATCCGGGACTCCGAACAACTTTCTGGTTTCCACGTGCATTTATCTCTACGACCCTAGCGTTACCGAACATTAAGTGTGTAGACCCTACGGGTTCGGGAGACACGTAGACATGACCGGGACCACTCTCCGGTCAATAACCAATAGTGGGATCTGGATACCCATGTTGGTTCCCACGTGTTCCTCGATGATCTTCATCGGATGAACCACTGTGTCAAGGATTTACTTAATCCCGTACGTTATTCCCTTTGTCCATCGGTACGGTACTTGCCCAAGATTCGATCATCGGTATTCCCGATACCTTGTTCAATCTCGTCATGGCAAGTCTCTTTACTCGATCCGTAATCCATCATCCCGTGACTAACTACTTAGTCACATTGAGCTCATTATGATGATGTCTTACCGAGTGGGCCCAGAGGTACCTCTCCGTCATACGGAGTGCCAACATCCCAGTCTCGGTTCGTACCAACTCAACAGACACTTTCGGAGATACCCGATGCGTACCTTTATAGCCACCCAGTTACGTTGTGACGGTTGGCACACCCAAAGTACTCCTACGGTATCCGTGAGTTGTACAACCTCATGGTCTAAGGAATAAATACTTGACACCGAAAAGCTTATGCATTACGAACTATACGATCTCGTGTTATGCTCAAGTTTGGGTCTTGTCCATCACATCATTCTCCTAATGATGTGATCCCGTTATCACTGACATCTCATGTCCATGGTCAGGAAACCGTGACCATCTGTTGATCAACGAGCTGGTAACTAGAGGCCTACCAGGGACTCATTGTGGTCTGTGTATTCACACATGTATCGATGTTTCCGTACAATACAATTCAAGCATGAATGACAGACAATTATCATGAACAAGGAGATATAATAATAATGCTTTTATTATTGCCTCTAGGGCATATCTCCAACAGTCAAGAGGGCGAATCAGAGCGACGATAAGACGCACGTCCTCCAGGCGTGTGGCGGGCTCGGAATCCAACTTAGGAATAGGAGCGCCTTCCCCCACATGATCTTTCCGGAGTCGATTCGGGGCTGGCAGTCGACCTGGTTTTATTACAAGGATAGTCCGACCCCGGGTCAGTCGACTGGTCTTCCTCCGTTCACTCTGGGTCGAGCCAGCCAGCCTCCTTCGATGACAGTGGGTAAGGCCGAGAGGGCCGAAGTGAATATGTTGGTGGAGCGGGTCGTCCAGTTAGTCCGCGAGGGAGTAACGGGGATGGATCTGTTTGAGGTGTACCTCATGCGGAGGATCCAGCCGCTCCAAGCTCGGGACCACACGATGTGGTTGTACTCTGGCACCGACGAGTCGTCGCGAGTCCACCCGGAGGCGGCCGACGTGAAGTACGTGGTGCAGTGCTTGAAGTGCATCACAGGGAACAAAGATAATCCCAGGGGGTCTGGGAGGGTCATCCCATTCGACGCTGACCATCTTCCCGACAAGGTTAGTCTTCTACTTCCGAGTGATGTTTCTGCCATTTGTTTTGCGATTTGTATTGACAGATCCGACTGATATTTGGTCAAACTTCTCCCTTTGCAGATCTACACTGAGATGTACTCGCTGCCCAACGGGGACTTGGTCCAGGAGGGCGAGGAGGGCGTGGGCGACGCCGCCGAGTGGAAGTCGGAGGAGGAGACCGAGGAGGAGAGCGAGGACTACAGCAGCGGGGAGGAGGTCGAGTCACCTCCCCGTGATGAGCGGCGGTCCAAGGAGAAGCACGACCCAGGGGCCGCACGCCCTCGGACGGGACCTTCGGGCTCTCGGACGCCCAAGCGCACTCGGACGGCCACTCCTGACCCTTCTGAGAAGGTGCCCAAGTAGCCCAAGGTTACCACCACCAAGCCCCGAAAGGCCTTGCCCAGGATCAAGGTGGATGTACCCATCGCCTCCACGTAAGTATCGCTTGGTCTTGTTTCTTTCTGCTTTTTGGAGGTCGACCGCATCTTCTGTCGACTCATCTTCGAGTGAACCTTTCGGTGCCGCTGCTTCCACGACCTCGATGGACATCGACCGGGGCCGAGACAACGAGGAGACCGCGGATGCCGCGACATCCCGGGCAGGTGCGGGTTCTATGGATTGTGTCTTGTTTTTGTTTTCTTTCGTCAGTCGTGGGTGACGGTCGGCTGAAATTTGCTTGTTGCTTGACTCGAAGTGCCACGCCTCGTCATTGAGCTCCCGGATGACGATGATGATGAGGAGCGCTTGGGAGGAGACCGACGACATATAGGGAAGAAGGGCCGGAAGGCGCTTTCTGGTTCGGAGGCCTAGCAACGGGAAGGCGCGGCCCGAGCCACGGTCTCCTTTGCCGACCCTGTGTCGACTGTGCGCCTTGCTTCGACAGCCATCGACCCATCGCCTGCTTCAGTTGTCGACCCAGCGTCTACTCTAGCTGTCGACCCAGTGCCCGCTCCTGCCGTAGACCCAGCGCCCGTACCTGCCGTCGACCCTACGCCTGCCACTTCGTCTGTTCTCTTCTCCTCCTACCGCCTCCCGGAGGATCCTGTGGGAGTGGCTCAAGAAGCCGTTTGCCAGGCGGGGGTGATGATGGAGAGGACGAAGGCAGCGTACGAGGCCAGCATGGCTGCTTATGATGCCAGTTCTGCTCTTCGGGCTAACGTCCAGGTTCGTTATCTTCACTAAAATAGTCTTTGGCTTCGAGAGAATCTGCTGCTTTGTTGGTGAGATGACACCACACCCACTGGGTGAATTCTTGATGTGCTTGCTTTCGGGTTTTTTTGAGCTCGAGCCGGAATGATCTTGGCCAAGCGAAACCAGTGGGGGCACGCTCAGTGCACCCACTGGGTGTAGTCCCCGAGACCGTGGTCGGCTGCTGGCGGTCGGCCATGGTCTTACTATAGAACTTTTCTTCCTTGCTGTTATTGTTGTTTTTTTTGAGCTCGAGCCGGGATGACCTCGGCCGAGTGAAACCAGTGGGGGCACGCTCAGTCCACCCACTGGGTGTAGTCCCCGAGACTGCAGTTGAGTGTTTTAACTCGACTGTAGTCTTAGAATATTGCTTTGTCGTGTTGATGCAGAAATCTTGCGAGTTTGGAGCCAAATTTGCAGACCTTGAGAAGAAACAAATCCAGCTCAATCTCGACTTGCAGTTGGCTCGGGACCATCTGAAGAAGACGCAGGATGATGCGGCTGGTAACCGACACCGACCTCTTGTCGACTGACTTTTGATAGATATGCCTTGTTTTCCTTCATGTTCATCTGTCCAGTGGTGGCTTTGGTAGGTCAACTGAAAGCGGCCTTGCAGCAGAAGGATCTCGACCTGGCGGCGGCGCAGTAGGCGGCTCAATAGAAAGCGGAACTGGCGGCGCAGAAGTTGGCTCTTGTAGGTGCGCTCGAGTCGGAGATCATCAGGCTGAGAGGCTCGCTCGACGCAGCTAATCAAGAGGTGACTCGGCTGAAGAACTCCAAGGCTGTCTTGAACGACAAGTATGAGGCTCTTTTCCAGAAGAGGGTTGATCTTGAGGTCTATCTGGGCGACCTCACCAATAAATAGTACCTCGTGCTCGAAGGTATGTCTCCTTCGGCCCGGTTTAGGCTGGATCTGTCAACCCATATCTTGTCTGCTGACTCGACTTGCTATTTTTGGCGCAGAGTTTTGTCGTAACTTTGAAGAGGAGACTGGACGGGTCGAGCCCGGCTTGGACCCAACCAATTCCATCGTGAAGGATGAGGTAGCCATGAACATCTTGAGGCTGGAGTCCCGCCTCACTTCGGCCACAGATTATCTAGGACGGCTGAAAGCGGTGATGGCTCGAATCAACACCGCGCTCTGGAGGGGGGTCGTGCAAGAGAACGACCTCGAGTCCCTGATGACTCGACTCAGCGAGATCCCCAACTGAGTGCAGGAGTGGAAGAAGTCGGCCGCCCGGGGTGGAGCCGACGTGGCACTGTCCTTGGTCCGCGTGCACTGCAAGGAGGTGAAGGAGAGGAGGCTTGCGACGCTTAAGGTTGCCAATACGAAGGAGCTCCCATTCCAGTCGTTTATGGAGACCTTCCTGGAAGCCACCACACGCATCGCCGACGGGATCGACCTGGACGAGTTTGTCGCACCCGCAAGCCCGCCTCCCCCTAAGGAATGACTTTGATACTTTAATCTCATTTGCCGCGGAATGCCGTGTGGTCTTGTAATCGTTAAACTCTGGTGGGCTTGTGGCCAAAGTACTCTTACCCCAATCTTGCGGGCCTTTTATCTGATTTTGATCTTTCGGTTTGCGGCTCTTCTTCGATTGCTTGAATCTTTGAGTCAGTGTCTGCAGCTGAGCCTCCGAGTGAGAGGGTTGCCCTTCACTCGGAGTGGATGTTTGTAACTTAGGCGATTCCAAGTTACGTTGTATTTGTGGCGGAGCTCGGAAGACGGAGCCACATCATACTTGTGTCGTAGCTCGGAGGACCACAGCCAAGCCCCCGAGTGAGAGGGTTGCTCTTCACTCGGAATAGGGGTGGATGTTTGTAACTTAGGTGATTCCAAGTTACGTTGTATTTGTGGCGGAGCTCAGAAGACGGAGCCACATCATGCTTGTGTCGTAGCTCAGAGGACCGTAGCCAAGCCCCCGAGTGAGAGGGTTGCTCTTCACTCGGAATAGGGGTTTGAAACTTAGGCGAGTTACGGGGTCGCAGGTAAGCCTCCGAGTGAGAGGGTTGCCCTTCACTCAGAGTGGATGCTTGTAACT
>LR738709.1:83573026-83673521 GCA_902687465.1 Secale cereale
GGACCGTAGCTAAGCCCCCGAGTGAGAGGGTTGCTCTTCACTCGGAGTGGATGTTTGTAACTTAGGCGATTCCAAGCTACGTTGTATTTGTGGCGGAGCTAGGAAGACAGAGCCACATTATACTTGCGACGTAGCTCGGAGGACCGCAGCTAAGCCCCCGAGTGACAGGGTTGCTCTTCACTCGGAGTAAGTGTTTGAAACTTAGGCGAGTCACGGGGTCGCAGCTAAGCTCCCGAGTGAGAGGGTTGCTCTTCACTCGGAGTGGATGTTTGTAACTTAGGCGATTCCAAGCTACGTTGTATTTGTGGCGGAGCTCGAAAGGCAGAGCCACTTTATACTTGTAACGTAGCTCGGAGGATCGCAGCTAAGCACCCACTGGGGGATTTTGAAGACCAACGTTTTTAGAGAACATCAATCATTTAAGGATCATTGCTAACTTGTCTTTGAAACAAATTGGGAAATCTTTATTACAACTCGACCGTCGAGTGTCTCAACTGTAAAAGCGGCGGAGCAGGTCCGCGTTCCACAAACGAGGTTCGTCTTTCTTCTTGGCTATGTTGTAGAGGTGGTATGCTCCGTTGTGTAGTAACTTGGTGATGATGAATGGACCTTCCCAGGCCGGGGCGAGCTTGTGTGGACGTTTCTGATGTACTCGAAGGACCAGGTCTCCTTCCTGGAATGCTCGACTTCTGACGTTGCGAGCATGGAATCGACGCAGGTCTTGTTGATAGATGGTCGACCGGATCAAGGCCATCTCTCTTTCCTTTTCCAAAAGGTCCACTGCATCCTGACGAGCCTGCTCTACCTCGGCTTCGGAGAAGAGTTCCACTCTGGGGGCGTTGTGTAATAAGTCGTTCGGTAACACTGCTTCAGCTCCATAGACCATGAAGAATGGGGTACGGTTGGTCGACCGGTTTGGAGTTGTTCTCAGACCCCATAAGACATATGGTAGTTCCGTTACCCAAGCCCCAGCGGCATGCTTAAGATCACGCATGAGCCGTGGTTTTAGGCCCTGGAGAATCAAACCATTCACTCTTTCTGCCTGCCCAATCGAGTGCGGATGTGCCACGGAGGCGTAGTCGACTCGTGTTCCTTGGGAAGCACAGAAAGCTCTGAATTCATCCGAGTCAAAGTTGGAGCCGTTGTCTGTGATGATGTTGTGGGGAACCCCATATCTGAATATCAATTCCCTGATGAACCTGATGGCGGTGCTTGACTCGAGGTTCTTGATGGGCTTGGCCTCAATCCATTTGGTGAACTTGTCGACTGCCACGAGCAGGTGGGAGAATCGGCTCCTCCCTGTCCTGAAAGGGCCGACCATGTCCAAGCCCCAAACAGCGAAGGGCCAAACCAGCAGAATGGTCTTCAAGGCGGACGCTGGCTTGTGGGTCATGTTGGAGTAGAACAGTCAACCTGCGCATTTGTGCACAATATCCTTGGCCATCTCATTGCCGCGGGGCCAGTAGAACCCGGCTCCGTATGCTTTGGCCACTATAGTCCGAGAAGAAGCGTGGTGGCCGCAAGTTCCCTAGTGGATTTCATCCAGGATCAGTCGACCTTCCTCTGGAGTGATGCAGCGCTGAGCGGCTCCAGTGACGCTTTCTCTGTAGAGTTGACCCTGGATGACGGTGAACGCCTTGGATCGGCGGACGATCTGGCGTGCTTCTTCCTCATCGTCTGGGAGCTCTTGCCTGAGCAGATAAGATATATATGGCACAGTCCAGTCCGGCGTAATCACTAAGACCTCCATGATCAAGTCGACCACTGCCGGTACCTCGACTTCAGTCGGATCTGACGTGCTGACTGGCTGCGGTGGCTCTTCCGTGAAGGGCTCTTCTTTGACAGAAGGGGTGTGCAGATGCTCTAGGAACATATTCTTGGGAATGGGCTTCCGAGTCGACCCAATTTTGGCAAGGTCATCGGCTAGTTGGTTCTTGGCCCTGGGCACATGATGGAGCTCTAAGCCTTCGAACTTCTTTTCAAGCTTCCGCACCGCACTGCAATAACTGGTCATTGTCGGGCTCATGACGTCCTATTCTTTCATCACTTGGTTGACCACCAGGTCGGAGTCGCCGTAGACCATCAAGCGACGGACGCCGAGTGAGATGGCCATACGCAACCCGTACAAAAGCGCTTTGTATTCGACTTCGTTGTTTGATTAATCAAAGTGGATCTGAAGGACGTAGCTGAGCTTGTCGCCCCTGGGAGAAACCAGGACCACGCCTGCGCCGGATCCGTACATCATCTTGGATCCATCGAAGAACATAGTCCAATGTTCCGACTGAACTTGAGTCGGCAGCTCTTGTTCTATCCACTCGGCCACAAAATCTGCTATAGCCTGAGACTTGATAACTTTCTTCGCTTCACACTTGATATCTAACGGAAGAAGTTCAATCGTCCATTTTCCACTCGATCGGTTGCGTCTCGGTTGTTTAGGATCTCTGACAGCAGAGCATCGCTGACGACTGAGATTGTATGGTCCGAAAAGTAATGGGCAACCTTTTTTGCAGTCAAGTAAATCCCGTACACAAGCTTTTGGTAATGTGGATACCTTTGCTTGGAGGGAGTCAAAACTTCGGATATATAATAGACCGGGCGTTGGACCTTGTATGCCTTGCCCTCTTCTTCCTGCTCGACCGTGAGTACAGTACTGACGACTTGTCCGATGGCAGCAATATACAGTAGAAGAGGCTCTCCATTGACTGGGGCAGCGAGCACCGGCTGGGTGGACAGCAGGGCTTTGAGCTCTTCAAACACTGCTTCGGCTTCGGGATTCCACTCGAACTTGTCGCATTTCTTCATGAGTGGTAGAGAGGTAGTGCTTTCTCACCAAGACGAGAAATGAAACGACTCAATGCAGCCAAGCAACCAGTAAGCTCCTGAACATCGTGTATACGCTCAGGTCGTTTCATTCGGAGGATGGTGCTGACCTTCTCTGGGTTGGCATCGATTCCCCGTTCGGAAACGAGAAAACCGAGCAACTTGCCGCCAGGAACTCCAAATGTACACTTTGACAGGTTGAGCTTGATATCGTAGCTTCTTAGGCTTGTGAATGTTTCAGCGAGGTCAATCAGCAGGCCGGAACCTTTCCGTGACTTGACCACAATGTCATCCATGTATGCCTCGATGTTCCGACTGATTTGCTTTATCAAGCACTTCTGGATCATGCGCATGAAGGTAGCGCCAGCATTTTTGAGGCCGAAAGGCATGGTGACATAACAGAAACACCCGAAGGGGGTGATGAAAGCTGTCTTGATTTTTTCGGGCCCGAACAGACGGATCTGATGGTACCCGGAATACGCGTCCAGAAAGGACAAACGTTCACATCCCGCAGTCGAGTCGACTATCTGATCGGTGCGGGGAAGAGGAAAATGATCCTTCGGGCAAGCCCGATTGATGTGCTTGAAATCGATGCACATGCGGAGAGACTTGTCCTTCTTGGGGACCATGACGATATTGGCGAGCCACTCGGAGTGGTATATCTCGCGGATAAACTCTGCTGCCAGGAATCAAGCCACTTCATCTCCAATTGCCTTTCACTTCTCCGCAGCGGATCGACGGAGATGTTCCTTCATAGGTTTCACTTTAGGCTCGACTCGCAAATGGTGCTCAGCCAGTCCCCTGGGTACACCCGGCATGTCTAATGGTTTCCATGCGAAGATGTCCCAGTTCTCACGGAGGAACTAGACGAGCGCTTCTTCCTATTTGCTGTCGAGTGTAGTGGAGACGTGGGTCGGTGCTGCGTTGGGGTCGGTGGGGTGGATGTGCACGGGTTTTGTGTCCCCGGCCGACCAGAAAGCTGACTCGGAAGCCGGCTTCTTCACCCTCAGCAGATCACTTGGATCCACTCTTTTGGTACTACTCCATCTCTACTGCTGCCATTTGCTCGGCGGCGATCTTCGAGCCTTTCTGGAAGCATTCTTCCGCTTTCTGACGGTTCCCAGTGACGGTTATAACGCCGTTGGGTCCCGGCATCTTCAGCTTGAGGTAGACGTAACATGGTCGAGCCATGAACCTGGCGTAGGCTGGCCTACCCAAGATGGCGTGATAAGCACTGTTGAAGTCCACCACTTCGAACGTCAGCCTCTCTTTGCAGTAATTCTTCGACTCACCAAAGACCACGTCGAGTGTGATCTGGCCAAGTGATGGCTTCTCGCCCCTCGTTGGTTACCCCAAGTGGAAGGTTTGAGATGCAGTGTAGCGGAAGTTTTCCCTTGGTAAAGATACCAAGGATCGATTTCCCCTGAGACTCCCAGTTTCAACAAGAAGGTGTCAACTGCTAACGGCGCCAGATATTAGCAATCAACGTGGACCTGCACACAGATACAAATAACTTTGCTCCCAACGAGTACAGAGAGGTTGTCAATCCCTCCGGCCTTGTCGTTTACAAAGGATCAAACGCAAGTGATAATAGTGATAGATATTGCTGCAATAGTAAATAAAAGCGGAAAGTAAATAGCGGATGTGATCAATGATGGTAATATGGACCGGAGTCCCATGATGTTCACTAGTGATGTCTCTCTCCCAAAAGACGATGAAACAGCTATGTGAGGTAAACGAATTACAGCTGGGCAATTGACAGGACCATGTGCGCAAACCAATGCTGACTAAGTTGCAAGAAAGGTAGAGGTTCAAAGCATTGGCGGTACGCCAAGGCAAGTAGACCGAAATCCATCTGCATCTACTACTAATCATCCACCTTGAGATATCTATCCAGAACATCTCGCTCGTATTAAGTTGCGAGTCCCACCCATAGTGTAAACTCAAAGCAACATACAACTGCATTAAAAGAACTTTGCGTAAAGTAAACAATCCTTGCACCCGCTGGCACGAGCACCGTTGTTTTCCCCCTTGTGGCAACAGCACATCCCCTAGACTCATGTTTCTGTCACTCAAGCTAGTCATCGAGGGGCATGAACCCACAATCAAGCATAATGTTCCCTCTTGGAGTCACTACCTACTACTTGGCCAAAGCAATAAATAACAACAGAGAACATGCAAGAATTACTTACGAACATAAATATAAAAGAGGCGAATCAAATATATTACTCAAACACAATCTGAATATAATCTCACAATCCATCGGATCCCAGCAAACTCATCATAGCAACAGCATAAGGATTACATATGTGCCTCGATCATGTAGGGCAGCTCACGAGAAATAATTAGTGAAGCACAAGAACGGGAGGAGAACATCACATAGCTACAGGTCATGGACTCATGGTCCAAGGGAGACTACTCACAACTCATCCGGGAGGCATCCATGATGGTGGAGAAGCTCCCGGTGGTGATCCTCCCCTCCGGCAGGGTGCCGGGAAGAGTTCTCCTGGTGCTCCCGATCTTGGAAGCGCGGCGGCGGCGGAACAGAGATGAGATCGCGAAAAAGGGTTCCCGTCTCGAGGGTTTCGGGACACGATATAAATATATGCCAAAGGGGGGCATCAGACGAGGCTCGGGGGGCCCAGGCGCCCCCCCGGCGCGGCCAGGGGGGGCCGCGCCACCAGGGCGCCTGGAGCCCTGGTGGCCCCCCTCCGGCTGTACTTCGGGTGCCTGGAAGCTTCTGGAACGCTGATTTTTTATATAATTTTTCCGGGATTTTTCTGGCAGTTCTCGTAATGGGAAAACCTGAAATACAAAAACAGCCGAAAACAGAAACTGGCACTAGGGTGCACTGAGTTAATAGGTTAGTCCAAATATGATCAAAAGTGTATGGAAGTGTATAAATATCATAGCAATATCACCCAAAAGAGGCATGGAGCAAGCAGAAATTATAGATACGTTTTGGACGTATCAACATCCCCAAGCTTAATTCCTGCTCGTCCTCGAGTAGGTAAATGATAACAGGAATAATTTCTGTGGTGACATGCTATTAACCATATAGGACTTTTCATAGTCACATGACAAAAGCTTACTGAGACAATGAATCTGTAGTAATTAAGTTGCCTCATGAGAATATCACAAAGAACTGAAAGTTTTACAACATGATACTGAAACATCAAATAGATTTGTAATGAGCATGGTGTACAAATATGATAAAGTGATATCTAGCTTGCCCCCTTTAGTGAAGCAAAACATAAATGCAGGGGCACCTCCAAGGTTTAAGTGATGACTAGATACAATGATTTCAGAATAAACGATATCACAATCATGCAAAAGACAATGCTACTTTGGGACAATGCACATTACACTCAGAATGACAATCATGCTCTCAGTAGTTAGTGCTTTAAAAGAACGTGGAGACTCTCGAACCGTGGCTTTTGTTGGCAATGTTGAAAACCCGTAGTCGGAAACAAAGACAAAACATGTACCAGAGCTCTTGGTTTTAAAAACAAAGGTAATAATATATATATTTTTAGATTATGCATGTTCCGTCAACGAATGCTAGCAGACAACTCAATCACTTCTTGAGATGGACAAGTTTCGAGGAACGACTCCCGAATGAGGACGATCACATCCTCTTAATCTCTTTTGTTTATCACTGCCAAAGTTTTCTGATTTCTCATGAACAAAGCGTGAAGGAGGGTTTGTTTGTTATATTATTTTTGAGCCGGGCGCACTCAATGCCAGTTCCTTCTCGTATTATGGGTTTGCACATTATACATGCAATCTCGGGGTGAAGCTTGTCCAACTTAAAAAGATTATGCATTAACTACTACTTCCTCATGAACTTAAAACAGAGGCACAAAATAGGAATGCTTTTCTTTGAAAAATTTCGAGGTGGTACATGCAAGTCTCCGTTAGGAATGGCAGGTAAATACCATGTAGGAAGGTATGGTGGACTCATATGGCATAACTGGTTTTAAAGGAATTTGGACGCACAAGCAGTCAGTCCGCTTAGTACAGGTGGAGGTTAGCAAAAGACAGGGAGCGACCAACTAAGAGAGCAATGACGGTCATAATCATGCAGAGCGACAAAGCAACATTGAATCAGGCATGGAAGTTATATCGCTACTCAGAAATAAAAGATCATCAAGGCTTGACAAACTTTCTTTACAGTCTTAAATATGCGTGAGCATACGCCAAGTCAATCAAATTAATTCTCGAAGGAAGATATTACTAAACCATACCACATCATAGGCAAACAAATCATGTTGGTATTCCAATAACACATTGGGAACCCCCCAGCTATTTGAGACTAACCATAAGGAAACATGAACTACTAAGCGCCATTATGCACGTAGCATCTTTATCATAGACATATCAACCAATGCAACGGAAGCAAACTCTCTTAATAAGATAATCATGATAACTAAAGAGAGTTCAAGCAACCAACTAAATAAAAGCTCTTTAAAAAGATAAGCATGAAAACTAAAAGCTAAGCATGAAAATTCTATGTTATGTTCCAGGTAGAAGTGGAGCGTGTTTCTCTCCCACATAAAGAAAGCTGAGTTCCGACTCGTTATGAAAAGATAAAGGAAACTAAAAAGGAAACTAAAAGCAAGACGCTCCAAGCGTAGCACATAACACATGAAGTGATAAAAATATAGTGGAACGAAAGACGAACTGATAATGTTGATGGAGAAGGGGATGCACGGGGGCATCCCCAAGCTTAGACGCTTGAGTCTCCTTGAATATTTCTTGGGGGTGCATGGGGGCATCCCCAAGCTTGAGCGTTTGACACTCCTGAATCTTTTTATCATCTTCCCTCGCACACTTGAAAACTCCCTTCATACATAACTCATCATAATCTGATTAGCGGGGTTAGTACCCATAATAAAATAATAGTTCCTTGCTGGAAATAAAGATATTCTTGAAGGTCTACTGTTTCTCAAGATTGCCAAAAGGTTTTTGCAAAGAAAAAGCAAGCTCTAGGTTTGCAAAATGTAGGCAAGGCAAAACAGGACAGAATCTGTGAAAAACAGAACAGCAGGTAGTAAATGATTTTTTCGGGGTACTTCTGCAACTCTAATAAAAAAACTCAAAACAGATGCATGAAAGACAATTATATAGAGCACGCTGTCGAAAAAATTCAGACCAAAAAGATGATCTCGTGATTTTATACGAATTTTTCTATCCAAGGACAGAATCTGTTTCCTGGACAGCACGTCACAACTTTTGAACTTTCTTGCAATCAGAGGCTACACTTGGCACAAAGTTGAAAAGCAAAGATACAATGATGATGCTACTGTAGTAACAACATCAAGACACAATGAAAGCAAAATAAAATTTTATTCATGTGGGCTGCCTCCCAAAAGCGCTTTCTTTTATGCCTTTAAGCTAGGCATGAGACTTTAATGATGCTCTCGTAGGAATAGGAGTTGAAGAACAAAAGAAAGCATCCAGAAGCAAATATCAAACACATTTAAGCCTAAAATGCTTCCTATGCATAGGAATATTGCAATAAAATAATTCATTGAAGCACAAAGCAACTAGCGTAGGAAGGCAAAACAAGCATAACTTCAAAATATTCACCATAAAGAGAGGAAACTTCTTATTATTAAGATATTTAGAACCATGTCTCCCTCTCTCATTATAAATTTCAGTGGCATCATGGATGAACTCAACAATATAACTATCACATAAGGCATTATTTCCATGATCCAAAGGCATAAAAGTGTCATTACTCTTCATATAAGCAAAATCTTTCTTATTAGGAATAGTGAGAGTAAGACTATCATAACCATCATCATATTTAGGAGGCATATCATAATAATAATAAATTTTATCCTCAATAGTAGGTGGACTAAAAATCTCACATTTATCATTGTAATCATCATATATAGGAAGCAAAGTATTATCAAAGTAAATTTTCTCTTCAAAAGTTGGGGGACTAAAAATATCATGTTCATCAAACGTGTCATCCCCAAGCTTAGAGCTTTCCATGTCATTAGCAATATTTATATTCAAAGAAAGCATACTAATAACATCACCACCATCATGATTGTTATGCAAATAATAAAGTTCCATAGGTTTTTTAACTTTCTCTTCAAACACATCATGTCCCAAAGCAAGGTAGAGCTTATAAAGCTCGCTCATATTTTTGTTGTTTTCCATTAAGCAAAACTAGTGAAAAGACATAAAGAAAACTGAAAGGTAAACTAACAAGACTAAAAAGCAAAGGTAAAAGATAGCGTGCAACTCCCCTATCTTGAAGAGTGGAGTGCCCGGCAACGGCGCCAGAAAACTTTGCTTGATGGCTTCTCGCCCCTCGTTGGTTACCCCAAGTGGAAGGTTTGAGATGAAGTGTAGCGGAAGTTTTCCCTTGGCAAAGATACCAAGGATCGATTTCCCCTGAGACTCCCAGTTTCAACAAGAAGGTGTCAACTGCTAACGGCGCCAGATATTAGCAATCAACGTGGACCTGCACACAGATACACATAACTTTGCTCCCAACGAGTACGGAGAGGTTGTCAATCCCTCCGGCCTTGTCATTTACAAAGGATCAAACGCAAGTGATAATAGTGATAGATATTGCTGCAATAGTAAATAAAAGCGGAAAGTAAATAGCGGATGTGATCAATGATGGTAATATGGACCGGAGTCCCATGATGTTCACTAGTGATGTCTCTCTCCCAAAAGACGATAAAATAGCTATGTGAGGTAAACGAATTACAGCTGGGCAATTGACAGGACCATGTGCGCAAACCAATGCTGACTAAGTTGCAAGAAAGGTAGAGGTTCAAAGCATGGGCGGTACGCCAAGGCAAGTAGACCGAAATCCATCTGCATCTACTACTAATCATCCACCTTGAGATATCTATCCAGAACATCTCGCTCGTATTAAGTTGCGAGTCCCACCCATAGTGTAAACTCAAAGCAACAGACAACTGCATGAAAAGAACTTTGCGTAAAGTAAACAATCCTTGCACCCACGGGCACAAGCACCGTTGTTTTCCCCCGTGTGGCAATAGCACATCCCCTAGACTCATGTTTCTGTCACTCAAGCTAGTCATCGAGGGACATGAACCCACAATCAAGCATAACGTTCCCTCTTGGAGTCACTACCTACTACTTGGCCAAAGCAATAAATAACATCGGAGAACATGCAAGAATTACTTACGAACATAAATATAAAAGAGGTGAATCAAATATATTACTCAAACACAATCTGAACATAATCTCACAATCCATCGGATCCCAGCAATCTCATCATAGCAACAGTATAAGGATTACATATGTGCCTCGATCATGTTGGGCAGCTCACGAGGACTAATTAGTGAAGCACAAGAACGGGAGGAGAACATCACATAGCTACTGGTCATGGACTCATTGTCCAAGGGAGACTACTCACAACTCATCCGGGAGGCGTCCATGGTGGTGGAGAAGCTCCCGGTGGTGATCCTCCTCTCCGGCAGGGTGCCGGGAAGAGTTCTCCTAGTGCTCCCGATCTTGGAAGCGCGGCGGCGGCGGAACAGAGATGAGATCGTGAAAAAGGGTTCCCGTCTCGAGGGTTTCGGGACAAGATATAAATATATGCCAAAGGGGGGCATCAGACGAGGCTCGGGGGGCCCAGGCGCCCCCCCGGCGCGGCCAGGGGGGGCCGCGCCACCAGGGCGCCTGGAGCCCTGGTGGCCCCCCTCCGGCTGTACTTGGGTGCCTGGTAGCTTCTGGAACGCTGATTTTTATATAATTTTTCCGGGATTTTTCTGGCAGTTCTCGTAATGGGAAAACCTGAAATACAAAAACAGCCGAAAACAGAAACTGGCACTGGGGTGCACTGAGTTAATAGGTTAGTCCAAATATGATCAAAAGTGTATGGAAATGTATAAATATCATAGCAATATCACCCTAAAGAGGCATGGAGCAAGCAGAAATTATAGATACGTTTTGGACGTACCACCAAGCGAGTCGGCTTTCTTCCCTGGGATTACCCCGTGGAACCTCATGTTATTTTCTCTCAGCTTGGACATCGGAATGCCCATATCCCGGAGGGTTGCTGCATACAAGATATTCTAGCCACTGCCCCCATCCATCAGAACTCTGGTCAGGCGTGTCTCTTTGATTACTGGGTCGACCACCAGTGCCTGCCGCCCGGGGGTGGCAATGTGTGCTGGGTGATCGGACTGGTCGAATGTGATGGGGGTCTTTGACCATTTCAAAAACGTGGGGGTCGCCGGGGCAACCATGTTTACTTCTCTGTTGATGATTTTTAGTTGACTTTTGCTCTCGACGTCTCTGAAAATCACCAAAGTGGAGTTGATCCGGGGGTATCCTCCGTCCACTTCCTTATCTTCGGATTCTTCTGATTCTTTTTCTTTCTCAGTCGACTGATCTTTCTGGAAGCTCTGGATCAGGAGCCGACACTGTCGAGTGGTGTGCTTGGGATACACCAAGTTTCCCTCTTCATATTTCTTCGTGTGTATGGGGCACGGCTGGTCGAGCATATCATCCCCAGCCTGACCCTTTCCCTTCTTGGGGGTCCAGGAACCTTTTGGCTTCCCTTTGCCCTTTCCTTGATTGACCACTGCAGCCTCTCCCTGAGCGGCTGATGGGCCTAGAACCCCTCGTTGGTTACCCCAAGTGGAAGGTGTAAGATGCAGTAAGTAGAAGTGTTTTCCCCTAGCAAAGATGCCAAGGATCGATTCCCCAGAGACTCCTTGGTTCAACAAGTAGGTGTCAATTGCTACGGCGCCAGATTAGTAGCAATCAACGTGGACCTGCACACAGATACAAATAACTTTGCTCCCAACGAGTACAGAGAGGTTGTCAATCTCTCCGGCCTTGTAGTTCACAAAGGATTAAAAGCAATGATAGTAGTGATAGATAGTTTTTGCAATAGTAAATAATAATGGAAAGTAAATAGTGGATGTGATCAATGATGGTAATATGGACCGGAGTCTCATGATGTTCACTAGTGATGTCTCTCTCCCAAAAGACGATAAAACAGCTATGTGAGGTAAACAAATTACAGCTGGGCAATTGACAGGACCACGAACGCAAACCAATGCTGACTAAATTGCAAGAAAGGTTGAGGTTCAAAGCATGGGCGGTACGCCAAAGTAAGTAGACCGAAATCCACCAATATCTACTACTAATTATCCACCTTGAGATATCTATCCAGAACATCTCGCTGGTATTAAGTTGCGAGTCCCACCCATAGTGTAAACTCAATGCAACAGACAACTGCATTAAAAGAACTTTGCGTAAAGTAAACAATCCTTGCACCCGCGGGCACAAGCACCGTTGGTTTCCCCCTTGAGGCAACAACACATCCCCTAGACTCATGTTTCTGTCACTCAAGCTAGTCATCGAGGGGCATGAACCCACAATCGAGCATAACGTTCCCTCTTGGAGTCACTACCTACTACTCGGCCAAAGCAATAAGTAACAACAGAGAACATGCAAGAATTACTTATGAACTAAAATATAAAAGAGGTGAATCAAATATATTACTCAAGATTAATCTGAACATAATCTCATAATCCATCGGATCCCAGCAAACTCAACATAGCAACAGCAGAAGGATTACATAGGTGCCTCGATCATGTAGGGCAGCTCACGAGGACTAATTAGTGAAGCACAAGAACGGGAGGAGAACATCACATAGCTATTGGTCATGGACTCATGGTCCAAGGGAGACTACTCACGAGTCATCCGGGAGGCGTCCATGGTGGTGGAGAAGCTCCCGATGGTGATCCTCCCCTCCGGCAGGGTGCCGGGAAGAGTTCTCCTGGTGCTCCCGATCTTGGAAGCGGCGGCGGCGGCGGAACAGAGATGGGATCCCGAAAAGAGTTCCTGTTCTGAGGGTTTCGGAGGTCCCTCTAAATATATGCCAAAGGGGGGCACCGGACGGTTTCGGGGGGCCCAGGCGCCCCCCCGGCGCGGCCCAGGGGGGCGCGCCGCCAGGGCGCCTGGAGCCCTGGTGCCCCCCCCCAGGCTGCCCTTCGGACGCAGTGTTGTTTCCGGATCGCTGATTTTTTATATAATTTTTCTAGATTTTTCTGGGCAGTTCTCGAAACGTGAAAACCTGAAATACAAAAACAGCCGAAAACAGAAACTGGCACTGGGGTGCACTGGATTAGTAAGTTAGTCCAAATATGATCAAAAGTGTATGGAAGTGTATGAATATCATAGCAATATCACCCAAAAGTGGCATGGAGCAAGCAGAAATTATAGATACGTTTTGGACGTATCAACATCCCCAAGCTTAATTCCTGCTCGTCCTCGAGTAGGTAAATGATAATAAGAATAATTTCTGTGGTGACATGCTATTAACCATATAGGACTTTCTCATAGTCATATGACAAAAGCTTACTGAGACAATGATTCTAAAGTAATTAAGTTGCCTCAAGAGAAAATCACAAATGACTGAAAGTTTTACAACATGAAACTGAAATATCAAAAAGATTTGCAATGAACATGATGTGCAAATATGATAAAGTGATATCTAGCTTGCCCCCTTTAGTGATGCAAAACATAAATTCAAGGGCACCTTCAAGGTTTAAGTGATGACTATATACAATTATTTCAGAATAAACGATATCACAATCATGCAAAAGACAATGCTACTTTGGGACAATGCACATTACACTCAGAATGACAATCATGCTCTCAGTAGTTGGTGCTTCAACATAAAGGTAAAAGAAAGGTTAAGTGCTAAAGCTTTTTATTTTCAAAACATGGAAGCAATTGTGTCAACGGTAGTAGTACTTCATATGTGTCATGCATAAAACATAGATCTCAACTTGAGGACATCCATACCGGGACAACATAGAAAATAGATGATGGACTCCTCTTTAATGCATAGGCATATTCTCATGAGAGATTGAGGATTAAGGTCCAAGCTAAAACTTCCACCATGATGCATATCTTTGGTTGGCGGCCCAATGTTCTTCTCTAACAATATGCATATTAATTCAACCCACGGTAAATCACCCTTACTTCAGACAAGACGAACATGCATAGAAACTCACATGATATTCAACAAAAGTGCGACAGTTGATGGCGTCCCCAGAAACATGGTTACCGCTCAGCAAGCAACTTATAAGAAATAAGATACATAAGCAACATATTCTTTACCACAATAGTTTTTAGGCTACTTTCCCATGAGCTATGTATTGCATGGTTAGTTTGCTTAGTGCAGGTGGAGGTTAGAAAAAAGACTGGGAGCGACCAACTAAGAGAGCAATGAAGGTCATAATCATGCAGAGCAACAAAGCAATATTGAATCAGGCATGGTGGTTATATCGCTACTTAGACATAAAAGATCATCAAGGCTTGACAGACTTTCTTTACAGTCTTAAATATGCGTGAGCATACGCCAAGTCAATAAAAATAAATTCTTGAAGGAAGATATTACTAAACCATACCGCATCATAGGCAGACAAATCAAGTTGGTACTCCAATAACACATTGGGAACCTCCCAGCTATTTGAGATTAACCATAAGAAAACCTGAACTACTAAGCACCATCATGCAAGTAGCATCTTTATCATAGACACATTAACCCATGCAACGGAAGCAAACTCTCTTAATAAGGTGAGCATGGTAATTAAAGAGAGTTCAAGCAACCAACTAAACAAAAGCTCTTTGAAAAGATAGGCATGAATACTAAGAGCAGAGTATGATAGTAGCTATTAAAAGACAAAGAACACACACAACATAGATAGACACGAAAATTCTATGTAATGTTCTAGGTAGAGGTGGAGCGTGTTTCTCTCCCACATAAAGGAATGCTGAGTTCCGACTCGTTATGAAAAACTAAAAAAAGAAAACTAAAAGCAAGACGCTCCAAGCATAGCACATAACACATGAAGTGATAAAAATATAGCGGAACGAAAGACGAACTGATAATGTTGATGGAGAAGGGGATGCACGGGGGCATCCCCAAGCTTAGACGCTTGAGTCTCCTTGAATATTTCTTGGGGGTGCACGTGGGCATCCCCAAGCTTGAGCGCTTGACACTCCTGAATCTTTTTATCATCTTCCCTCGCACACTTGAAAACTCCCTTCATACACAACTCATCATAATCTGATTAGCGAGGTTAGTACCCTTAATAAAATAATTATACCTTGCTGGAAATAAGGATATTCTTGAAGTTCTACTGTTTCTCAAGATTGCCAAAAGGTTTTTGCAAAGAAAAAGCAAGTTCTTGATTTGCAAAGTGAAGGTAAGGCAAAACAGGACAGAATCTGTGAAAAACAGAACAGCAGGCAGTAATTGATCTGTTCGGGATACTTCTGCAACTCAAATAAAAAAACTCAGAACTGACGCACGAAAGAAAATTATATAGAGAACGCTGTCGAAAAAATTCAGACCAAAAAGATGATCTGGTGATTTTATACGAATTTTTCTATCCGAGGACAGAATGTGTTTCCTGGACAGCACCTCACAACTTTTGAACTTTGTAGCAATCAGAGGCTATACTTGGCACAAATATGAAAAGCAAAGATACAATGATGATGCTACAGCAGTAAACAACATCAAGACACAACAAAAGTAAAATTTTTATTCATGTGGGCTGCCTCCCAAAACCGCTTTCTTTTATGCCTTTAAGCAAGGCATAATGCATAGATCAAGTGTTATCAAGAGTAAAAGAATAGCTAGCCCGTACAACGGACTCAAAAGGTAACTTGACCTTCTTTCGAGGGAAGTGTTCCATCCCTTTCTTGAGAGGAAACTGAAATTTTATATTACCCTCTTTCATGTCAATGACAGCACCAACGGTGCGCAAAAAGGGACGTTCCAAAATAATTGGACATGAAGGATCACATTCAATATCCATAATAGTGAAATCAACGGGCACATAATTATCATTGACAACAATAAGAACATCGTCGATCCTCCCCAAAGGTTTCTTTATGGAAGAATCAACGAGAAGAACACCAAAAGAACAAGAATCATAAGGTTTCAATTTAAGCATATGATATAGTCTTTTGGGCATAACAGAGGTACTAGCACCAACATCACATAATGCATAACAAGAGAAGTCATTCAAATTAATTTTTATCATAGGATCCCAACCATCTTCTAGCTTTCTAGGTATGGAGGCTTCTACTCTAAGTTTCTTCTCCCTAGCTTTGATAAGAGCATTAGTGATATGCTCTGTGAAGGCAAGGTTAAGCGTGCTAGTGCGGGGATCTCTAGACATCTTGTGAAGGAAATCAATAACTTCGGTAAGAGTGCAATTATCAAAATCAAGGTCACGAGCATCAAGTAAAGTGGTAGTGGTGTCCTTAAGGTTCTCTTGTTTGGTAGTTGATATAGTCATAGCATCACCATTAATAGGTCCATTGGGACCAGGAGTACATTGGGTGCTAAGAGTGTGAACATCCTCAATAACTTGGATAGTAGCAACAGTGTGGTGGGTAGGAAGGCTCTTAATTCTTTCCTCTTCCTTCCTTTCTCTAGCCCATCTTTCTTTAAGCTTAGCCATCATCCTAATTTTTTCATTAATTTGTACTTGAGTAGCATTAATAGGGATGACTTCCCTCTCCTTAAGTGGAGAAGTTTCAATTTTTAGCAATTTTACCTCATTAGCTAAGTGGTCTACCTTAAAAGAAAGATCATCTAGTTTATGTAGTTTCTCTTCTACATTCTTATTAAAGGCTTTTTAGGTAGTGATGAAATCTCTAAGCATAGTCTCTAGTTCAGTATTGGAGTTCTTGGTACTAGGATAAGCATTATTGTTCCCATAAGAGTTAGAGGGGAACGGTCTAGAATTGTTACCAAAGTTACTCCTATAAGAATTGTTGTTAAAATTGTTTCTAGAGATAAAGTTCACATCTACTTGTTCTTGAGCAATCAAAGAATTTAAAGGAACATCACAAGGATCAACAGTAGATTGCTTCGAAAGTAGAGACATGATCAAGTCAACTTTTTCATTGAGGGAAGAAATCTCCTCGACAGAGTTTACCTTCCTACCTGTTGGAGCGCGTTCGGTGTGCCATTGGGAATAGTTAGTCATCATCTCATCGAGAAGCTTTGTGGCAGCACCAAGTGTAGTTGACATAAAAGTTCCTCCCGCAGCCGAGTCTAACAAGTTCCGCGAGGTAAAGTTCAAGCCTGCATAAAATGTTTGGATAACCATCCAAGTAGTCAAACCGTGAGTAGGGCAGTTCTTGATAAGAGACTTCATACGTTCCCAAGCTTGGGCAACGTGTTCATTATCCAATTGTTTAAAATTCATGATGTTACTTCTAAGTTGGATAATTTTAGCAGGTGGATACTATTTTCCAATAAAAGCATCTTTGCACTTGTCCCAAGAATCTACGCTATTTCTAGGCAAAGACTGAAACCAAATTTTAGCTCCTCCTCTCAAGGAGAAAGGAAAAGGCTTAAGATTAACAATATTACCATCTATTTCTTGGTACTTTTGCATATCACAAAGTTCTACAAAGTTGTTCAAGTGTAAAGCAGCATCATCTCCAGCACCGGAGAATTGTTCTAACTAAGTTCAGTAAAGCAGGTTTAATTTCATATGAAGGTGCTGAAGTGGCAGGTGTAGTGATAGGTGTGCTGATAAAGTCATCGTTGTTGTGACTAGTGAAGTCACACAACTTGGTGTTCTCGGTGGAACCCATAGTAGCAAGCAAGCAAGATAACTATTTTTGTGATTTTCGATAAAAGGAACTAAAGCAAACATGAAAGGTAAACTAACAAGACTAAAAAGCAAAGGTAAAAGATAGCACGCAACTCCCCTATCCTGAAGAGTGGAGTCGCCGGCAACGGCGCCAGAAAATACTCCTTGATGGGCCTCGAACCCCTCGTTGGTTACCCCAAGTGGAAGGTGTAAGATGCAGTAAGTAGAAGTGTTTTCCCCTAGCAAAGATGCCAAGGATCGATTCCCCAGAGACTCCTAGGTTCAACAAGTAGGTGTCAATTGCTACGGCACCAGATTAGTAGCAATCAACGTGGACCTGCACACAGATACAAATAACTTTGCTCCCAACGAGAACAGAGAGGTTGTCAATCTCTCCGGCCTTGTAGTTCACAAAGGATTAAAAGCAATGATAGTAGTGATAGATAGTTTTTGCAATAGTAAATAATAACGGAAAGTAAATAGTGGATGTGATCAATGATGGTAATATGGGCCGGAGTCTCATCATGTTCACTAGTGATGTCTCTCTCCCAAAAGACGATAAAACAGCTATGTGAGGTAAACAAATTATAGCTGGGCAATTGACAGGACCACGAACGCAAACCAATGCTGACTACTTTGCAAGAAAGGTTGAGGTTCAAAGCATGGGCGGTACGCCAAAGTAAGTAGACCGAAATCCATCAATATCTACTACTAATCATCCACCTTGAGATATCTATCCAGAACATCTCGCTGGTATTAAGTTGCGAGTCCCACCCATAGTGTAAACTCAATGCAACAGACAACTGCATTAAAAGAACTTTGCGTAAAGTAAACAATCCTTGCACCCGCGGGCACAAGCACCGTCGTTTTCCCCCTTGTGGCAACAGCACATCCCATAGACTCATGTTTCTGTCACTCAAGCTAGTCATCGAGGGGCATGAACCCACAATTGGGCATAACGTTCCCTCTTGGAGTCACTACCTACTACTCGGCCAAAGCAATAAGTAACAACGGAGAACATGCAAGAATTACTTATGAACTAAAATATAAAAGAGGTGAATCAAATATATTACTCAAGATCAATCTGAACATAATCTCATAATCCATCGGATCCCAGCAAACTCAACATAGCAACAGCATAAGGATTACATAGGTGCCTCGATCATGTAGGGCAGCTCACGAGGACTAATTAGTGAAGCACAAGAACGGGAGGAGAACATCACATAGCTACTGGTCATGGACTCATGGTCCAAGGGAGACTACTCACGAGTCATCCGGGAGGCGTCCATTGTGGTGGAGAAGCTCCCGGTGGTGATCCTCCCCTCCGGCAGGGTGCCGGGAAGAGTTCTCCTGGTGCTCCCGATCTTGGAAGCAGCGGCGGCGGCGGAACAGAGATGGGATCGCGAAAAGAGTTCCTGTTCTGAGGGTTTCGGAGGTCCCTCTAAATATATGCCAAAGGGGGGCACCGGACGGTTTCGGGGGGCCCAGGCGCCCCCCCGGCGCGGCCCGGGGGGGGGGGGGGGGCGCCGCCAGGGCGCCTAGAGCCCTGGTGCCCCCCCCCAGGCTGCCCTTCGGACGCAGTGTTGTTTCCGGATCGCTGATTTTTTATATAATTTTTCTGGATTTTTCTGGGCAGTTCTCGAAACGTGAAAACCTGAAATACAAAAACAGCCAAAAACAGAAACTGGCACTGGGGTGCACTGGATTAGTAAGTTAGTCCAAATATGATCAAAAGTATATGGAAGTGTATGAATATCATAGCAATATCACCCAAAAGTGGCATGGAGCAAGCAGAAATTATAGATACGTTTTGGACGTATCAGCGGCTGGCTCGGCCTTGCGCTCGTTCTTCCGATTGGAATTCTGGTCGTTCTGCCCGACTGGTTTCTTGCCACTGCGGAGCCGATCAGCCTCCTCACCGTTGGCATACCGACTGGCAATCTCCATCATCCGTGATAGGGACATGTCACCCGTTCGACCAAACTTCAGATTCAACTCTCGGTTACGCACGCCCTCCTTGAAAGCGCAAACCGCCTGGTGTTCACACACGTTCTCCACCGTGTGATGCAAGGTGGTCCATCGCTGGATGTAATCCCTCAAAGTTTCACTCGGCTTCTGCGTGCAGTGTTGAAGTTCTGCGAGTGCAGCATGTCACTTGCAGGTGCCTTCGAAGGTCCGAACAAAAACTCGAGCGAGCTCTTCCCAACTATAAATACTCCTGGGGGCCAATTGATTGCGCCACGCTCGAGCGGAACCGCCCAGCATCAGGGGGTGGTGCTTCATGGACACGTCGCCGTTGCCGCCTCCGATCTGCACAGCCACTCGGTAGTCTTCTAGCCAAGTGTTTGGCTTCGACTCACCGGTGAACTTGCTCACCCCCGCCGCCAACCTGAAGTTTGGGGGGATCTCCACGGCTCTGATAGCACTACAGAAACATTTAGGCCCAGAGGCTGGCGCTCTGCTGCCACTCGGTTGATCTCTGCCTCGCTCTTCTCTGGATGCCCGGTTTCGATCGACCCGTCCTTGCACAAGGATAGACCTTGCATCGAAACCTGGCCTCCGGGGATCTGGGGGAATCCTCCGCTCGTCATCACGCAGGCGCCTGCCCTCGTGCCGCTGGGGCGAGTGTGACCCGCTTCGGAGGAGGCGTAGGCACTCGACGGCGGTCGTGGCGTCCGTGCCGACGGTCGAGTGAATCGTCGTTCCGACCCAGATGCCGGTCTTGCCGCGGGCCACGCTCCTCACGCCTCGGGGGCGATCTTGGACTGTGGGCCAACCATACGGTGTCTGCAGCCACCAATCTGCTGTGAATCCTATTGCACGACTAAGAAACAGCCGCGTTTTGTTCTTCAGCCGTTCGGAGCAAAGCTCGGATCTGCTGAAGGCCTCTCCCGGCCTCCGATTGGGAGGGTTGAATCGACTCCGCTATGTGAGCCGCGGCTTCGAGGTTCTGGACTGGCGTGCGGAACACCTGAGTTTCGAGCTGACGCGATTGCCGCGGTCTTCGACTGGACTCGGGGACCAGTCAGCGGGCCTATTCGTCGAGTGAGCACTGGATGTTTTCCAAGCGCGCGCGTTCGGCCATGGTGGCCAAGCGCGTGGCTTCGAGGGCCAGAGCCTTCGGGGAATCTCCCACGATGGGAGTGAAGAGTGCATCTTCATTGCGGCGACAAAGCTCAGCCCTTTGCTCGGAGGTGAGGGGCTGAGAATGTAACCATCGTTGTCGTGTGATCGGTCGCCGCCGCTGCCGCCATTTCCACTGCGAGGAAAACCCGGCGGGCTGCAGCGTGAATCGACCATGAGGATTTCTGCCGCGGGATCGCTGCTCCCGCACTCGGAAACGGAATCTACGAGCCCGGTCGGGCTCAATGGCCGCGACTTGAGAGGTGGCCGTTTGACGAGCCACCGCGTGTTTCATCCACCGCTGGAGCCGCGAGCGACCGGATCATTTGCGGCGGCGTCCGGCGGGGATGGGGGACGATGAATACTAAGTCGATGGCTGCCGCAAGAGGACGCCGCCGGCGCCGGCGCGAAAGTGCGCAGCCCCCCGGGTGGGCAGAGCCTCGACGTCAAGAGGGGCTTCTTAGAGCCATGCCGAGTCGTCAGCGATGAAGATGAGCGCGCTGAGCCGGATCTTCTGGCCGAACGCCAAACCACCGCCTGACACAATGATGAAAGCGGTCGGAGGAGGAGTTGCAACCTCACCAGATGTCGCTAAGACGCCTTGCCCCACGGTGGGCGCCAACTGTCGTGATTCTAAGTCTGACATTACGAGTAGGGGGTATGAATGGAGATGCAAGGCCCTAGCTATGGTGGTGTTGTACACAAGGTGTTTGCGAGTTCAGGCCCTTCGCGGAGGAAGTAACAGCCCTACGTCTCGGTGCCCAGAGGCTGGTCGACTGGTATGTGTATATGTGGGTTACAGAGGTGCGAACCCTTGTTCTGGAGGAGGGGGCTGGCTTATATAGTGCGCCAGGACCCCAGCCATGATCCACGTTACCAAGGGTTCAATGTACATTAAGGCAGTCGTTAATGATAACGCACGCAGTAAAGAGCAATTAAGGTGTTTACTACGGCGAGTAAATACCAGACCGTTGCTGTCTCAAGTGACACTTGACCTTCGGGGGTCGAGTGCCTTGGATTGGTCGAGTGGGGTTGAGTCGTCTTGTGGATGAGGCTCAGTCCAGTGGAGTGTACTCTTGGACTGTCTCAGTCGACTGTCTCTTTCGTCATGAGTTTTGTCTTTTGATCTTCTAGGGTAGTGACCCTGGGTGGGGTACCTTGGTCGGACCTGTGACCCTACCCTAGGTCTGTAACCTCATCACTGACGACACAAAGCAGCTGCCTGGGCTTTAATGGCAGAAATAGTTCATCGTGTGTGGGCTCATGAGCTGATTTTATTATTCCTAATTACTATCTAGATCCAGGGCAGTAACCAAAAGCCTTGCATCTAACATTACCTGGCCAGGCAGCAAAACGACCTGAAACCATGTCCATGCCAGGCATCACTATTGCCCAGGCACGCAGCCGTGGACACGATCCAAACTAGCCCTCGCAGTCCACACATGTTTTGCGGAGTATTTTAAACAAATTTGCAATTGAAATCCACATGTAGATGCGCGTAGATATATTTGCTGCTATTAGGCACTTTTATTACCTATCCAAGGTCTTCTATGCTTCAGTACCCATCATATGTTAAAATGTACGGTGACAAAAGAAACATGCCTATAGTCTCATGTAGTTTGTTCCTGAAAGTGAAACTTTACAATATCAGTGGTCACTTGTTCTTGTTTTTGGATTCCATTTCCTTGTACTTCCTGAAAATAAAGAAGTCACACATTTTTATATAACACAAAGGCACTGTTGGCTGCAGCTTTTATTAAGGAAGGAACTCATGCCCAGCTTACAGTAGTACTAGCACATTACATATGACGACTCGATTAGTACAATATATTATCATGATTGTGCCTTGAGCTCTGTTCCAATTTGCAGTCTGAAATTTTGTAGTAGTACTGCATTAGCTAATCATGCCCAAGTATTAAATGTACAATACGCTTTGAACTTTACAAGTGCATATGTGATTACAAATGCATATGTAGGTGCTAGCTTTTGGAACTAAGCTCAAGACACAATCATATTTAGATTGTTTATAACTTTGTTATAGTAAATATTTGAGAGCACATGCAAGGTGAACTTTGCCTATATATGCACTTGTAAATGGTAAGATGAAATGAGAGCACATGCATATTATAAGTACCATTTTACAGTACCATTTACTACATAGCTTAGTGCATGTCGCATATGTTATTGTTTGCTGATTGAGGAACTTCAAATGCAAGTCTCTATAGTTACAATAAGAACCTTGTTCATAATGCCTTAGAACAGATTTGGTTGCTTATCAACTGAGTGCATAAAGTTTGATTGTATAAGCCGTGTGATATGTTAGGTACGAGCTGACTTCGGTTGATGTTCTATAAGGATATATTTTTGCAACCTATTTGCAGTACATTTTCTAAGATTGATCAAATATACAAGTTCTTTTACAGGGACAAATGGAGAAAAGTAGAAAGTCCACAAGTTGATGTCAGATGTTCCAGTAATCGCTTTGCTTAACATGCTTGGCACATTCTGTTCATATGGAAGTTGATATCAGCTTGGTCATGGAAGACTTCGTCTCTACCGTAATATTTTATAGTACTCAAGTGATCGAACAATTGGTCTCACGAACTAGCCATCATATATTTGTAACATGCCATGGAATAAATCTTGACTTCTGTATTTCGTTAATGGTTGTAGCTAACTTGAGTGAAGAAAGCTAATGAATCTTCTATATATATGAGTGAATGCATTGATCAATGGTATCTTGTGATGGATAGGAGAGTGTAATTGTTTGTATATGTATTTTATTGTATACTGAACATGAATTGAATATTATGACGGTAATTTCATTCAAAATATGGTGCATTTGCATTTGTGCTGAATGTAGAGGCTTGATAGCAAATGTGTTGGTAGAAGTATTGGCGTTGCACTATCTGTCAGTATAGCACACCGACAAAGAAACTGTCGCTTTAGCAATGGAAGACAGACAATCCGTCGGCATAGCACAACGTGAGATGAAGTGTCGGCATAGAATAGTCAGCCGGTGTAGAAATGTTTGTCGGCGTAGTTCTCACCAATGCTATCACATTTTCTGTTGGAATAGATTTATCTGTCGGCAAAAACCTTTCCCGGCAGGACTATAGGCGACATCTCCTTTCCGTCGGGAAAGGTCTTTGCCAACACTAAATGTGTCGCCTTAGGTGACTTATGCCGACAGATTTTTTGACGCTGCTTTGAGTGTCGTGGTGTAGTGCAAACTAGTGAACCCTCGTACTCCTCTCCGCGTGGGCATCCACTGCCGCATCTTCCTCGGCTCCGCGTCGTCCCCTTCCTAGACCTCGCCGTCGTCCACTGCCGTGGTGCTCTCGGCACGGCCTCGTCAATGTGGTCAACGACCGACTTCCATTGGAAGAGTACTGTACGTGGAGAGGCTGACAGCTGCGTCCACGGCCACAGCCCAGTTTTTTGTGATTTGCCAAGTAAGTCGCTTTGTCAGGCCTGTTAGGCTGCAAATCTTTCAAGATGAGGAGAGCTTCATTCAGCTGGCCAAGAAAATGGCCTATCTATAATGAGAAATGGGATGTACATTTTTAAAACACATCAAACTGGCAATTAGTTTCAAATTTCTTTTTTTCATTTCCAGATTTTAAATTGCATTGATTTTTATGCGTTGAGAATTTGTTGGATTTTATATTGATATACATTTATTTTTAAAATTAGTTTGAATGTGATTCGAAATTTCGGGAATAAAAACAGTTCAGACCGCACCGAAATATGCAAAATTTTCTATAATTTTTTAACCGTGGCCACAATATGGGCTGTAATGCTAACAAAAAGAATATGGGCCCCAAAAAAACCTTAAGAATTAGCAAATGGGCTGTAAATTATTAGAAATAATGGTAGATGGGCCGTATGATGTTTTCCACAGATTCGAGGCTCTCCTATAAAAAGGTTCACGCACAAGCAGTGACTGTTGGATGTCCATCCAACTGCTGTCGTGCTTCTTCAATCTCTGCTCTTCGTGCTCCAGCCGCTCAAACAAGCGCCAACGGGACTGCCTGCTCCCTACACCCCGTAGCCGGCTATGCTGCCGCGCAGGCCTCACCGCCCCATCGTACTCCCATCACTGGCCTAGCCATCCCTCTACTCACCCACACCTGCTGTTATTCTCCGGTGATGGCAGACGAACCAGTAAACCCTCGTACAGTCGTACTCCCCTCCGTGTGGGAAACAACTGCCGAGTCTTCCCTGCCTCCGTGCCGTTCCCTACCTAGGCCTCGTCGTCGTCCACCGCCCTTGTGATACATCCAAAATGCATCACTATTTTGTATTATAATTTATCCTTATTCATTGATATATTTCACGTTATGATGATGTTCTTATGTTGTTTTGGTCTATTTTACACAGTTCGCAACTTTCTGGTGCCGGAACAGCAGACGCAGGATTCAGCAGGAAAAAAGTGGATACTGAGTTGCTGAAGAAGAACACCTCCAATTTACCTGAAAATTCACGGGAGGTATTTTTCAGAAGAATAACGAAGACACGCAAAAGGGGAGTCAGAGGGGGGCCACAGGGTGCCCAGGCGGCCTGGGGGCGCCCCCCCCTGGCCGCGCCGGGGGGCGCCTGGAGCCCCTGGCCCACCTCTGCTCACCCCCTTTTGCATATATGCTCCCCGTCCTCCGAAAACCCTAGGCACGGGACTTTTTACGGAGTTCCGCTGCCGCTTCGAGGCGGAAACCTACAGAGAAGAAAAGGGCATCTCCGGCGGGCAGATTCCGCCGGGGAGATCACCTCCCGGAAGGGGAGATCGTCGCCATCGTCATCACCATCGTCACGGGCATCATCAAGATCATCATCAACATCATCCCCAATACCAGCACCATCTCCATCTTCATCCAAATCTCATCTTTCCATCGCAACTCGTGTTGTAACTTGTACTACCTATCCTCTCTACACTATCGGTGTTGATTACTACTTCGTGGTGAATGCTATTGAGTTTTGTTGGAGAAATATTATTATGTCCAGGTTGTTTATCACATATTTATCCCCACTGATCATGATCTCTTTTATGTCTTGTGAGTAGTTACCTTAGTTCTTGAGGACATGGGGAAAGTCTTGTTGTTAGTAGTCATATGCTGTTGAAGTAATATGTGTTGTTTGATACTTAAGTTGTGTTGTCATTCTACTAGTGGTGTTGTGTGAATCGAACACCCAACACTTCGCCTTATTAAGGACCTAGGAGAATACATTGTGTATAAAGAATGCTTATGGTGGGTTGCCGGAGTGACAGAAACCTGAACCCCAGTTCGCACGCTTTTGCATAAGGGAATAATGGATCCTCGATCATATTGCTATGGTTAGGCTTTTGCCTTAAATTCTATCTTGTATTTGCGGACGCTTGCAAGGTGTTTAATCATAAGAGTGCATTCATCTTGGTCTAGAGTGTGCACTAGCATAGATCCACCCACCAACACTTATCAACACATAACATATTATCGATACGGAATATGGCGAAAGCACATGACTACCTCTCCCGTGTGTCCTCAAGAACGCTTTAGTCTTTATAAGTTCAGTTGCTAGGCCTCTCCTTGGCTAAGAAAGGATTGGGCCACTTGTTACTCTCAGTATCTTTCATATTACTTGTCTTTACATTCCTGTTGCTTATATCAAGAAAAACCCCTAAAAGTTATCTTTCAGTGCTTGAAGTAATCTCTTGCTCAGAATCGCTTATCAATACCTTCTGCTCCTCGTTGGGTTCGACACTCTTACTTATTGAAAACGCTGCAACAGATCCCTTACGGTTGAGGGTCATCAAGTACCGTTTTCTGGCGCCGTTGCCGGGGGGGCTAGCGCTGTTGGTAAAGTGAAACTAGTAAGAAAGTCTTTTTATAATTCTGTTTTTATTTTTACTATTGTTGCTCTTTGTCCTTATGGATAACCCTATTATTGGAGCGTTGCTTGCGGGAAGACACCCCACACCTGTGGTGGTTGATCCTCCCCCTTCTGAAATTGTGCCTTATAAAATACCAGCTGGCATTATAGATTATGTTTTGACTAATCGTTATGCAGGATACAGACATCCCGGTGAACACTTGCTATATTTGTCACGACTATGTTCAGTATTTAAGCTTGCAGGTGTATCGAGGGAGTTTGTCATGAGGAAATTGTTTGTCGTATCCCTTATAGATAAAGCTTCAGATTGGTATGGGCTTCTCGATAACCCACACTTGCTGGACTGGCAGGAGCTTATGTCTCTCTTTTATACTAAATTTTATCCTCTTCATGAAATTAATCGAGACAGGAATTATATCTATAACTTTAGGTCTCGTGACGGAGAAAGCATTGCTCAAGCTTGGGGGAGATTGAAGTCTCTAATGCTCAAATGCCCTATTCATAAGCTTCCCAAGGAAATTATACTTACCAATTTTTATGCCAGGCTTTCTCGTCAGGATAAGGAGATGCTGGATGCCTCCTCCAGTGGGGTATTTCAGAAGAAGAGTGTTGAAGAAAGGTGGGATCTCCTTGAAAGAATCCAGAGGAATACTGAAGACTGGGAAATTGATTAAGGTATTAAACTCGCTATAAATTATGAACATGATTATATTGAGAGCTATGTAGAAACTGATTACTTCAATACTTTTTGCTCTAAGATTGGTCTTGATTCCCATCTAGAGATTGATTTATGTAAGAACTTTGCCTCTCACGTTGATTCTTTTAAAAAGAATAGAGACCAGCACCATGCACCTTTTAAAGAACCACCTATTGATATTTATGTTGCTGAGCCTATTTTGCCTGCAGTCATATATGAAAAGCCTCCTTTTCCCACGAGGATAAAGGAACACTCTCTTATAACAGGCATAATAAATAAAAGTGAGAGAAGAGTTGATGAACCTGAGGACCAGATCAGGGTCGATCCTCGAGTTGCATTGATTAAAGACCTTGTTACTGATGATGTTTTGGATTCCAATATAACTTTGTGTGCTGTTTCCACTAACGTTGTCACAGCCAAGAACAAAGGCCCAAGTTCAGGTAACCCGGTGGTATCTGTTAAAATAGGAGATCACAATTATTATGGGCTATGCGATTTGGGATCGAGTGCAAGTGCTATTCCTTATTCACTCTATGAAGAAATCATCGGTGAGATTTCCCCTTGTGAACTTGAAGAAGTTGATGTTACTATTCATCTTGCAAATAGATCAACTATCTCTCCTATCGGAATTGTGAGGGACGTTGAAGTCCTATGTGGAAAGGTAAAATACCCTACCGACTTTTTGGTACTTGGTTCAGCCAGGGACAATTTATGTCCCATCATTTTTGGTAGACCTTTTCTTAGAACTTGTGGTGCCATAATAGATTGCAAGAAAGGTAAAGTTTCTGTTGAAATCGACGGTGAGCCATATGAATTTAATTTTTCTAAGTTCTCTAAGCAGCCTCGTGGTACTAATTTACCTAGTAATGATAAAATTATTGAAAGTATTGCCTCTATTGCTATTCCCCCTGATGATCATTTGCAGCAATACATGGAGGACCACGAGAATGATTTACATATGCAGGAAAGGAATGAACTAGATGAAATATTCTTGAGGCAGCCAGCTATCCTGAAGCACAACCTTCCGGTTGAACCTTTGGGGATTTTATCAAAACCGAAAGAAGACCCGGTGTTCGATCTTAAACCTCTTCCCGATACGCTCAAGTATGCTTATTTAGATGAAAAGAAAGTATATCCTGTTATTATCAATTCTAACCTTTCAGGATATGAAGAAGAGCGATTATTGGAAGTACTTCGTAAACACCGAGGCGCAATTGGCTACACCCTTGATGACCTTAAGGGGATTAGTCCATCTATCTGTCAACATACTATCAACCTTGAGCCTGATGCTAAACCAGTTGTTGATCATCAATGACGGTTGAACCCGAAGATGATGGATGTCGTGAGAACTGAGATTCTCAAGCTTCTAGCCACAGGTATTATCTACCCTATAGCTGATAGTAAGTGGGTAAGTCCGGTACATTGTGTTCCTAAGAAAGGAGGTACAACTGTGGTTCCTAATGATAAAAATGAACTAATACCTCAGAGAATTATTATTGGATATAGAATGTGTATTGATTACAGGAAGTTGAACAAGGCAACCAGGAAGGATCACTACCCGTTGCCGTTCATCGACCAAATGCTTGAAAGGTCATCCAAAAATACCCACTTTTGTTATCTCGATGGTTATTCTGGCTTCTCTCAAATTCATGTTAACACTGTCGATCAAGAGAAGACCACTTTTACTTGTCCTTTTGGTACTTATGCTTACAGACGTATGCCTTTTGGTTTATGTAATGCCCCTGCTACTTTTCAAAGGTGTATGTCTGCTATCTTTCATGGTTTTTGCGGGGATATTATGGAAGTCTTCATGGACGATTTCTCCGTCTATGGAACTTCATTTGACCATTGTCTTCACAACCTTAATAAAGTTTTGCAGAGATGCGAGGAGACAAATTTGGTACTCAACTGGGAGAAGTGCCACTTTATGGTTAATGAAGGAATTGTTCTTGGTCACAAGATTTCCGAAAGGGGAATTGAAGTGGACAAAGCCAAGATCGAAGCTATTGAAAGGATGCCCTATCCAAGGGACATCAAAGGTATTTGCAGTTTTCTCGGTCATGCAGGTTTTTATAGAAAATTTATTAAAGACTTTTCTAAAACCTCGAGACCCCTCACTAATCTTCTCCAGAAGGATGTTCCTTTTGCGTTTGATGAAAATTGTAAGGAAGCTTTTGAAATCCTTAAGAATGCTTTCATAACTGCTCCTATAGTACAACCACCTGATTGGAACTTACCTTTTGAAATTATGTGTGATGCAAGTGACTTTGCTGTTGGAGCTGTTTTAGGACAAAGGGTTGACAAGAAATTGAATGTTATACATTATGCTAGTAAGACCCTTGATAGTGCTCAAAGAAATTATGCTACTACTGAGAAGGAATTCTTAGCTGTAGTTTTTGCTTGTGATAAGTTTAGGCAGTACATTGTTGATTCCAAAGTTATTATTCATACTGATCATGCTGCCATTAAATATCTTATGACAAAGAAGGATGCCAAGCCAAGGCTTATCAGATGGGTACTCCTTCTCCAAGAATTTGATTGGCAGATTGTTGATAGGAAAGGAGAGGACAATCCGGTAGCGGACAATCTTTCAAGAATGGAATATATACCGCATGACCCCATCCCAGTTAACGATAGTTTTCCAGACGAGCAACTTGCCGTTGTAAAAGTACAACCTCTCTCCGATCCTTGGTATGCATATTATGCTAACTTTATTGTTGCAAAGTATTTGCCTCCAGGTCTAACATTTCAGCAAAGGAAGAAGTTCTTTCATGATTTGAGGCACTACTTTTGGGATGACCCACATCTTTTCAAAGAAGGCCCCGACGGGATTGTGAGAAGATGCATTCCGGAACATGAGCAGAAGGACGTTCTCCGACGGTGTCATGATAGTCCCTATGGAGGACATCATGCCGGTGAAAGGACTGCACATAAGGTTCTTCAATCAGGTTTTTATTGGCCTACTTTCTTTAAAGATGCTAGAAATTATGTTTTAGCTTGTGATAAATGTCAGAGAGTTGGTAACATTAGTAGAAGGAATGAGATGCCTATGAATTACTCACTAGTGATTGAACCTTTCGATTGTTGGGGCTTCGATTTTATGGGTCCTTTTCCTTCTTCGCACAAGTACACTCACATTTTAGTAGCTGTTGATTATGTGACCAAGTGGGTTGAAGCAATCCCCACTGAAAGTGCTGATCACAAAACATCCTTGAAAATGCTTAAAGATGTAATATTTCCTAGGTTTGGTGTACCAAGGTACCTCATGACCAATGGAGGATCACACTTCACGCACGGAGCTTTTAGAAAAGCTTTGGCTAAATACGATGTTAATCATAGAATTGCTTCACCTTATCATCCTCAAACTAGTGGGCAAGTTGAGCTCACTAATAGAGAGATTAAGTTGATCTTGCAGAAAACAGTAAACAGAAGTAGGAAGGATTGGTGAAATAAATTGGGAGATGCTTTGTGGGCATATAGAACTGCTTACAAAAACCCCATGGGCATGTCCCCCTATAAGATGGTATATGGCAAGGCTTGGCATCTGCCATTAGAGCTAGAGCACAAAGCTTTCTGGGCTGTTAGAGAGCTTAACGCTGACCCAAAACTAGCTGGTGAGAAGCGTCTCATGAACTTGACTTCTCTAGATGAATGGAGAAGTGAAGCTTACGAGAGCGCTAAAATGTTCAAGGAAAAGGTAAAAAGGTGGCATGATAGGAAGATTCTGAAACGTGAATTTAATGTCGGTGATAAAGTTTTGTTGTTTAGATCCCGTTTCAGGTTTTCTCCAGGTAAACTACTTTCCAGGTGGGAAGGACCATTTCATATTGAAGAAGTTTATCGGTCTGGTGCAATTAAGATTAATAATTTTGAAGGCACCAAACCTCAAGTTGTGAATGGGCAAAGACTTAAACATTACATAGCAGGAGACCCTGTCGATGTTGATGTGAATATAATATACACAACAACCCACGAAGAACATGTTGCAGCCCTGTTTCAGACGCCAGCAGAAGCAGAATAAAGAAAAGGTATGTAGTACGGTAAGAAAACACCGCAAAACATCATAAAAGTTCCGTATCACGAGTTTTTGAAAAATTAGTAAAATTCCAAGTCGAAGTGGAACCGGAGACGACCACCAGGGAGTCCAGGCGCCCCCCTGCGCGCCCCCCGTGGGCCGCGCCGGCAGGCCGCCTGGACACCCTGGTGCCCGTCTTCGACCCCGCTTTGGTCCGTTACCTTCCTTTCTGTGCATAAATTTTTCCTATATATTTTCCCGGGTTGTTCCGGCATCGTATCTTGCGATTTCGCGTGTTTTCTCTTCGATCTGTTTCTGCCAGGAAATCTTTCAGCCAAATTTAGGTGCCATGGCTACTCCAAGTTCCCCCAAGGACACGTTCGTCGTCAACATCATCAACCCTTACCTCGCTGAGGTGAAGAAGCACCCTCAGGTTGTTCAGATGAAGGAAGGCGTCCTTCATCAAGAAGATCTGAAGGGACCTATCAAGGAGGGGAGCGTCCAGGCCAGGCTGGAAGAAGTGGAGCAAGAAGTCTTCAAGTACAAGAAGATGACCGAGCGTGGTGTCGAAGCTAACTTTGACATCACCAAGGAGCTGAAGAACTACTTTCTGAAGGAGATGAAGGAGATGTGGGAAAGAATCGCCGCGTCTGAAGACAGAATCATAGAACTCCAGGGGCAAATAAATGATCTATATAACCAGAACTGTGAGTATGAACTAAGATTTATGCGCATGAGTTTGGGTGCTGAATGCAGGATTCAGGAGATGAGCCTCTCACAAGAGACTTTAGCAAGATATCCATGGAAGCGTTTCGCCAAGGACTACGTGATTAACGCCAACAAATATGGGTGAAATCTCCGTGGGTAATGGCATTCCCTTGGCTTGTTCCAAGCTTGGGGGAGTGCCCGGTATCTTTATCTTTTACCTTTTGTCTTTTAGAAGTCAAGTAGAGTCGTATCATGTCTAGGGAGGTTATTATATGAGATAGGTGTGTGCATTGAGGTCTATCGCCCCCTTGGTGAAGAATTGTATCCGTGTGTGTGGAGTCGTCTATGATGGAATATTAATGAGAAGTTTATCGGTTCCTTTTTGCTGCACTCGGTATTCTCTTCACGCAATCGACCTTATATGATGATTCTTATGGGGAGTATTGACCTTATGTCAGGTATGGCTATGAAACTTTATTTAATCTTGGCAAACATAGCTTTGGTCATAACAACAAACATGATTCTCTTAAAGTATCAACATAGCCAAAACCTTTATGTTATTATACTTGAAGTGTTATGTTGACAAGGAAGACAACTTGATGTGTTATGCTTATTTCAATGTTCATGCTTTATATTGCTTTGCATCTTAGTCATCATCAGTTGTCTGCTCTTTCAAAACCTTTGCTAGCCTAACTCTGTACTAAGCGGAATTCTGCTTGTGCGTCCATACCCTTAAGCCAATACCCTCCATATGAGTCCACCATACCTACCTACTCGTGGTACTCCACTACCACCTCCTAAAGTATATAATTTATGTGTTATCCTTAAATGTTCAAAATCTTTTATTTTGTGCCTCTACTTTAGCTCATGAGGAAGTAGTAGCTAATTCATGACCTTTTTGAGTTGGACAAGCTTCACCCCGGGATTGCATGTATAATGTGCAAACCCATAATACGAAGAGGAACTAGCATTGAGTGCGCCCGGCTTAAAAATAATATAACAAACAAACCCTCCTTCACGCTTTGTTCATGAGAAATCAGAAAACCTTGGCAGTGATAAACAAAGGAGAATAAGAGGATGTTATCGTCCTCATACGGGAGCCGTTCCTCGAAACTTGTCCAGTACAAGAAGTAATTGAGTTATCTATTAGCATTCGTTGACGAATCATGCACCTCTCAAAATTTGTTTTCATTCTGTTTGATTTGAGGATAGCACATGAGTTTTCCCTACTACCCTAGAGCAGGGCCTATCTTTTAATTTTAAGTTGAGTGAGTTATTCCTACTTCCTTCTATTTCTCAAAGAGAGCAGACGTTTGATGTTGATAAGGATTCATGCATATAAAGCTGCATTAAGATTTGTCATATCATATCCTTGTTGACATTATCATTTGATAAGCGAGTTGTTTGTCATGCCTACCTAAGGCAAATATCTTCCTTCGTGTTAACACTTTCACTTCTTGCTTATTAACTTGTCATTTCAAAAAACTTCAATTAATCCCATCAAAAGCAAAAGTCAAAATTATTTGTTATTCCTTGACCAAAGGACATGTTTGCCATGATATAATGAGTTTCCTTGGTCCTACTTTCGAATATAAGTGTTAACACTCTTTCATAAGAGCCTTATGAGTTGAAGATTGTTGCTGAGGATATTTGAGTTGGTGAAGAGACTATGATGCTTCTTGTCCGTATTCTATTTATCGACACTTCACTCTCTAAACTTGTGGACAGGTTTACCGAGTTCATATTCGCTTGGGGACAAGCGAGGTCTAAGCTTAGGGGTGTTGATACGTCCAAAATGCATCACTATTTTGTATCATAATTTATCCTTATTCATTGATATATTTCACGTTATGATGATGTTCTTATGTTGTTTTGGTCTATTTTACACAGTTTGCAACTTTCTGGTGCCGGAACAGCAGACGCAGGATTCAGCAGGAAAAAAGTGGATACTGAGTTGCTGAAGAAGAACACCTCCAATTTACCTGAAAATTGACGGGAGGTATTTTTCAGAAGAATAACGAAGACACGCAAAAGGGGAGTCAGAGGGGGGCCACAGGGTGCCCAGGCGGCCTAGGGGCGCGCCCCCCCCTGGCCGCGCCGGGGGGGGCGCCTAGAGCCCCTGGCCCACCTCTGGTCGCCCCCTTTTGCATATATGCTCCCCGTCCTCCGAAAACCCTAGGCACGGGACTTTTTACGGAGTTCCGCCGCCACTTCGAGGCGGAAACCTACAGAGAAGAAAAGGGCATCTCCGGCGGGCAGATTCCGTCGGGGAGATCACCTCTCGGAAGGTGAGATCGTCGCCATCATCAACACCATCATCACGGGCATCATCGAGATCATCACCAACATCATCCCCAACACCAGCACCATCTCCATCTTCATCCAAATCTCATCTTTCCATCGCAACTCGTGTTGTAACTTGTACTACCTATCCTCTCTACTCTATCGGTGTTGATTACTACTTCGTGGTGAATGCTATTGAGTTTTGTTGGAGAAATATTATTATGTCCAGATTGTTTATCACATATTTATCCCCACTGATCATGATCTCTTTTATGTCTTGTGAGTAGTTACCTTAGTTCTTGAGGACATGGGGAAAGTCTTGTTGTTAGTAGTCATATGCTGTTGAAGTAATATGTGTTGTTTGATACTTAAGTTGTGTTGTCATTCTACTAGTGGTGTTGTGTGAGTCGAACACCCAACACTTCGCCTTATTAAGGACCTAGGAGAATACATTGTGTATAAAGAATGCTTATGGTGGGTTGCCGAAGTGACAGAAACCTGAACCCCAGTTCGCACGCTTTTGCATAAGGGAATAATGGATCCTCGATCATATTGCTATGGTTAGGATTTTGCCTTAAATTCTATCTTGTATTTCCGGACACTTGCAAGGTGTTTAATCATAAGAGTGCATTCATCTTGGTCTAGAGAGTGCACTAGCATAGATCCACCCACCAACACTTATCAACACATAACATAGTATCGATACGGAATATGGCGAAAGCACATGACTACCTCTCCCGTGTGTCCTCAAGAACGCTTTAGTCTTTATAAGTTCAGTTGCTAGGCCTCTCCTTTGCTAAGAAAGGATTGGGACACTTGTTACTCTCAGTATCTTTCATATTACTTGTCTTTACATTCCTGTTGCTTATATCGAGAAAAACCCCTAAAAGTTATCTTTCAGTGCTTGCAGTAATCTCTTGCTCAGAATCGCTTATCAATACCTTCTGCTCCTCGTTGGGTTCGACACTCTTACTTATCGAAAACGCTGCAACAGATCCCTTACGGTTGAGGGTCATCACCTTGCTCTCGGCGCCGCATGGTCAACGTGGTCAAGGAACGACTTCCATCGGAAGAGTACTGTACGTGGAGAGGCTGATAGCTGGGTCCACGGCAGCCGCAGGGAAGTGCCTTCTTATTACGCGGAAAATAATTATTCCTCCACCTAACAGCAGGGACCCACCGGATGGGCCACCGTATTTGGCGAAAAAACGTTCCCCCTGACTGCTGGGACCCTCCGGATGGGCCACCGTATTTCGTGAAAAAAATGTTCCCCCCGTTGTCAGCACGGTCCCACCGGAAGTGCCCCCTTATTACGCACAAAATAATGAATACTCCCCCTGCTAGTTGGGACCCACCTTGGCGGGTGGCTGACTTGTGGGCCTACTAAGCTCACGGGGATGGAGTGCTTTGTCAACTTAGTCAATATGAACTATTCTAGCTCCAGTGACCGTAAGATGTCCATCCAATTGTTGTAGTGCTTCTTCAACCTCTGGTCTTCTTGCTCCAGCCGCCCAAAGCACCGCCGGTCGTGCCGCATGATCCTACATCTCGTGGCCGACTGTGCTGCCACAGAGGCCTCATCGCCCCCTACTATTCCCACCACTGGCCAGGCCCTGCGGCGACGGCAGTTTCACACCACAGCCGAACCAGTGAACCCTCGTACTCCTCTCCGCGCGGGCTTCCATTGCCGCGTTTTCCTCGGCTCCGTGGTGTCCCCTTCCTAGGCCTCGCCGTTGTTCACTGCCCTGGTGCTCTCGGTGCGGCGTGGTCAACGTGGTCAAGGAACGACTTCCATCGGAAGAGTACTATATGTGGAGAGGCTGACAGCTGGGTCCATGGTCGCAGCAAGGAAGTGCCTCCTTATTACGCGCAAAATAATTATTCCTCCACCTGACATTGGGGACCCACTGGACGGGCCACCGTATGTCGCGAAAAAAACGTTTCCCCCCTGACAGCTGGGACCCACCGGACGGGCCACCGTATTGCGCGAAAAAACATTCCACCTTATTACACAAAAAAATGAATACTCCCCCTGCTGGTTGGGACCCACCTTGGTGGGAGGCTGACTTGAGGGCTTACTAAGTTGACGGGGACGGAATGCTTTGTCAACTTAGTCAATATGAATGATTCTAGCTCGAGTGACCGTACGATGTCCATCCAACGGCCGTAGTGCTTCTTCAACCTCTCGTCTTATTGCTCCAGCCGCCCAAAGCAGCGCCGGTCGTGCCGCATGCTCCTGCCTCTCGTGGCCGGCTGTGCTGCCGCGGAGGCCTCACCGCCCCTACTATTCCCACCGCTGGCCAGGGCATCCCTCTACTCACCCACACCCCCTGTTATTCTGCGGCGACGACAGCCTCACACCGCAGCGAACCAGTGAACCCTCGTACTCCTCTACGTGTGGGCATCCACTGTCGTGTCTTCCCCGGCTCCTCGTCGTCCCTTTCCTACGCCTCGCCGTCGTCCACCGCCCTGGTGCTCTTGGCGTGGCGTGGTCAACGTGGTCAAGGAACGGCTTCCATGGGATGTGGACTGTATGTGGAGAGGCTCACAGCTGGGTTCACGGCTGATGCAAGGAAGTGCCTCCTTATTACGCGCAAAATAATTATTCCTCCACCTGACAGCGGGGACCCATCGGACGGGCCACCGTATTTCATGAAAAAATGTTTCCCCTGACTGCTCGGACCCACCAGCTATACCTCCGCACGCAAGGAAGTGCGTCCGGACAAAAAAACGATTATCCCCCCTGACTACTGGGACCCACCAGCTACATCTTCGCACGCAAGCAAGTGCTTGACAGTCGGGACCCACCTGGTCGAAGCGTACGTAGCATTGTCATTCTGGTCGCGAACGTGTACGTACATACTGGTCAACATAGAGGCGCGCACGTGTCGTAGTAGAGGCGCGCACGTAGCATGTACACGTACGTACAACGGCCAGTGTGCAAGAAAGAAAATACGGCCACGTAAGTACATACGGGCAGGGTCTCGAACGCCTACTCGCACATACGTACGACCAGGGTTCGTGTGCATGGCTGGGTCGGAATGAAGAAACTACATTGTCGTCGTGTTCATGGGGAGGCAACGGAATGCGTCGTGTTCATTGGGAGGAAACGGAACGTGTGGCAGCCAACCGGCTTGGACGGAACAGCCGATGGAAACGAGGCCTGGCGTACCGCAGAACAGAGGAAACGGCCTTGTGTTCGACCGGCCATGTTCGAAATGGAATCCTGTTCATCGGGAGGGGTCTGGCGTACCGCAAAACGGAGGAAACAGACTTCCTACGGTCGAAACGGCGGTCCTGTTGATCGGCAGGGGTGTGGCGTACCACAAAACGGAGGAAACGGACTTGTGTTGGAGCGCTACGGTCGAAACGGGGTTCCTCTTCATTGGGAGGGGTGTGGCGTACCGCAAAACAGGAGTCCACGGGATACTGTTCATCTCCACTGTCGACCCCCTCCAACCTCCACGGGCTACTATTCATCCACCATTGACCTCCTCCAACCTCTACCTGCGACTGTTCAGCCTCCACCACGTGCTACTCCACCGGCTACTGTTCAACCAACCCTCTCCACGAGCTCCTGTTCAACCACCCCTCCACGGGCTACTGTTCATCCAGCCCTCCACCGGCTACTGTTCATCCTGCCCTCCACGGGGTAGTCCTGTTCATCCAGCCCTCCACGGGCTCCTGTTCATCCAGCCCCAGTCGGCTCAATCAATCGGGGTCCTGTTCATCCAGCCCCAACCGGCTCAATCAATCGGGGTCCTGTTCATCCAGAGGCAACACCACGGGGTCCTGTTCATTCACCCCCACTGGGAACTGTTCATCCAAACCCCCCAGCAATGCTCACTGTTCATGCAGAGGCAGCATCGATCTACTTCAGTTAGCAACAGTAGCGAAGGAATCGCTCGATCGAGTTCCGTTAACAGCCGTCGATCAATCGCTCGGGTTTAGTACTGTGTAGCCTGCAGTGCAATCGCTCGGGTTCAGTTAGAGCCCAATGCCTCGCTCGGGTTCAGTTAGATCCCAACCTCTCACACCCACGTGCGTGCATGTATGAGAGAAACGCGCATCGCTCGGCCCCGACCACCCACCATAACCGGGAACACCCCGATATTTTCCTCACCCTCTCTTCTACCACGGTTTTTTCCGTCATGGACGGCTCAAAGAATGTCATGCAGCTGCGTCTCCGGCCCGCCCAGGACGAAAATCCCATTTTCTGTCATGATTTTTTGTCATAGAAGTAGGACCCCACCATATCTTTGATGATACCGGGTTTTGTCACAATTATCGTCCTACAAGTGTCATAAGTATGACAGAAAAAATTCGTTCGGCTGTGTCTTTTTTTTGTAGTGCAAGTTACTACTGAACTTCGTAGGTCCATGAGGACACGTTCCGCACCAGAGTGGTACGGCAACCCTGTCCTGGAAATCATGTTGTTAGACAACAGTGAACCTTCGAACTATGAAGAAGCGATGGTGGGCCCGGATTCCAACAAATGGCTTGAAGCCATGAAATCCGAGATAGGATCCATGTATGATCACAAAGTATGGACTTTGGTTGACTTTCCCGATGATCGGCATGCCATAGAAAATAAATGGATCTTTAAGAAGAAGACTGACGCGGATGGAAATGTTACCATCTATAAGGCTTGGCTTGTTGCTAAAAGTTATTGACAAGTTCAAGGAATTGACTATGATGAGACTTTATCTCCCGTAGCAATGCTGAAGTCCGTCCGAATCATGTTAGCAATTGCCGTATTCTATGATTATGAGATATGGCAAATGCACGTCAAAACGGTATTCCTTAATGGTTTTCTTAAGGAATAATTGTATATGATGCAACCAGAAGGTTTGGTCGATCCTAAGAATGCTAACAAGGTATGCAAGCTCTAGCGCTCCATCTATGGCCTGGTGCAAGCATCTCGAAGTTGGAATATTCGCTTTGATGAAGTGATCAAAGCGTTTGGGTTCATACAGACTTATGGAGAAGCCTGTATTTACAAGAAAGTGAGTGGGAGCTGTGTAGCATTTCTCATATTATATGTGGATGACATATTGTTGATGGGAAATGATATAGAACTCTTGGAAAGCATAAAGTCCTACTTGAACAAGTGTTTTTCAATGAAGGACCTTGGAGAAGCTGCTTACATATTAGGCATCAAGATCAATAGAGATAGATCAAGATGCCTCATTGGTATTTCACAAAGCACATACCTTGACAAGATATTGAAGAAGTTCAATATCGATCGGTCCAAGAAAGGGTTCTTGCCTGTATTGAAAGGTGTGATATTGAGCACAACTCAATGCCCGACCTCGGCAGAAGATAAAGAAAAGATGAGTGCCATCCCCTATGCCTCAGCCATAGGTTCTATTATGTATGCCATGCTATGTACCAGACCTGATGTGAACCTTGCCATAAGTTTGGTGGGGTGGTACCAAAGTGATCTCGGAATGGAACACTGGACAACAGTCAAGAACATCCTGAAGTACCTGAAAAGGACTAAGGATATGTTTCTCGTTTATGGAGGTGATGAAGAGCTCGTTGTAAAGGGTTACGTTGATGATAGCTTCGACACAGATCCGGATGACTCCAAGTCACAAACCGGATACGTGTATATTTTGAATGGTGGGGCAGTCAGCTGGTGCAGTTGCAAGCAAAGCATCGTGGCGGCATCTACATGTGAAGCGGAGTACATAGCTGCTTCTGAAGCAGCGCAGGAAGGAGTCTGGATGAAGTAGTTCATTATCGACCTAGGAGTTATTCCAAGCGCGTCGGGCCCGATGACTCTCTTCTGTGACAACACTGGAGCTATTGCCATTGCCAAGGAGCCCTGGTTTCACAAGAAGACCAAGCACATCAAGCACCATTTCAACTCCATTCATGGTTATATTCAAGATGGAAACATATATAATTGTAAAGTGCATACAGATCTTAATGTCACATATCTGTTGACTAAACCTCTTCCACAAGCAAAACATGATCAACACCAGAACTCTATGGGTGTTCGATTCATCACAATGTGTGACACCCCGAGACCGGTGCGCTAGGTGTCAGCCAGTTATCCGTCGTCGTTGCCATGTCATCTTCTTGCGTGTTGCATCTTGCCATGTCATCGTGTGTGTTGCATCAGCATGTTTTCAAAACTTGCATCCGTCCGAGTCCGCCGTCCTTTCCGTTCTCCGTTCTGAGCCCAGACACACTTGCACGAGCCCGCGGTGCCTCCGAATATTTATTTTGTGAGTGGCCAAAAAATATTCTCGGAATGGGATGAAACTTGTCATGTGGTCTTATTATAGTGTAGACAGGCCGCCTGCCAAATTTCATCGCATTCGGAGCTCGTTTGTAGCCCAACGGATATATATAGCGGCACTAGTCGTCAGTTATTTGGTCGGACGTTTTCGGTCTCCGAAAACCCCTGCGGGCCTCCCCTCTCTCCTCTCCTATCAGCTCTTGGCCTTTTGGCACAGCCCTTTAGCCCACCTACAAACCCCCTCCGCTCCAGACCGTCCGATCGCGATCCGGTGGCTCGAAACAGAGCTGAAAACCCCCAACCCTAGCTAAAACTGCTATAAAAGGAAGCCTACCCTGCCTATTTTGGAAACCAAGTCTCCTCCTCGGAACTCGTGCGCCATCAGCCTCCTTCCACCTCTTCCCCGCCACCAGGTGGCTCCAGCCGCCTCCTCCCACGCGCCAGGCCCGCGGGCCCGAGTCAAGCCCGCTCGAGCCCGAGCCGACCGCCTCCGCGGCCCGCGCCTCGCGCGCCCAGGATCCCGAGCAACCCGAGCCTCCTCCTGCCCGAGCGCTCTGCCCCACCGCCTTTCCAGGCCCGCCGCCGATTCAGGCCGCCGCCGTGCGGCCTCCCGTCGACCCGCCGGTGAGCTGAGGTTCATCGCCACCGCCGCAGATGAGCGCCGCCTCCCGTCGCCTACTTCTCCTCCCCGTCTTCTGCCTCTCCCTCATCTTGTCTCTACCCTGTAGGAGCCGCCGCCCGGAGCTCTCGCCGCCGGCGCCGCCGACCCCCTCGAGCTCGCCGGAGTTGCTCCCGTCGCCATAGTCACCAGAAATGGGGGCCTCGGGCCCAGATCCGTCGACCCCGCGCCCCAGCCCCGCCGCGCCGAGCCTATGCCTCGCCGGAGGACGAGCTCCCGTCGCCGCCTGGCGATCCCATCGCCCGAGCCGGATCCACGCCCGGACGAGACCCGATCCGCCTAGTCCAGCCCGGACCGGCCGGCTGGATCGGACCGGTCCCAAACCGCCTCGGTCTGGTCGAACCAGACCGACCCGTGAGAACCCTCCGAACCGCCGCCGCCTTGGTTTTTTGCGAACCGCCCTGAGCCGGCCTGTTGGGCCGATGTGAGCAACCTCACCCTTTCCTCCGCATGTGCGTCGTTTAGCTATCTTTCGCTCAGTTTTTCCTCTGTAAAAAATGCCTAAGTCCTTTTATGTCATGTATTTGTTGCATGTTTGCATGGCTCTAAATATTTGTGTTTATGTCCAAATTGAGCATATGATATGTCAAAATGATCGTGGTGATATGCTCTACACTTTGTTCCATTGTGCCATGCTCATTTAAGTTCTTCTAGATGCTCTAATCTCTGTTGCAAGAGTGCTACTTGTTATAAACTGTTGTTGCTTGTTATTTTCATGCCATGTTTGAGATGTGATAACTTGGTGCATGTTTGTCCAAATGATGCAAATGATATGTCAAAATGTTCATCATGAGATGCTCTACATGTTGGTTGCTATAGCATGCATGCTAGAGTTCATTTTGCCATGTTTATCTCTGTTGCAAAAGTGCATGTGGCTGTTAGGTTTTGTAACTTGTTACGAGATGCCTAGTCGAGGAGCTCTTTGCTATTGATGTGTTTGTTCCCATGTCACATGCCCATATGTTTTAGATTCCCCATCATGTGTTCATTGCTGTGATGCGAACCATTTGCCATGATATGCCTTGTGTTGACTTAAACATGCTCGCAAACATGCCATGATAATGTTAAAGTTTTAACACTTGGTGAAATTTCACTAAGTTTGGAATCTGTCTTATCCTGATGCTATGTTTGCTTGCTGTCCTAGGCAAATCCATGTTAGTTTTGGGGTGGCCATTGATCTTTCCTTGTTGTACATGTTATTGTCTATCCATTCATGCCATTACTTGCTCATATGGGTTGTTGTAGCTTATTTATTTCTTGCTCCCAAGTTGCTATAAAATATTGCTGTCAGGTTTTTAGTGTCATGATCAAAATGTTGTAGCTTGTTGCTATTGATCCATGCCTCCTATGGAGTTGCTCCAATGGAGTTGTTTGCTGTAGGATATGTCTAATTCATGTCCATGCTTCTTGTCACCATGTTTGAGTGCTGTAGAGTATATATATTTCTTGCTCCAAAGTTGCTATGTGGCTGTTAACTTCAGCTTGTTGTTATATCTTGTTTCATGTGTATCTTTTAGCCCGTTGCTCTGTTTTGGGTGTTCCTTATATGAAACTTGTGTGATTTTGCATGTAGAATCATAATATCATGTTGTTTACATGTTTTGAGTGAGTTTTCTTGATGTTTGGGTCCATCTTGCACCGTTGCCATGTTTGTCTTGTTTTGATCATATCTTCTAGGCCGTAGCTCCGAATTAAACAAACTTTATATGAAACTTGACTAGCATTTCGTGTAGATCATCATGGTGCATGTTAACCTGCTGTTTAACAACTTTAACTTAAGGTTTGTTCAGATCTGGACTAATTTCAAATTATGCATATGAGGACTTACCGGATTTGTTATATGTAGTTTCCGGCCTCATTTAAACTCGTTGGCTTGTGTTGTTTTGAGTGCTTCCTGCCTTGCCATGTTTTGCATCATATATAGAATTGTCTTGCATCCTACTTGGTTGTCCATATTATCATGTTCTTGTGATGTTTTTCTTTTTTTCCTACCTTGCCATGTATTGCTTCCTGTACAGACTTGTCTTACATCATACCTTGCCATGTATTGCATCATATATAGACTTGTGATGTTTTTCTGTGCTTCCTACCTTGCCATGTATTGCTTCCTGTATAGAATTGTCTTGCATCATACCTTGCCATGTATTGCATCATATATAGACTTGTGATGTTTTTCTGTGCTTCCTACCTTGCCATGTTTTGCTTCCTGTATAGACTTGTAGTGCATCCTATATAGAATTGTCTTGCATCATACTTGGTTGAGCATATTGTCATATCTCGTGTGGTGTGTTTACCGTGTTGCTTGCTTCTTCTCGTTAGTGCTTGTTCCGTAGCGATCGTGAGGATTCGTTCGTCTACCCGTGGTTCTTCTTCAAAGCTTCTTCTCCGTCTTCTTCATGGATCCGTTCTTCCTTGCGGGATCTCAGGCAAGATGACCATACCCTTGGATACCTTTACTATCATTGCCATGCTTAGTGTCTTGATGCTACCGTTACATGTCGCGGTACCCATCATTATTGTCAGCCTCTCCTTGTTGCTATGAAACCTCTAACCTTTGACACCTTCCTAGCAAAACCATTGTTTGGCTATGTCACCCACTTGCTTAGCCCCTCTTATAGCGTTGCTAGCTACAGGTGAAGATGAAGATCGTTCTAGGTGGGAACTTGTTGTTGGAATATCACAATATCTATTATTATTATTAACACACCTATATACTGGGCATGGGTGGAAGGCTTGGCCTTTTGCTCGGTGTTTTGTTCCTTGATTTTGCGTTCCTTACACGGTTGGGTATATAGGGACCCCTTGACACTTCGTCTTTGAATAAAACTCCTCCAGCAAGGCCCAACATTGGTTTTAATTTGCCTCATAATAACAACTTAATTAATTAATTAAATTGCATAAGGGGGACGCTCCTTGGAGATTCTTTTCTACATAGCAGGGGGGCCAGTGCTGATGGTGTTGGTCCCAAACGGGGAGCCTGCGGGGCCACCTCGAGGAAACTCGAGGGCTGGTTTTACCTGTAGCATCACCCATCCGGACGTGGCCTGAGACGAGATATGCGTCGGGAGGTCTTGCTGGACTTGTTTCAGCCACCTCGAGGAAATTCGAGGGCTACTATTAGGGTGTCGGCACGTCGGGAGGTCTTGCTGGACTTGTTTTACCATTGTCGAAATGTCTTGTGCACCGGGATGCCGAGCCTGATCGGATTTCCCTAAGATAAGGGGTGATGATATTATATTTATCACTTCAGCTGATCGTGAGAGCTTGTGATGGGCTAAGTTGGGACACCCCTGCAGGGTTATGATCTTTCGAAAGCCGTGCCCGTGGTTATGTGGCAGATTGGAATTTGTTAATGTCCGGTTGTAGAAAACTTGACAGAGGATCCGAAGTAAAACACACAACTGTGTGAGTAACCGTGACTGTCTCTTTTCACTTTGACAAGAGAACACGGTGGGGTTATGTTTGACTCGTAGGTAGTTCAGGATCTTTAGCGATCACTACTAGTTTGCGACCGTTTGCGTAGATGCTCATCTTATTCTTGTACTCGTAAGTTAGCCACCATATTTTGCTTAGCCGCTGCTGCAACCTCACCACTTTACCTCTTCCTACCCATTAAGCTTTGATAGTCTTGTTACCCATGGTTATGGGATTGCTGAGTGCTCGTGGCTCACAGTTACTACAACACCAGTTGCAGGTGCAGGTTTCAGATGTCTTGACGTGAGAGCGTTGATCGTTGTGTTGGAGTTCTTTCTTCTTCTTGTTCTTTAGTCTTGGGTTAGGTTCCGGGTCGGCAGCCTGGGATAGCAGATGGATGTCGTTGTTCTTTTCTTGTTTGCATCCGTAGTCGGATGCCTTGTGATGATGTTGATGTATTCATGTGATTTGTATGTATTGGTTGTATACCCCATGTATGTAGGAAATGGTACGATGTAATGATATCCATCTTGCTAAGCGCCCGAAATACGGTTGTGCCCCAATCACGTAAGTGTCACGTGATCGGGATAGAATCGCATCTTGGGCCTGACAAGTTGGTATCAGAGCCTCGACCGACCATAGAGACCCCTTGATTGATCGTAGTTTGGCCGTTGTTGAGTCTAGCAGAAAACTTTTTTGGAGTCTAGTTATATCGGAGATTAGGAATTCTTTTTACTCCTCTGCCCCTTCGTCGCTCTGGTGAGGAATCTTGACGTAGGTGTTTTGAATCACTCCTCTTCCCCTTCAAATTTTTTAGGACCTCATGGTTAGTTTTCGTTCGTTGCGTTGTCAGTTCTTGTCATCTGGTGCATCTCTCGTGAAGTGTTTTGACCCTCTTCTTCTTTGCAAGTTCAACCCTCAGTTCTTTTCCTTCTGACGGTGTTTTTCCCCCTCCGAAGCTGTCTTTCTTTTTCCCACCCGCCCACCCTTTTGCTTCTCGGAACGGAGTCCTTAACCGAGTATCCATCCTACTCGTGTGAATCCTTTGCATTTTTTACCAAGTTATTTCAACCGGTGAATTCTCGTCTAGCTCTTCATCATTCTTCTCTTTTCTCCCCGGTGAATTCTCCTCTCGTTTGATATTATTCATCTCTTTTCTTTCCGGTGGTTCCTATTCTATTAGTATTCGGTGTTCATCATATTATTTTTCCTCGGCTCAATTGCTTCACTTTGCTCGTTTACCTCTCTCCATCTAATTGTTCCGGTGTTCCAAAGACATCTCAAGAGATTTGTCTGTGATCCAATTAATTTGAGGTTGTCACCTCATTCCAGTTTTTCAATTGTTCCGATGCATCATCACCTTTGCATTCCATTTCAACGGAGTTTTCTCTTCGGTGGGCCCTAACCCACAGGCTTATTCCCTGGATCTTACCTGACTCTTCTAATTTTCCCGGAGTGTTCCGAAATTCTTTTTAAGTGTGACATAAGTATGGATTCCATCAGTCATATGCCTTCTCCAAGATCATTTTTAATTCTTTTCATCGTTCGTTCAACCTTTCTTCTTTTCATTAATCCGGAGTAGTTCTTGAATTCTTTTCATTGTGTTCCTCCGAAGGCCATCATGTCAGAAGATTTCTTCGTTCTCAGTTTTCAACTTCGTCCTCCAAATATTCTTCATTGATGCCTCTTTGTTCGTCTCACATTCGTCCGGTGCTCCGTTCAAGCATTCTTAATCAGTTCACGATTGCTTCGTTCTTGTCGTTCAAATTCCCTCAAGTGCTTTATTCTTCCTGGAGATTCATTCTCTTGTGTTCACTCAATTTCAATTTTTCACGGTGGCTTGTCCTCTTGCATCGTTCAATTGCATTCCTTACGGTGGTCATTCTCGTTCTTCACTCGATTTTAATTCTTCCCGATGGTTTGTTCTTTTCCTCACTCGGCTTTAATTCCTTACGGTGGTTCGTTCAACAATTCTTTTCCGATGTTACCATATCAATCCATTCATTTGTTTTCCATTACTACCGGTGTTTCATGAAGATTCTCGCAAGTCCGCGATATATCCCTATTTAATCATTTCAAGGAGAATAAGTAGTGTGCGAATCCATTGCTTCGCATCAATTTAATTGGTGGAGGATAACCATAACATAATTCTTATTCTTTTTCATCAAGTTGAATTAATTCCTTCCTTCCGAGTTTATTCTTGATGAATAAATTCTAGTTCCAAGTGCTTTAATCTTTTTCTCCCGGAGTTCAAAGTTTTACTCGGTTATCTCGTCGGAGGTCCTTTTCTAAATCACTGCAAGGCTTTAATCTTATTCTTTTCTTCCGTCATTTCTATATTCATCATCCTTTCGTTACCGGAGTCCTTCGTGGAGGTTCATCGCTATTCAATTCATTCTTCAAATATTCAGCTAATTCGTCTGGAGTAGCTCAAGCATTCTGTTTCTTTTGCCTCTCGAGTGCAAATAATTCTCTGTACTCTTTTGAAATGGAGTTTTGCATTTCTTTCTTCATTCTCAGCTAATCCATCTTTTCGTTGAGGCGGTAATTCACCTGAAGTTTTGAGATGATTTCTATAAGTCCACGACAAGCTTATTCTTTTGTTGTTGATTTTCTCAACAACTCCATTCAAGTCTTTCTCTTGAAGATCCTCTTCAAATTAATTCGTGGTAGAACTTGTGGTTCTATTATCTATTCTTTTATTCCATTCTTTCAATTATTTCGGAGTTATGGTGTTGTTCTTCTCGTCGTTTATCGTCATATTCTTAAGTTCAAGTTCTATTCTTTCCATTTCAGCCGGAGTGCTGCCTGAATTCCTTCGTTTGAATTCCTTTATGTCTCTTTTAACCGGAGTGGTTTCTTATTCATTATTATTCTTTTAACCTTTTGGTTCCCGTGGTATTCCTTCTTCATCTTGTTTAACGAAGTCTTTGCAACTTCGTTCATCTCCGTTGTATCCGTTCTTTCAAGTTATTCAACCTCTCAAGGTTCTTTGGTTTCACTCTTTTGTCCTCGAAGAACTTTGTTCTTCCTTTTTCCCTTCCGTCTCGTTCCTAAGATCTCGGGACAAGATCTCTTTTTATTAGGGGAGTGTTGTGACACCCCTAGACCGGTGCGCCAGGTGTCAGCCAGTTATTCGTCGTCGTTGCCATGTCATCTACTTGCGTGTTGCATCTTGCCATGTCATCATGTGTGTTGCATCAGCATGTTTTCAAAACTTGCATCCATCCGAGTCCGCCGTCCTTTCCGTTGTCCGTTCTGAGCCCAGACACACTTGCACGCGCCCGAGGTGCCTCCGAATATTTATTTTGTGAGTGGCCGAAAAATGTTCTCGAAATGGGATGAAACTTGTCATGTGGTCTTATTATAGTGTAGACAGGCTGCCTGCCAAATTTCATCGCATTCGGAGCTCGTTTGATAGCCCAACGGATATATATAGCGACACTAGTCGCCGGTTATTTAGTCGGACGTTTTTGGTCTCCAAAAACCCCCGCGGCCCCCCCCCCTCTCTCCTCTCCTATCAGCTCTTGGCCTTTTGGCACAGCCCTTTAGCCCATCTACAAACCCCCTCCACTCCGGACCGTCCGATCGCAATCCGGTGGCTCGAAACGGAGCTGAAAACCCCCAACCCTAGCTAAAACTGCTATAAAAGGAAGCCTACCCTGCCTATTTTGGAAACCTAGTCTCCTCCTCGAAACCCATGTGCCGCCAGCCTCCTTCCACCTCTTTCCCGCCGCCAGGTGGCTCCAGCCGCCTCCTCCCACACGCCAAGCCCGCGGGCCCGAGCCGACCGCCGCCGCGGCCCGCGCCCCGCGCACCGAGGATCCCGAGCGCCCTGAGCCTCCTCCTGCCCGAGCGCTCTGCCCCGCCGCCGTTCCAGGCCCGCTGCCGTTTCAGGCCGCCGCCGTGCGGCCTCCCGTCGACCCTCTGGCGACCTGAGGTTCATTGCCGCTGCCGCAGATGAGCGCCGCCTCCCGTCGCCTACTTCTCCTCCCCATCTTCTGCCTCTCCCTCATCTTGTCTCTACCCCGTAGGTGCCGCCGCCCGGAGCTCTCGCCGCTGGCGTCGCCGACCCCCTCAAGCTCGCCAGAGTTGCTCCCGTCGCCGCAGTCACCAGAAATGGGGGCCTCGGGCCCAGATCCGTCGACCCCGCGCCCCAGCCCCGCCGCGCCGAGCCTCTGCCTCGCCGGAGGACGAGCTCCCGCCGCCGCCTGGCGATCCCATCGCCCGAGCCGGATCCACGCCCGGACGAGAGCCGATCCGCCTGGTCCAGCCCGGACCGGCCGGCTGGATCGGACCGGTCCCAAACCGCCTCGGTCTGGTCAAACCGGACCGGCCCGTGAGAACCCTCCGAACCGCCGCCGCCTTGGTTTTTTGCGAACCGCCCCGGGCCAGCCTGTTGTGCCGATGTGAGCAACCTCACCCTTTCCTCCGCATATGCGTCGTTTAGCTATCTTGCGCTCAGTTTTTCCTCTGTAAAAAATGCCTAAGTCCTTTTCTGTCATATTTTTGTTGCATGTTTGCATGGCTGTAAATATTTGTGTGTATGTCCAAATTGAGCATATGATATGTCAAAATGATCGTGGTGATATGCTCTACACTTTGTTCCATTGTGCCATGCTCATTTGAGTTCGCCTAGATGCTCTAATCTCTGTTGCAAGAGTGCTACTTGTTATAAACTGTTGTTGCTTGTTATTTTCATGCCATGTTTGAGATGTGATAACTTGGTGCATGTTTGTCCAAATGATGCAAATGATATGTCAAAATGTTCATCATGAGATGCTCTACATGTTGGTTGCTATAGCATGCATGTTAGAGTTCATTTTGCCATGTTTATCTCTGTTGCAAAAGTGCATGTAGCGGTTAGGTTTTGTAACTTGTTACGAGATGCCAAGTTGAGGAGCTCGTTGCTATTGATGTGTTTGTTCCCATGTCACATGCCCATATGTTTTAGATTCCCCATCATGTGTTATTTGTTGTGGCGCAAACCATTTTCCATGATATGCCATGTGTTGACTTAAACATGCTCGCAAACATGCCATGATAATGTTACTGTTTTAACACTTAGTGAAATTTCACTAAGTCTGGAATCTGTCTTATCCTGATGCTCTGTTTGCTTGATGTCCTAGGCAAATCCATGTTAGTTTTGGGGTAGCCATTGATTATTCCTTGTTGTACATGTTATTGTCTATCCATTCATGCCCTTACTTGCTCATATGGGTTGCTGTAGCTTATTTATTTCTTGCTCCCAAGTTGCATAAAATTTTGCTGTCAGGTTTTTAGTGTCATGATCAAAATGTTGTAGCTTTTTGCTATTGATCCATGCCTCCTATGGAGTCGCTCCAATGGAGTTGTTTGTTGTAGGATATGTCTACTTCATGTCCATGCTTCTTGTCACCATGTTTGAGTGCTGTAGAGTATATATTTCTTGCTCCAAATTTGCTATGTGGCTGTTAACTTTAACTTGTTATATCTTGTTTCATGTGTATCTTTTAGCCCGTTGCTCCGTTTTGGGTCTGCCTTATATGAAACTTGTGTGATTTTGCATGTAGAATCATAATATCATGTTTTTTACGGGTTTGGAGTGAGATTGCTTGATGTTTGGGTGCATCTTGCACCGTTGCCATGTTTGTCTTGTTTTGCTCATATCTTCTAGGCCGTAGCTCCAAATTAAACAAACTTTATATGAAACTTGACTAGAATTTCGTGTAGATCATCATCGTGCTTGTTAACCTGCTGTTTAACAACTTTAACTTAAGGTTTGTTCAGATCTGGACTAATTTCAAATTATGCATATGAGGACTTACCGGATTTGATATATGTAGTTTCCGGCCTCATTTAAACTTGTTGGCTTGTGTTGTTTTTGAGTGCTTCCTGCCATGCCATGTTTTGCACCATATATAGAATTGTCTTGCATCCTACTTGGTTGTGCATATTGTCATGTTCTTGTGATGTTTTTCTGTGCTTCCTACCTTGACATGTATTGCTTCCTGTATAGACTTGTCTTGCATCATACCTTGCCATGTATTGCATCATATATAGACTTGTGATGTTTTTCTGTGCTTCCTACCTTGCCATGTATTGCTTCCTGTATAGACTTGTCTTGCATCATACCTTGCCATGTATTGCATCATATATAGACTTGTGATGTTTTTCTATGCTTCCTACCTTGCCATGTTTTGCTTCCTGTATAGACTTGTAGTGCATACTATATAGAACTGTCTTGCATCATACTTGGTTGAGCATATTGTCATGTCTCATGTGGTGTGTTTACCGTTTTGCTTGCTTCTTCTCGTTAGTGCTTGTTCCGTAGCGATCGTGAGGATTCGTTCGTCAACCCGTGGTTCTTCTTCAAGGCTTCTTCTCCGTCTTCTTCATGGATCTATTCTTCCTTGCGGGATCTCAGGCAAGATGACCATACCCTTGGATACCTTTACTCTCATTGCCATGCTTAGTGTCTTGATGCTACAGTTACATGTCACGCTACCCATCATTATTGTCAGCCTCTCCTTGTTGCCATGAAACCTCTAACCTTTGACACCTTCCTAGCAAAACCATTGTTTGTCTATGTCACCCGCTTGCTCAGCCCCTCTTATAGCATTGCTAGCTGCAGGTGAAGATGAATATCTTTCCAGGTGGGAACTTGTTGTTGGAATATCACAATATCTATTATTATTATTAACACACCTATATACTGGGCATGGGTGGAAGGCTTGGCCTTTTGCTCGGTGTTTTGTTCCACTCATGCCACCTTAGGCGCCGATAAACCGGCATTATGTTCCCTGATTTTGTGTTCCTTACACAGTTGGGTATATGGGGACCCCTTGACACTTCGTCATTGAATAAAACTCCTCCAGCAAGGCCCAACATTGGTTTTAATTTGCCTCATAATAACAACTTAATTAATTAATTAAATTGCATAAGGGGGACGCTCCTTGGAGATTCTTTTCTACATAGCAAGGGGGGCCAGTGCTGATGGTGTTGGTCCCAAACGGGGAGCCTGCGGGGCCACCTCGAGGAAACTTGAGGGCTGGTTTTACCTGTAGCATCACCCATCCGGACGTGGCCTGAGATGAGATACGCGCGGCTACTGTCAGGGTGTCGGCACGCCGGGAGGTCTTGCTGGACTTGTTTTACCATTGTCGAAATGTCTTGTGCACCGGGATGCCGAGCCTGATCGGATTTCCCTAAGATAAGGGGTGATGATATTATATTTATCACTTCAGCTGATCGTGAGAGCTTGTGATGGGCTAAGTTGGGACACCCCTACAGGGTTATGATCTTTCGAAAGCCGTGCCCGCGGTTATGTGGCAGATTGGAATTTGTTAATGTCCGGTTGTAGAAAACTTGACAGAGGATCCGAAGTAAAACACACAACTGTGTGAGTAACCGTGACTGTCTCTTTTCACTTTGAGAAGAGAACACAGTGGGGTTATGTTTGACTCATAGGTAGTTCAGGAACTTTAGCGATCACTACTAGTTTGCGACCGTTTGCATAGATGCTCATCTTATTCTTGTACTCGTAAGTTAGCCACCATATTTTACTTAGCCTCTGCTGCAACCTCACCACTTTACCTCTTCCTACCCATTAAGCTTTGATAGTCTTGTTACCCATGGTTATGGGATTGCTGAGTGCTTGTGGCTCATAGTTACTACAACAACACTTGCAGGTGCAGGTTTCCGATGTCTTGACGTGAAAGCGTTGATCGTTGTGTTGGAGTTCTTTCTTCTTCTTCTTCTTCAGTCTTGGGTTAGGTTCCGGGTCGGCAGCCTTGGATAGCAGATGGATGTCGTTGTTCTTTTCTTGTTTGCATCTGTAGTCGGATGCCTTGTGATGATGTTGTTGTATTCATGTGATTGGTAGGTATTGGTTGTATCCCCCATCTATGTATGAAATGGTACGATGTAATGATATCCATCTTGCTAAGCGCCCGAAATGCGGTTGTGCCCCAATCACGTAAGTGTCACGTGATCAGGATAGAATCGCATCTTGGGCCTGACACAATGTAACTAGATTATTGACTCTAGTGCAAGTGGGAGACTGTTGGAAATATGCCCTAGAGGCAATAATAAAATGGTTATTATTATATTTCCTTGTTCATGATAATTGTCTATTGTTCATGCTATAATTGTATTATCTAGAAATCGTAATACATGTGTGAATACATAGACCACAACATGTCCCTAGTGCGCCTCTAGTTGAGTAGCTCGCTGATCAATAGATGGTTACGGTTTCCTGACCATGGACACTGGATGTCATTGATGACGGGATCACATCATTAGGAGAATGATGTGATAGACAAGACCCAATCCTAAGCATAGCACAAGATCGTGTAGTTCATCTACTAAAGCTTTTCCATTGTCAAGTATCTTTTCGTTAGACCATGAGATTGTGCAACTCCCAGATACCGTAGGGGTACTTTGAGTGTGCCAAACGTCAAAACGTAACTGGGTGACTATAAAGGTACACTACGGGTATCCCCAAAAATATCTATTGGGTTGGCACGAATCGAGACTGGGATGTGTCACTCCGTAGGACGGAGAGGTATCTCTGGGCCCACTCGGTAAGACATCATCATAATGAGCTCAGTGTGACTAAGTAGTTACTCACGGGATGATGCATTATGGAACAAGTAAATAGACTTGCCGGTAACGAGATTGAACAAGGTATAGGGATAACGACGATCGAATCTCGGGCAAGTATCATACCGGTAGACAAAGGGAATTGTATACGGGATTGATTGAATCCTTGACATCGTGGTTCATCCGATAAGATCATCGTGGAACATGTGGGAACCAACATGGGTATCCAGATCCAGCTGTTGGTTATTGGCCGGAGAGATGCCTCGGTCATGTCTGCATGGTTCCCGAACCCGTAGGGTCTACACACTTAAGGTTCGACGACGCTAGGGTTATAGGGAATGTATGTACGTGGTTACCGAATGTTGTTCGGAGTCCCAGATGAGATCCCAAACGTCACGAGGAGTTCAGAAATGGTCCGGAGGTAAAGATTTATATATGGGAAGTCCAGTTTCAGTCACCGGAATGGTTTCAGTGGTTATCGGTATTGTACCGGGTCAACCAAAAGGTGTCCGAATGTCCAACGGGTGGGGCCACCTGCCCCAAGGGGCTTAATAGTCTGAATATGGGAGGGAACCAGCCCCTAGTTGGCTGGTGCGCCCCCCCCCAAGGGCCCAAGGCGCCTAGGGTTTGGAAACCCTAGGTGGTGGGGGCGCACCACCTGCTTGGGGGGCAAGTTCCCCCCACCTAGTCGCCCCCCTCTAGATCTCATCTAGAGGGGCCGACCCCCTCTCCCCTTCCCCTATATAAAGTGAGGGGTTGGGAGGGCATCCGCACCTGATCCCTGGCGCAGCCCTGATACGTCCAAAACGTATCTATAATTTCTGCTTGCTCCATGCCTCTTTTGGGTGATATTGCTATGATATTTATACACTTCCATACACTTTTGATCATATTTGGACTAACCTATTAACTCAGTGCACCCCAGTGCCAGTTTCTGTTTTCGGCTGTTTTTGTATTTCAGGTTTTCACATTACGAGAATTGCCAGGAAAAATCCAGAAAAATTATATAAAAAATCAGCGTTCCAGAAGCTACCTTGCGCCCGAAGTACAGCCGGGGGGGGGGGCACCAGGGCTCCAGGCGCCCTGGCGGCGCCCCCCCCCCGGGCCACGTCGGGGGGTGCCTGGGCTCCCCCGAGGCTCCTCCGATGCCCCCCTTTGGCATATATTTAAAGCGTCTCCCGAAACCCTCGAGACGGGAACTCTTTTTCGCGATCTCATCTCTGTTCCGCTGTCGCCGCCGCTTCCAAGATCGGGAGCACCAGGAGAACTCTTCCCGGCACCCTGCCGGAGGGGAGGATCACCACCGGGAGCCTCTCCACCATCATGGACGCCTCCCAGATGAGTTGTGAGTAGTCTCCCTTGGACCATGGGTCCATGACCAGTAGCTATGTGATGTTCTCCTCCCGTTCTTGTGCTTCACTAATTAGTCCTCGTGAGCTGCCCTACATGATCGAGGCACATATGTAATCCTTATGCTGTTGCTATGATGAGTTTGCTGGGATCCGATGGATTATGAGATTACGTTCAGATTGTGTTTGAGTAATATATTTGATTCACCTCTTTTATATTTATGTTCGTAAGTAATTCTTGCATGTTCTCCGTTGTTATTTATTGCTTTGGCCAAGTAGTAGGTAGTGACTCCAAGAGGGAACGTTATGCTTGATTGTGGGTTCATGCCCCCTCGATGACTAGTTTGAGTGACAGAAACATGAGTCTAGGGGATGTGCTGTTGCCACAAGGGGGAAAACAACGGTGCTTGTGCCCGCGGGTGCAAGGATTGTTTACTTTACGCAAAGTTATTTTAATGCAGTTGTCTGTTGCTTTGAGTTTACACTATGGGTGGGGCTCGCAACTTAATACCAGCGAGATGTTCTGGATAGATATCTCAATGTGGATGATTAGTAGTAGATATTGATGGATTTTGGTCTACTTACTTTGGCGTACCGCCCATGCTTTGAACCTCTACCTTTCTTGCAATGTAGTCAGCATTGGTTTGCGCACATGGTCCTGTCAATTGCCCAGCTGTAATTCGTTTACCTCACATAGCTGTTTTATCGTCTTTTGGGAGAGAGACATCACTAGTGAACATCATGAGACTCCGGTCCATATTACCATCATTGATCACATCCGCTATTTACTTTTCCGCTATTTACTTACTATTGCAATTATACCTATCACTATTATCACTTGCGTCTGATCCTTTGTAAACTACAAGGCCGGAGGGATTGACAACCTCTCTGTACTCGTTGGGAGCAAAGTTATTTGTATCTGTGTGTAGGTCCACGTTGATTGCTAATATCTGGCGCCGTTAGCAGTTGACACCTTCTTGTTGAAACTAGGAGTCTCTGGGAAATCGATCCTTGGTATTGCCAAGGGAAATCTTCTGCTACACTGCATCTCTAACCTTCCACTTGGGGTAACCAACGAGGGGCGAGAAGCCTAGCAAAGCAATTTCTGGCGCCGTTGCCGGGGACTCCACTCTTCAGGATAGGGGAGTTGCACGCTATCTTTTACCTTTGCTTTTAGTCTTGTTAGTTTACCTTACAGTTTTTGCTTTAGTATCCTTTATCAAAAATTACATAAATTTTTTTTTGCTTTTCTGTTAGTAGTCCTTTCTGTTTAGCCAAACATGTTAGGATTTGGTGCTTTGAGGGAATCAGAAGTTCTAGATTTCCATCAAAGGGATGGAGAAAATATGAAGAAGGCATGGGACAGAATTTCTGATGCACATAGGAGAATTATGCCTTGGATACCTATAAAAATTGTGCTTAGGAATTTTTACCATGGTCTTTTTAAATGGTGTAAACACTCACTTGACATTATAGCTGAGGGAGATTTCCTAGAATGTGATGAAGCTAGAGCTCTTGAAATCATACATGGTCTATCTAGTTACTTTGTTTATGATCATAATTTTGATACTATCATAGATAGACTTGTGACTATTGAAAAGAGAATGGATGCTCTAGACTTAATGAAAGTAGAGAAACCCAAACCCAATAAGAGAGATATTTTGGAAATAGATAATGATTGGGAGCCTCTTGTTAGGATTGGTATCTCTAATCAAGACTTCCTTGCTTATTGTGATATTGGATCTATGGTTTCTACTATGCCAAAAATTGTTCATGATTCTTTAAAATTTAACATGGATAGATTATCATCTCATCATGAACACACTAATGGAGATATTTCTGAAATCCAGGGAAGAATAAAAGATGTACCAGTTAAATTCCTTAAAGGGATTGCAATGATTGATTTCTTCATCATGGAGCCAAACCAAGGGAATATAGTGCTTGGAAGGGACTTCCTCCGAGCAGTAAAAGGCTTCATTGATATAGGTAAGGGACAAATCCGTTTGCGCGGAAAGGCAAAAGGTGTGTACCCCTTTCCTAGAAGGAACAAGAGTAAACTTGTTGAGGAACCATTTGAAGCAATCTATAGCTCCGATAATTATGATGGTTATTGATTCCTCTATGCATTATGCCTAGCTTAAAGGCATAAAAGAAAGCGCTTTTGGGAGGCAGCCCACATGAATAAAAAAATTATTTTTGCTTTTGTTGTGTCTTGATGTTGTTTACTACTGTAGCATCATCATTGTATCTTTGCTTTTCATATTTGTGCCAAGTATAGCCTCTGATTGCTAGAAAGTTCAAAAGTTGTGAGGTGCTGTCCATGAAACAGATTCTGTCCTTGGATAGAAAAATTCGTATAAAATCACCAGACCATCTTTTTGGTCTGAATTTATTCGACAGCGTTCTCTATATAATTGTCTTTCGTGCGTCTGTTCTGAGTTTTTTGATTTGAGTTGAAGAAGTTCCCCGAACAAATCATTTACTACCTGCTGTTCTGTTTTTCACAGATTCTGTCCTGTTTTGCCTTTCCTTCATTTTGCACACCTAGAGCTTGCTTTTCTTTGCAAAAACCTTTTGGCAATCTTGAGAAACAGTAGACCTTCAAAAATATCTTTATTTCCAGCAAGGTATAATTATTTTATTATGGGTACTAACCTCACTAATCAGATTATGATGAGTTATGTATGAAGGGAGTTTTCAAGTGTGCGAGGGAAGATGATAAAAAGATCCAGGAGTGTCAAACGCTCAAGCTTGGGGATGCCCCCATGCACCCCCAAGAAATATTCAAGGAGACTCAAGCGTCTAAGCTTGGGGATGCCCCCGTGCATCCCCTTCTCCATCAACATTATCAGATCGTCTTTCGTTCCACTATATTTTAATCACTTCATGTGTTATGTGCTATGCTTGGAGCGTCTTGCTTTTAATTTTTTCTAGTTTTCCATAACGAGTCAGAACTCAGCGTTCTTTATGTGGGAGAGAAACACACTCCACTTCTACCTAGAACATAACATAGAATTTTCATGCCTATCTTTGCTGTGTGTGTTCTTTGTCTTTTAATAGCTACTACCATGCTCTGCTCTTAGTATTCATGCTTATCTTTTCGAAGAGCTTTTGTTTAGTTGGTTGCTTGAACTCTCTTTATCTACCATGCTCACCTTATTAAGAGAGTTTGCTTCCGTTGCATTGGTTGATATGTCTATGATAAAGATGCTACGTGCATAATGGCGCTTGGTAGTTCAGGTTTTCTTATGGTTAGTCTCAAATAGCTGGGGGATTCTCAATGTGTTATTGGAGTACCAACATGATTTGTTTGCCAATGATGTGGTTTGGTTTAGTAATATCTTCCCTCAAGAATTTATTTTGATTGACTTGGCGTATGCTCACGCATATTTAAGACTGTAAAGAAAGTCTGTCAAGCCTTGATGATCTTTTATTTCTAAGTAGCGATATAACTTCCATGCCTGATTCAATGTTGCTTTGTCGCTCTGCATGATTATGACCGTCATTGCTCTCTTAGTTGGTCGCTCCCAGTCTTTTGCTAACCTCCACCTGTACTAAGCAGACTGACTGCTTGTCCATCCACATCCTTTTAAACCAGTTATGCCATATGAGTCCACCATACCTACCTATATGTGGTATTTCACCGCCACTCCAAGTAAATTTACATGTGCTACCTTTAAAACCTTCAGTTTTTGAAATACATAGCTCATGGGAAAGTAGCTTAAAAACTATTGTGGTAAAGAATATGTTGCTTATGTATCTTATTTCTTATAAGTTGCTTGCTGAGCGGTAACCATGTTTCTGGGGACGCCATCAACTGTTACACTTTTGTTGAATATCATGTGAGTTGCTATGCATGTTCGTCTTGTCTGAAGTAAGGGTGATTTGCCATGGGTTGAATGGTTTGAGTATGCATATTGTTAGAGAAGAACTTTGGGCCGCCAACCAAAGCCATGTATCATGGTGGAAGTTTTAGCTTGGACATTAATCCACAATCTCTTATGAGAATATGCTTAAGCATTAAAGAGGAGTCCATTATCTATTTTCTATGTTGTCCCGGTATGGATGTCCTCAAGTTGAGATCTATCAAAAACGAGAAATCAAATGTGATCTATCTCCTTGGACCTTTGTACAGGTGACATAGAGGTACCCCTTTGTGACACTTGGTTGAAACATATGTAATGCAATGATAACCTATGGAAATCCGAGCTAATTAGGACAAAGTGCGAGCACTATTGGTATTCGATGCATGAGGCTTGCAACTTATAGGATGTCTTATGCATGACACATATGAAGTACTACTACCGTTGACAAAATTGCTTCTATGTTTTCAAAATAAAAAGCTCTAGCACATAAGTAATCCCTGCTTCCCTCTGCGAAGGGCCATTCTTTTACTTTTATGTTGAGTCTCCACCTTCTTTTAAAAGCACCAACTACTGAGAGCATGATTGTCATTCTGAGTGTAATGTGCATTGTCCCAAAGTAGCATTGTCTTTTGCATGATTGTGATATCGTTTATTTTGAAATCATTGTATCTAGTCATCACTTAAACCTTGAAGGTGCCCCTGCATTTATGTTTTGCTTCACTAAAGGGGGCAAGCTAGATATCACTTTATCATATTTGCACATCATGTTCATTGCAAATATTTTTGATGTTTCAGTATCATATTGTAAAACTTTCAGTTCTTTGTGATTTTCTTATGAGGCAACTTAATTACTACAGATTCATTGTCTCAGTAAGCTTTTGGCATATGACTATGAGTAAGTCCTATATGGTTAATAGCATGTCACCATAGAAATTATTCTTGTTATCATTTACCTACTCGAGGACGAGCAGGAATTAAGCCTGGGGATGTTGATACGTCCAAAACGTATCTATAATTTATGCTTGCTCCATAACTCTTTTGGGTGATATTGCTATGATATTTATACACTTCCATACACTTTTGATCATATTTGGACTAACCTATTAACTCAGTGCACCCCAGTGCCAGTTTCTGTTTTCGGCTGTTTTTGTATTTCAGGTTTTCACATTACGAGAACTGCCAGGAAAAATCCAGAAAAATTATATAAAAAATCAGCGTTCCAGAAGCTACCTTGCGCCCGAAGTACAGCCAGGGGGGGCACCAGGGCTCCAGGTGCCCTGGCGGCGCCCCCCCCCTGGGCCGCGCCGGGGGGGCGCCTGGGCCCCCGAGGCTCCTCGAATGCCCCCCTTTGGCATATATTTAAAGCGTCTCCCGAAACCCTCGAGACGGGAACTCTTTTTCGCGATCTCATCTCTGTTCCGCCGCCGCCGCCGCTTCCAAGATCGGGAGCACCAGGAGAACTCTTCCCGGCACCCTGCCGGAGGGGAGGATCACCACCGGGAGCCTCTCCACCACCATGGACGCCTCCCGGATGAGTTGTGAGTAGTCTCCCTTGGACCATGGGTCCATGACCAGTAGCTATGTGATGTTCTCCTCCCGTTCTTGTGCTTCACTAATTAGTCCTCGTGAGCTGCCCTACATGATCGAGGCACATATGTAATCCTTATGCTGTTGCTATGATGAGTTTGCTGGGATCCGATGGATTATGAGATTATGTTCAGATTGTGTTTGAGTAATATATTTGATTAACCTCTTTTATATTTATGTTCGTAAGTAATTCTTGCATGTTCTCCGTTGTTATTTATTGCTTTGGCCAAGTAGTAGGTAGTGACTCCAAGAGGGAACGTTATGCTTGATTGTGGGTTCATGCCCCTCGATGACTAGTTTGAGTGACAGAAACATGAGTCTAGGGGATGTGTTGTTGCCACAAGGGGGAAAACAACGGTGCTTGTGCCCGCGGGTGCAAGGATTGATTACTTTACGCAAAGTTCTTTTAATGCAGTTGTCTGTTGCTTTGAGTTTACACTATGGGTGGGGCTCGCAACTTAATACCAGCGAGATGTTCTGGATAGATATCTCAAGGTGGATGATTAGTAGTAGATATTGATGGATTTAGGTCTACTTACTTTGGCATACCGCCCATGCTTTGAACCTCTACCTTTCTTGCAATGTAGTCAGCATTGGTTTGCGCACATGATCTTGTCAATTGCCCAGCTGTAATTCGTTTACCTCACATAGCTGTTTTATCGTCTTTTGGGAGACAGACATCACTAGTGAACATCATGAGACTCCGGTCCATATTACCATCATTGATCACATCCGCTATTTACTTTTCCGCTATTTACTTACTATTGCAATTATACCTATCACTATTATCACTTACGTTTGATCCTTTGTAAACTACAAGGCCGAAGGGATTGACAACCTCTCTGTACTCGTTGGGAGCAAAGTTATTTGTATCTGTGTGCAGGTCCACGTTGATTGCTAATATCTGGCGCCGTTAGCAGTTGACACCTTCTTGTTGAAACTGGGAGTCTCTGGGAAATCGATCCTTGGTATTGCCAAGGGAAATCTTCTGCTACACTGCATCTCTAACCTTCCACTTGGGGTAACCAACGAGGGGCGAGAAGCATAGCAAGCCCTCCCCCTCTCCAACTCATCCTCCTCCTTCCGTAGCGCTTAGCGAAGCCCTGCCGAAGTACCACGCTCCTCTACCACCACCACGTCGTCGTGCTGCTGCTGGATGGAGTCTTCCCCAACCTCTCCCTCTCTCGTTGCTGGATCAAGGCGTGGGAGACGTCATCGGGCTGCACGTGTGTTGAACGTGGAGGCGCCGTTGTTCGACGCTTAGATCGGATTCGGCCGCGATCTGAATCGCTTCGTGTACGACTCCACCAAGCGCGTTCTTGCAATGCTTCCGTATCGTGATCTTCACAGTTATGAAGATGCACTCCCCTCTCTCGTTGCTAGTCACTCCATAGATTGATCTTGGTGATGCGTAGAATTTTTTTGCATTTCTGCAACGATCCCAACAGTTACTGATGGCTTGAACATCCTTTCCACAAAGGTTTTAGGCAAGACTGGGTCGTGTTTAGCACCCACACGAGCAAGTATATCCGATGCCTGGTTACTGTCCCGAGCTACATAGTGAAATTCCAGCCCCTCAAATCGAGCTGATATTTTTAATATGGTGTTTCAATAAGCTACCATCTTTGAATCCTTCGCATCAAATTCTCTGTTTACCTAAGATATGGGGAGGTTTGAGTCTCTGCGCACCTGAGGCATTGTATACCCATGGATACGGCCATGCAGAAACTGTGCAGTAATTCCCCATATTCAGCCGCGTTATTTAAGTCTGTGTACATGATCTACAACATGTAGCGGACCGTATCCCCTATTGAGGATATCAAGATGACGCCGGGCCCCAACCCGAATAGCATTTTGGAACTGTCGAAATACATGGTCCAGTGGGAGTATGTTCCGTACTCTTTACGGAGTTCGGCTTCAGTCCATTCCACAACGAAGTTGGCCAACACCTGGGACTTAATAGTCCGGCGTGGTTTGTATGTTATTTCGAATGGTAAGAGCTCGATGGCTCATTTGGCTATGCGTACAGTGGCATCTTTATTGTTTATGATATCGTTGAGTGGTACTTGGGATGCCAATGTGATCGAACACTCTTGAAAGTAGTGTTGGAGCTTCCAAGATGCCATGAATACCGCATAGGTAATTTTCTTGTAATGGGGGTATCGTGATTTGCACGGTGTGAGAACCTCGGATACATAGTATACGGGTTTTTGAACGGGGAATTTATGTCCCTCTTCATCTCGTTCGATGACGAGCACTTCGCTCACTACCTAATGAGTGGTGGAGATATAAAGCAGCATTGGCTCGCCAACACCTGGAGCGGCTAGGATTGGGTTACCCGCTAATAAGGTTTTTATTTCCTCCAGTCCGGCCATGGCCGCATCCGTCCATTCAAAGTTGTCTCTTTTCCTCAGTAGTCTATAAAGCGGTAGTGCTTTCACTCCTAATGTGGAGATAAAGCGGCTCAAGGCCGCTACGCAACCTGCTAGCTGTGACAGGGCCCGGATTTTAGCTGGGTTCGCTTCAATTCCTCTATGGGATACGATGAACCCTAATAGCTTTTCGGCCAGAACGCCGAAGACGCATTTTTCCGGATTGAGCCGTATGTCATATGTTCATAGGTTATCGAACGTAAGGCGGAGATCATCCACCAATGTTTCAATGTGTTTAGTCTTTATGACTATGTCGTCAACATATGCTTCCACTGTCTTGCCAATTCTTTTCTCTAAGCATGTTTGAATCATGCGTTGATATGTGGCACCAGCATTTTTGAGTCCAAATGGCATAGTGTTTAAGCAAAAGGGGCCATTCGGGGTGAGTCCAAATGTGCCAATTTATTTCATGGTATCCGAAGTAGGCATCAAGGAAACACAATGAGTCATGTCCTGCGGTTGGATCGAAAATTTGATCAATGCGGGGTAGTGGAAAAGGATCCTTAGGGCAAGCCTTGTTTAAGTCTATGAAGTCGACACAAAGGCGCCAAGATTTGTCCTTCTTTGTCACCATGACTAAGTTGACTAGCCAGTCCGGGTTATTGATTTCCCTTATGAATCCGGCTTCCAGTAGCTTGGCTAGCTCTTCCCCCATAGCTTGTCTTTTGGGTTCGGAAAATCATCGTAATGACTGCTTGACTGGCTTGAACCCTTTGATAATGTTGAGGTTGTGTTCGGCCAGCCTGCGTGGGATTCTTGGCATATTTGAAGGATGCCAAGCAAATATGTCCCAGTTTTCGTGAAGGAAGGTGCGCAAAGCGCTGTCTACCGCCGGATCCAGCTGTGCCCCAATGGATGTCGTTTTATTAGGGTCCGTTGGGTGCACTTGGAATTTTACAATTTCATCTTCTGGCTTAAAAGAGGTAGATTTCAATCATTTTTCAAGGACTACGTCGTCCCTATCCACCGTAGATTGTAAGGTGGTTGTCGGATTCAGGGCTCCGCAAAACCCATTAAGTTCGAACACTGGGGCGTGAACGAAGATCTCTCCCACTCACGTCTACCTAGCGCCTCACTCTCGTCTCGGTGGAAGGATTCAAACAAACAGCGAACAAACACACAAGAGTTTATCCAGGTTCGGGACACCGCGAGGCGTAAGACCCTACTTCCTGCTTTGGTGGATTGGCTCCGGGTGAGCTAGAGTATGAACTGGTACAAGGGTTCCTAAGCTCAGGAGGTGAGCTCAAGAGAGCCAGGAGGCTAGTGTTCTTGCTCCTTGTGCGGTGGCAAAGTGTGTGAGTCGATCACCTTCCTAGTGGGAATCCTAGCAACTTATATAGGCGGCCAGGATCCTCTTCCCTCGAAATGTTTAGGCGGGAAGGGATTCCACAACGCCCATTTTCGAGCGGGAACACAAGGACGTTCCTACCCTGACAAAAGCAGTCTTCGCCTGCCAAAGGATCATGCGATGACGAGGTGGTGGGCTCGACGATGACATCCTTCTTGTCGTCCTTGCGGTCTTCGGTCTCGTTGCACCAATGAGGAAACCTTTGCCCCGCTCCTCGAGAACTTGCGGCTGCGCTGTCCCCCTTGCACCAAAATGGTAACTGCACCGCTGGCGGACGCTGGCACCCGCTGGCGCGGTGCGTCACTGCTGACATCACTGCCTCCTCCTGAGGCAGGCTTGGCCTTGGATTCTCCGCCCCTCCGGAACGACTTGCCGAGGCCGCTCCCGAGGAGGTCTTGGCGTCGTTCTCCACGCGAGGCCTGGCCACTCGCGAGGGTCTTGAGCAGTTAGTCGAGTAGCTGGGCCATACCAGGCCGCTTGTAGGAGCGCGTCGCGGCCGGCAGATAGGCAAGTCTGGGTACCCTAGTTCCCAGGACGCTGATAGTAGCCCCCGGGCCCAAGGCGCGCGCGGAGTTGGCTTCGGGGCGAAGCCTTATGCGAGGACGAAGCGCCGCGGGCCCTAAGAGGCTGCGGGCTAGGCCGGCGCGCAATTTGTTGGATGGGACGTGGCGGCTCCACTTCCCACGCAACCTTGGCGATCGTGCGATTTGACAACTCCTTGGCGCGAGTGACGAGGGAGTAATGGCTGCGACACCATTGGCTGGCGGTTGGGCTCCTCCACCCTATAAATGGGGCTAGGGGGAAGCCCCCAGGCCATTTTCAAGCCAACACCGTCTTCTCCTTGCTTGTCCTTCGCTCTCCCTCCCCGTCGCAAGATCTTCATGGCGCCGCCAAGGAAGCCATCCGCCGCAGAGAAGGGGAAGACCCCGAAGAATCCAGTCCCGCTGCCGTCGAAGAGGGGTCATGGTCGTCCCCGCAAGCATGCTGCCGCGCCCGCAGTGTCTTCTCGGGGAGGCGGCACGGCCCTTTGAGCTCTGCTGTGGCCGCCGGTGGGCAGCACCGGGCATCCTCCCGTGGCGAAGGTGGTCGCGGCCGTGGAGGAAGAGGGGGCGCGCAAAGGTGCCTGCTGGTCGCGCACCCTCCGCGCCCACAGTTCCATTCCTTCGATGTCTCGTCGGAGTTCATGGTGTGGGCGGAGAAGCTCCGTGGCTCGTGGCTCAGACTTCCCCGCTCATTTGGCGACGTGCTCCCGGCCGGAGGCCTTGGGGTCATATGGCTGCAGGCCGACGGTTGTTGCAGCGGCGCATCCTGGCTAGAGGTCGAGGTGGCTCCCTCGGGCGATGTGTTCTTGGAGCGTGGCTGGCAGTCGTTTGCCCACGCGCGCCGGCTGTAGAGGAGGTGTGCGCTCCACTTCAGGTACGATGGTGTCTCCACGCTGTTCGTCAGGGTCTTCTGAGAGGAAGGGAGGCGCCTTGGGTGTTGTCCCGAGGCTGACGACGAGGAGGGCGGAGACGTCCAGAGGAGCAGTTCCTCCTCCGAAGACTGCCTCAGTCCAACGCATCGTGAGGCCCCCCTCTGTGGCAGCGGTAGCTCCTCCAGCAGTGGTGGGCGCGACGAACCACCACGCCGCCGAGCTCGGCACGGCGTGGGAAGGGGATCGCCGCGCCGCTGCGGCTCGGTGAAGTCAGAGGAGTCGGAGGATTCCGACTGAGCGGGAGCGGCTTTTGCTTCTTCTCCCTTCTTTTCCTTCAAGTTTTTTCTGCATCAAAGTTTCAAGTTGCCTTGAGGTGGCGTGTAATGGGTTGTGATGTATGTAAGAAGCGGGAACTCGTCGTCATGCTTTTGTTGCTTGAATGAAGTCACTTAGCTTTTATGCGTCCTGCCATCCTGAGGCTGAGTCCTCCCGACTCTGGCGTCATGATCCCCTTTGGGTCGTGAGGAGGTTGCTGGGTCCAACTCGTACAGCCCCCGAACGGGGGTCAATCACTGAAATCTGCTAAGAGTGCCGAGCGCGGTTAGAGCACCAAAGCCTAGTGCAGCGGCGGCCTTGAGCCCGGCAATCAAGCCCTCGTACTCGGCAATGTTGTTGGAGACCTTCTCGCCCTGCTGGAAGTAGAGCTGCACAGCGTAGTACAACTTATCCTGAGTGGGGGATACCATCACGGCGCTAGCCCCCGCGCCGAGGCGTGAGAAGGCGCCGTCAAAGTACAACACCCATCCGTCTGGGGCTTCATCGCCGGGGGCCAGTGAGCGGTCTTCGTTGGCCCCCCGCTCGGGCGCATCAGTCCATTCCGCCACGAAATATGCCAGAGCTTCTCCTTTGATCACCCGCGTGGTGCTAAATTCTAGCTGGAACACTTGAAGCTCGATGTTCCACTCGGCGACCCTCCCGACGACATTTGGGCCCCGTAGCACTTTCTCGAGGGGGTACGACGAGACGACCTTGATGGGGTGACCTTGGAAGTAGTGACACAACTTCCTGGAGGCGACAAGGAGCGCTAGAAGCAGCTTCTGGGGCATCGGGTAGCACGAACGCGCGTCGCGCAGTACTGTGCTGATGAAGTATACCGGGTGCTCCACGAGGGTCGGTGCAGCAGGGTCCGCTGGCATCTCTAGAGCCTCTTGCTGAGCGGCGGGGCCATCGGTGCCCGTTGTCGAGTCTGCCTCTGAGGCCGTGTCAGGGGGCGGCGTGGGCCCTGAGGGTGCTGAGCCGCCTGGTGGCCTCGGGATCCGGAGCTTTACCTCGCGCTCCACGACCAGCGCCGCGCTGGCGGAATGGGGCGTTGCGGCGAGGTAGAGCGTCAGGGGCTCCAGGGGTCGTGGTGCTACTAAGACCGGCGAGCTCGTGAGGTACTTCTTGAGGTCCTGGAAAGCGGCGTCGGCTTCCGGAGTCCACTCAAAGGGCCCCTTCTTCTTCATGAGCTTGAAGAACGAGAGGGTGCGTTCCCCGAGCTTAGAGATGAAGCGCCCCAGGGATGTCACACACCCGGTGAGCTTCTGCATTTCCTTCAGGTTTGTGGGCGGCATCATCTTCTCGATGGCCTTGATCTTCTCCGGGTTGGCCTCAATGCCTCGGTGCGAAACCAGGAACCCTAGCAACTTGCCGGAGTGTACGCCGAACATGCACTTCTCTGGGTTGAGGCACAATTTCACTTTGCGCAGGTTGGCGAATGTTTCTTCTAAGTCCTGGATGAGGGTCGTGGCCTCTTTGGTCTTTACCACTATGTCGTCAATGTAGGCGTCCGCATTCCTCCTGAGCTGAGGGCCGAGGGTCATGTGCATCAGGCGCTGGAAGGTAGCGCCCGCGTTCCTCAGCCCGAAGGGCATGCAGGTGTAGCAGTAGACCCCGCATGGGGTCAGGAACGCCATCTTCTCCACGTCTTCCACCGCCATCTTGATTTGGTGGTATCCCGAGAATGCGTCAAGGAAGCAGAGCAGGTCGCACTCAGCTATTGAATCCACGATTTGGTCGATGCGCGGAAGAGGGAAGGGGTCTTGGGGGCAGAACTTGTTGAGGCTCATGAAGTCGACGCACATGCATTCTTTGCCTCCTTTCTTTGGGACGATGACGGGGTTAGCCAGCCACTCCGGGTGCCGTACCTCCCGTATGACACCCGCCTCTTCCAGCTTCCTAACCTCCTGGACGATGAAGGCCTGCTTCTCCGGGGCTTGTCTACGTGCCTTCTGCTTGATGGGGCGCGCATTGGGGCAAACCGTGAGGTGATGCTCAATGACATGCCTTGGCACCCCGACCAAATCTGCGGCCTTCCAGGAGAACACGTCCTTGTTGGCTCTGAGGAAGCCAACCAGCGCCACCTCTTGTTCTGGATCCATGCCCGTGCCGATGGCGAACGTGGCTCCTGAGCCTTCTTCGTCTGCAGGCACTTGCTCCGTCCCGGCGGGGTCCTGAGAGAAGAGCTACTTCTTCTTGGTAGGCGCGGCCTCTGGAGGCTCCGGAGCCCCCTTCGCTATTGGGTGAGCTGCGGCAGCGGCGGCCTTGTACGCGCGCCCGAGAACCTGAAGGGCGGCCCTGGGGGTCCCCTTTGACGGTGATGACACCGCTGCTCCCGGGCATCTTGACGGCGTTGTAGCCCGGATGAGTTGCCGCCATGAACTTTGCCAGGGCAGGGAAGCCGAGGACGGCATTGTACGGTAGGCGGATGGGCGCGATGTCACAATCGATGAGCTCAGTCCGGTAGTTAGCCGGTGTACCGAAGGTGTCCGGGAGGCGGATCTGGCCGAGCGGGACGGCCGAGCCCGTGGCCCCCGAGAAGGGCTTGGTGGGAAGGAGCTGCCTGTAGGATAGAGGCAGGTGACCGAAGGCTTCGGGAGAGAGGATGTTGAGGCCGGCGCCGCCGTCGATGAGGGTTCTTGTCACGGCCACCTCGCAGATGGTGGACGTGCAAACTATGGGGAGAGCGCCAGCGCCGGCTGCTTCAGGGACGAGGTCGCCGGGGCCGAAGGTGATGGCGAGCCCTGGCCCGTCCTGCGCCCACAAGGCCTCTCGCGGCTGGGTAGCAGCTCCAACCTGCCGAAAGTGTGACTTGGCGTGTCGAGTAGACGCCGGTGCTTGGGACCCACCAAGGATGCAGGCGACCCCGTGGCAAGGCTGCCTCTCGCAGCTGACGCCCCACAGCTCACAGCTACGGGCCGTCCGCGTGGTGCGGGTCTCGGCGGGAGGCTGGTACTGGGCCCGCCGTCGCCCCACCAAGAGCGCGACCCGTGAGGCCACAGGAAGTGGGAGTGGTGGTGCAGGCCGTCCTCCAACGGCCTGGCCGGTAGAAGCGTCGTGGAAGAAGGAGAAGGGGCGTGCATTGGTGGCGCGGTCCGCTGATGCTGCCGGGTCGGCGGGGGAGGAGCCAGCCCCCGCACGGCTGTGGCTAGCCGCAGCCATCATAGAGGCGCCGCACCAGAGAGGGGAAGCGAGGTCGTCGGAGAGGCGAGATTTCGACACGCCCCCTACCTGGAGCGCCAAATGTCGGATTCAGGGCTCCACAAAACCCGTTAAGTTCGAACACATGGGCGTGAACGAAGATCTCTCCCAGTCACGTCTACCTAGCGCCTCGCTCTCGTCTCGGTGGAAGGATTCAAACAAACAACGAATAAACACACAAGAGTTTATCCAGGTTCGGGCCACCGCGAGGTGTAAGACCCTACTTCCTGCTTTGGTGGATTGGCTCTGGGTGAGCTAGAGTATGAACTGGTACAAGGGTTCCTGAGCTCAGGAGGAGAGCTCAGGAGGGTCAGGAGGCTAGTGTTCTTACTCCTTGTGCTGAGGCAAAGTGTGTGAGTCGATCCCCTTCCCAGTGGGAATCCTAGCTACTTATATAGGCGGCCACGGTCCTCTTCCCCCGAAATGTTTAGGCGGGAAGGGATTCCACAACGGCCATTTTCGAGCGGGAACACAAGGACTTTCCTACCCTGACAAAAGCAGTCTTCGCCTGCCAAAGGATCAGGCGATGACGCGGTGGTCGGCTCGACGATGACATCCTTCTTGTCGTCCTTGTGGTCTTCAGTCTCGTTGCACCAATGAGGAAACCTTTGCCCCGCTCCTCGGGAACTTGCGGCTGCGCTGTCCCCCTTGCACCAAAATGGTAACTGTGCCGCTGTCGGACGCTGGCACCCGCTGGCGCGGTGCATCACTGCTGACATCATTGCCTCCTCCTGAGGCAGGCTTGGCCTTGGGTTCTCCGCCCCTCCGGAACGCCTTGCCGAGGCCGCTCCCGAGGAGGTCTTGGCGTCGTTCTCCTTATGAGGCCTGGCCCCTCGCGAGGGTCTTGAGCAGCTGGTCGAGTAGCTGTGTCGTACCAAGCCACTTGTAGGAGCGCATCGCGGCCCGCAAACAGGCAAGTCTGGGTACCCTGGTTCCCAGGACGCCGACAGTGCTTAATTCTTCGACCGCGAGGGCTTCGGATAATGCCTCTAGGGCTAAAGATGTGGTTTTGTTCTCGGCATGGAGTGCTCTATGCGGATCACTTGCAACTGTGATTATTCCATTGGGCCCTGGCATTTTGAGCTTCATGTATCTGTAATGGGGTATAGCCTGAAAGCGTGAGAAAGCGTCATGCCCTAGAAGGGTGTGGTATCCATTGTTGAAGGGGACAATGTGGAAGAGCAATTCCTCCGACCTGTAGTTCTCGGGTGTACCAGATACTATGTCGAACTAAATGCTTCCCGAACACCGGGCTTCCCGGCTGGGAATAATTCCTCGTAAGGTTGTATTACTTTGTTCAATGCGGGATTAATCAACCTGCATTTTTGCAAGCGTGTCCTCATATATGAGGTTGAGTCAGTTGCCTCCGTCCATGAGTACTTTTGTGAGGCAGAAGCCATCGACTATTGGGTTTAGTACGAGAGCGGCTATGGCTCGGACCAGTCGAACTTGTGGTTAATCTTCAGCAGAAAAGGTGATTGATGTGTCGTTCCATGGGCTTGCAGTGTTGATTTGATTGACCTCAGCAAGTTCGCGATTCTCTCTCTTGTGTTGGTTGTTTGAGGAGAATGTCTCAAATACGGTGAAGACATCGAGGTCTTTCTCCCCTGGCATTGCGGTGGCGAGGATTGCTTCACCGCTCTTTGCTACCTGCCGGAGTACCCAACATGCTCTAAGGCAGTGGGTAGGGGTATTGTCCGGCGCGACATGTATTTGGCAAGGTTTATCCAACAGTTCATCCACAACAGACCTGTGTCCTGTGAAAGGTATGTTTTCTTGCCATTGTGTATGTGATCAGACGTCTTCTAGGGTATGTCCGTTTCGCATTAGCAGCGTATTGTCCGAAGATGGACTGTTCCAGAGGTGTATTCTAGGCTTTCCAAATGTTCTCCATAGCACAGTACTTTCGTACCAAGTGCGATAATTATGCAAAGCTTTGTATTTGACGGCGGTTGATGGGATTCAAGACTCCCTTGTCTGTGCAATTGCGGTGAAATATGGACACCGTGTCATCGTCGCAGCAGTCCTTAATCTTGTTTTTAACAAGTAGGAACCGGGCCCAGAAGTGATGAACTGTCTCTTGGGGCCGCTGCCATATACACGTGAGATCGCATATGTCCGGTAGTCCGGATTTACTCAGAGAGTTTGTACTGTGGTGGGTGGGTGTGGATAAATTTGAGTCCCGACCCAACGTAGTGTCTGGGGTTTGTACAACCTCCGGTTTGGATGATTTGGGCCCTCGTCTTGATAGGGGAAGTATCTGCGGCTTGGTCCTCGATTGCCGCTACCAGATGAGTGATCGGGGTGGGATTGATTTCGTCCTCACCGGATTTAGAGTTGATCTGATCATCTAACGACGAAAGCCCCAAGGAGGCGATGCGATCCAACAGCTCGTTTAAATACGAGGAACCAGCCAAAGTCGCGTCATTGAAGTGGTCGGAGCCCATGTAGGAGTGGTGCTCAATAGCCACGGGGAGTGCGGCCGGCCTGCCGGCCACGAGGGCGTATAGAGCAAACCCGCCGAGATGAAGGATCTGGCCCATGGCCAGGTTGTTTCCGAGGGTGATCTCATCGTTGATGACGAGACGAGCCACCGATCGCATTTTGCGAGCGCATAGTGGAGCACTCAATGAAAGCACCATTGTTGGTGTAAAAACCTGCATATCTCGAGTAGGGGTGCTCAAGTTGTATGTCTAAGGATCAATGGTAACAGGATACATGGGACACGATATTTACCCAGGTTCAGGCCCTCTCGATTGAGGTAATACCAAACTTCCTGTTTGATTGATCTTGATGAATATGGGGTTACAAGAGTTGATCTACCTCGAGATCGTAATGGCTAAACCCTAAAAGTCTAGCCTATATGATATGATTTTGTTCTCTCTACGGACTAAACCCCTCGGCTTATATACACGCCGAAGGGGGCCTAGGGTTACAAAAATGACTTGGGAAGGAAGGAATCATTACATCCGGACATCTTTCTAGCCTTACTACACACATTGGAGCCCTAACCGAATGTGGGGGAGGGCCTTCTCCTTCTATCTTCAGGGCCCATCAAGCATCAATGGTCCAGATGCTTGAGGACCCCTAAATACAGGACTCCCTCACCTTTCTCTTTCACACACACTCTCTTTACACACTCACTCATTCTCGTTCACACGTAGTTGATCTATCTCGACTTAAGCACTCTCGTAGGTCCATAGCATATAGATTTATTGAAAAGTCAATCATCACAAAGTTTGACCATGTACGTGGACAAAAACATTTAAATCTAGAATGGCAAACATATATCATTAGTTTCATCATGAGATGTAGTTTCGTATGATGTATCTTTGGTATTGTAGATATAAATAATATTTGTGTAAACCTGGTCAAAGTTTCCAATGTTTGACTTCTAAAAAGTTATATGCACAACATTATCGAACGGATGGAGTATATCTTTCCCCCTCTCAACTATCTGATGCACCACGAATCAGCCGTATCGGGGCTCCTCTATCTCTTAGAACTTTATATCTCCATGGTTCACACATACACATATCTCACTCGCGCTACATGGACCCATCTAACACTCTCCTCCCTTGTTCTCTCTATGTGACACGCACCCCCCCCCTAAGTACCAAAATCCCTCACTCCATCATAGGCACACACACTCCCCCCTAAGTATGACTATCTCTCACTAGCCATCATGAACACACATATTGTCTCCTTCTATCCATACGTCTATCTCAACATCTCTCGGGGTATCTTCAATCGCGCACACACCTTGTCACTCGATCTCCCACCCATGTAGTCCCATCACGATCTCCATGGGATCTCTCTGTCACAAACATACACTCTGCTCCCATTGTCTGCATTTTCCACAGATGGGCTGTATGGGCTGTAAACTATTAGAAATAATGGTAGATGGGATGTATGTTGTTTTCCATAGATTTGAGGTTGACTTGTGCGCCTACTATAGGTTGACGCGTACGCTTTCCTGAAAAAAGGTTAACGCGCACGCAACGCTGCGTCAACTTAGTCAACACACGAGAGTAGTGACTGTTGGATGTCCATCCAACATCCGTCGTTCTTCTTCAATCTTCGCTCTTCCTGCTCCAGCCGCTGAAACAAGCACCGGCGGGACTGCCTGCTCCCTCCTCCCGCGGTCGGCTGTGCTGCCGCGCTGGCCTCACCGCCCCACCGTACTCCCATCGCTAGCCTATCCATCCCTCTACTCACCCCAACCTCCTGTGGTTCTTCGGCGACGACAACCACACACTACAGCCAAAGCAGTAAACCCTGGTACCCCCTCCGCGTGGGAAACAACTACCGAGTCTTCCCGGGCTCTTGGTCATTCTCTTTCTTGGCCTTGCCATCATCCACCACCCTGGTGCTCTTGGCGCAGCGTGGTTAACGTGGTCAACGAATACTATTCGTCGGAAGATGACTGCACGTGGAGAGGCTGACAGCTGGGTCCAGGGCGGCACGCTGACACGTCTCCGTCGTATCCATTATTTTTGATTTTTCCATGCCAATATTCTACAACTTTTACATAATTTTGGCAACTTTTTATACTATTTTTGGGACTAACATATTGATCCAGTGCCTAGTGCCAGTTCCTGTTTGTTGCATGTTTTTCGTTTCGCAGAATATCCATATCAAACGGAGTCCAAACGGGATAAAAACGGAGGGAGATTTTTTTTTGAATATATGTGAATTTTGGGAAGTGGAATCAACGCGAGACGATGCCCGAGGTGGCCACGAGGCAGGGGTTGGGCACGCCCCTGACCCTCGTGGCTACCCCGTAAGGCAGTTGGTGCCCTTCTTTTGCTGCAAGAAAGCTAATATCCGGATAAAAATCGTGTCCAAAATTCAGCCCAATCGGAGTTACGGATCTCCAGGAATTTAAGAAACGGTGAAAGGCGAGAATCTGGGAACGGAAAAACAGAGAGAGACAGAGAGATAGATCCAATCTTGGAGGGGCTCTCGCCCCTCCGCTGCCATGGAGGCCATGGACCAGAGGGGAAACCCTTCTCCCACCTAGGGAGAAGGTCAATGAAGAAGGAGAAGGAGGGGGGCTCTCTCCCCCTCTCTTCCGGTGGCGCCGGAACGCCGCCGGGGCCATCATTGTGTGACGGCGATCTACACCAACACCTCCGTCATCTTCACCAACATCTCCATCACCTTCCCCCATCTATCTACAGCGCTCCACTCACCCGCAACCCGCTGTACCCTCTACTTGAACATGGTGCTTTATGCTCCTTATTATTATCCAATGACGTGTTGCCGTCCTATGATCTGTGAGTAGATTTTCGTTGTCCTATCGGTGATTAGGGAATTGCGATGATTGATTTAATTTTCCTGTGGTTATGTTGTTGTCCTTTGGTGCCCATCATATGAGCACGCGTGTGGATCACACCATAGGGTTAGTTGTATGTTGATTAGACTACGTATTGGAGGGCAAGAGTGACAGAAGCTTCAACCTAGCGTACAAATTGATACGTACGGGATTGAAGGGGGACCAATATATCGTAATGCTATGGTTGGGTTTTACCTTAATGAACGTTAGTAGCTGTGGATGCTTGCTAATAGTTCCAATCATAAGTGCATAGAATTCCAAGTCAGGGATGACATGCTAGTAGTGGCCTCTCCCACATAAAACTTGCTATCGGTCTAGTAACGTAGTCAATTGCTTAGGGACAATTTCGCAACTCCTACCACCACTTTTCCACACTCGCTATTACTAAATATATTGCTTCTTTACCTAGGGAGAAGGTCAAGAAAGAAGGAGAGGAAGGGTGCTCTTTATTTTTTTTTGCAAACCTATCCCGTTACACCTACAATGTACTTCTAGTTTTATACTTGTTCTAGGTAAAGCGAATGTCAAGCGTGCATAGAGCTGAATCGGTGGTTGATAGAACTTGAGGGAATATTTGTTCTATCTTTAGCTCCTCGTTGAGATCCACACTCTTACTTATCGAAAGAGGCTACAACTGATCCCCTAAACTTGTGGGTTATCAAGACCTTTTTCTGGCGCCGTTGCCGGCGAGCAATAGCGTGGGGTGAATATTCTCGTGTATGCTTGTTTGCTTTATCACTAAGTAGATTTTATTTGCTGTTCTAAGTTGTTCTCTACCTTTAGTTATCGATATGGAACAAGAAATACCAAAAAAATTAGGTGTACTTGCTACTCATGGAGATGGGGAACCTCCTAAAACCCTCGATGCTCATTATGTGAAAGATATTATGTACTACTTTGATAATCCTGAGAAAACCCCATTCAACTATATAATGGAGTAATGTTGGATCAACGTGAATACTTTAGGGATTATCGCTTGACACAAAAGGGAAACTATTATGGGATCAAATTTATATGTTGCATTGGTATGCTCGGCACCTATGCTTGAGATATGATTATACTTGTTGCTCTAGGATGAAGGCTCCACACCTTCCCTTTTCATGCGAATTGAATAATAATGAAACATTAGCTTGTTATGCTAATGGTATATATGATTATTATGATGTGGAACAAATAGAAGAATTCGTTGCTTTTAAGGGTGCTTATGAAATTGAATCTCTGTTTAAAAAGTATGATGCTTTTGATGATGATGTTTATAGGCCTGAAAATCTTCCTATATTGAAATATTGCTATTTGAATTATGAATATAACTCCAATATTGATGCGTTTATTCAGAAGGTCACTGCTGTCCAAGAAGAGACTAATATTTTGGAGGAGTCTATGGAAGAAGAAATTAATGACATTATGAGCTCATTGGATGAAAAAGATGAGGTGGAGAGCGAAGAACAAAAGGAGGAAGAGCGGATTGATCACCGTGGCCACCTTCTAATGAGAGTAACTCTCTATCTCATACATTGTTTAATTTCCCTTCGTGTTTACCGAAGGATGAATGCTATGATGATTGCTATGACCCCTTGGATTCGTTTGAAATATCCCTTTTCGATGAAATTGATGCTTGCTATGCTTGCGGCCAAGATGCCAATATGAATTATGCTTATGGAGATGAACTTGCTATAGTTCCTTATGTTAAACATGAGATAGTTGCTATTGCACCCACACATGATAGTCCTATTATCTTTTTGAATTCTCCAAACTACACTATATCGGAGAAGTTTGCACTTATTAAGGATTATATTGATGGGTTGCCTTTTTCCGTTGCACATGATGTTTTTGATGAATGTAATATGCATGTGCTTGCTGCTCCTACTTGCAATTATTATGAGAGAGGAACTACATCTCCACCTCTCGATGTTTCCAACATGACAAAATTGCAAGAAACTACTTATACTATGCATTGGCCTTTACTTGATTTGCATGAATTGTTGTATGACATGCCTATGCATGGGAAGAGAGTTAGACTTTGTTTTTGCATGACACATACCACTTTGTGCTCACTACTAAATGCCAAATCATTGCTAATTAAAATTGGCTTTGATATAACTTGGGATTGAGGTGGATCCATTACTTGAGCACTATATGCCTAGCTTAATGGCTTTAAAGAAAGCGCTACCAGGGAGACAACCCGGAAGTTTTAGAGAGTCATTTATTTCTGTTGTGTGCTTTTATAAGGTTTAAAAACAAAAAAATAAAGAGGGGAACCTAAAACTTTTTCAAAAATAAAAGTGAAAGTAAGAAGGACGAGCACCGTTGAAATGGGGGAGCTCCTTGAACTTTGTTCATGCCCATGGAAACTTTGCAAATCTTGAACTACAGAAACTTTTCAACAAAAATAATTATCCCCTTGTACAATTCCATTTTATTATAAAAACAATGTGCCAAGAGTTTCCTTTAGGATGATTAAACTGCTTGTTGGTTTGTGCGGTGCAAAAACAGAAACTTTGGTTGTAGTGCACGATTTTACATTTTTCTGCTGGAACATCGAAAGGATCTGAAACTTCTTGAAAAGGCTTGCTATACAAATTTTTTATTTTTCCTAATGTTGCCAGAATTTTTAGAGTTAAAGAAGTATGGTTAATGTTCAGATTACTACAGACTGTCCTGTTTTCACAGATTGCTGTTATAGCTTCATTATTTGCATATGTTTGAATTCTTGTTGAAGCCTCCTTGACATGGTGACATAGTATTGTGATAGAATACAGTGGGTAATGTATGTTCATAATTATACAATAATTTTAGAGCAGTACATGATGGGATTTCATTGATCATATGCACTAACCCCGCCAATAAAAGTTCGGTTAAGTTTTGTGTGAATGAAGTGTTCAAAGATCGAGGAGGTCTCGATGTGAGAAGAAGGAGGAGAGGCAAGAGCTCAAGCTTGGGGATGCCCAAGGCACCCCACGTAAATATTCAAGGAGACTCAAGGGTCTAAGCTTGGGGATGCCCCGGAAGGCATCCCACCTTTCTTCAACAAGTATCGGTATGTTTTTGGATTTGTTTCGTTCACATGTTATGCGTAAACTCTTGGAGTGTCATGTTTTTTTCTTCTTTTTTCTTTTAATAAATGCACCATGCTGGTATGAGACAGTCCTTGGTTGATTTATAGAATTCTCTTTGCACTTCACCTATATCTTTTGAGTATGGCTTTATAGAATGCTTCATGTGCTTCACTTATATCATTTGAAGTTTGGATTGCTTGTCTCTCTTCACATAGAAAACTGCCATTTGTAGAATGCTCTTTTGCTTCACTTATATTTGTTAGAGCGTGGGCATATCTTTTGTAGAAAGAATTAAAACTCTCTTGCTTCACTTATATCAATATAGAGAGTTGACAGGAATTGGTCATTCACATGGTTAGTCATAAAATCCTACATAAACTTGTAGATCGCTGAATATGATATGTTTGATTCCTTGCAATAGTTCTGCGATATAGAGATGCTAATATGTGGGAGGTACTAGTGAATGATTGTGGTTTAGTAAAAATATTGGTGTTAAGGTTTATGATTCCCGAAGGATGCACGTATGGTCTCCTAACTATGTAACCAAATTGACGTGCATTGTATTTTCATTGTTTATCTTTGCGTGAAGGTCGGGGGTGCACGATGGTTAACTCCTACCAACCTCTCCCCTAGGAGCATGCGTCATAGTATTTTTCTTTCAGGGCTAATAGATTTTTGGCAATAAGTATGTGAGTTCTTTATGACTAATGTTGAGTCCATGGATTGTACGCACTCTCACCCTTCCACCTTGCTAGCCACTCTAGTACTGCGCAATTTTCGCAGGTGCATCAAACCACCTTATACCCTTCCTCAAAACAGCCACTATACCTACCTATTATGGCATTTCCATAGCCATTCCGAGATATATTGCCATGTAACTCCACCGTTCCATTTATTATGACGCACACCATCATTGTCATATTGCCATGCATGATCGTAAGACAGCCAGCGTGATGTTTTCATGGCTTGTCCGATTTTTTGATGTCATTGCTATGCTAGATCATTGCACATCCTGGTACACTACGGGAGGCATTCATGTAGAGTCATACTTTGTTCTAACATCGGGTTTCCTCAAATGCCCTATGTCTTCATGAGCAAGCAAGTTGAGGCACACCCACTAGTTTTCTTTTGAGCGTTCATACACTTATAGCTCTAGTGCATCCGTTACATGGCAATCCCTACTCACTACATTGATATCTATTGATGGGCATCTACATAGCCCATTGATAGGCCTAGTCGATGTGAGACTTTCTCCCTACTTTTGTCTACTACCAACTTCTATTCCACACATAGTGCTATGTCCATGGTTCACGCTCATGTATTGCGTGAAGAGTTGAAAAAGTTCGAAAAAGTAAAGTATGAAAACAATTGCTTGGCTGACACCGGGATGGGCATGAGGGGTACCTTGTGTTAAGAAAAGGGAGCATAAAAGACTATATGATTTTGTAGGGATAACGTTCTTTAGCATTGATATTTTGAAAGACTTGATTGTTTGTTGGGATGCCCGAGTATTAAATTCTTTTATGTCAAATGATAGAATATTGCTTTGATTCACTCGTGTCTTAATATTCATGCCATGATTAGATTACATGATCAAGATTATCCTAGGTAGCATTCCACATAAAAAATTATCTTTTTTATCATTTACCTACTCGAGGACGAGCAGGAATTAAGCTTGGGGATGCTGATACGTCTCCGTCGTATCTATAATTTTTGATTTTTCCATGCCAATAGTCTACCAGTTGTTCATACTTTTGGCAACTTTTTATACTATTTTTGGGACTAACATATTGATCCACTGCCCAGTGCCAGTTCTTGTTTGTTGCATGTTTTTTGTTTCGCAGAATATCCATATCAAATGGAGTCAAACGGGATAAAAACGGACGGATATTTTTTGGAATATATGTGAATTTTGGGAAGTGGAATCAACGTGAGACGATGCCTGAGGGGGCCACAAGGCAGGGGGTGGGCGCGCCCCTGACCCTTGTGGCCACCCCGTAAGGCGGTTGGTGCCATTCTTTCTCCGCAAGAAAGCAAATGTCCGGATAAAAATCGTGTCCAAAATTCAGCCCAATCGGAGTTACGGATCTTCGGGAATTTAAGAAACGGTGAAAGGCCAGAATATGGGAACGGAAAAACAGAGAGAGACAGAGAAACAGATCCAGTCTCGGAGGGGCTCTCGCCCCTCCGCCGCCATGGAGGCCATGGACCAGAGGGGAAACCCTTTCTCCCACCTAAGGAGAAGGTCAAGGAAGAAGTAGAAGGAGGGGGCTCTCTCTCCCTCTCTTCCGGTGGCGCCGAAACGCCGTCGGGGCCATCATCGTGTGACGGAGATCTACACCAACACCTCCGTCATCTTCACCAATATCTCCATCACCTTCCCCCATCTATCTACAGTGGTCCACTCTCCCGCAACCCGTTGTACCCTCTACTTGAACATGGTGATTTATGCTTCATATTATTATCCAATGATGTGCTGCCATCCTATGATCTGTGAGTAGATTTTCGTTGTCCTATCGGTGATTGGTGAATTGCTATGATTGATTTTATTTTCCTGTGGTTACGTTGCTGTCCTTTGGTGCCCATCATATGAGCGCGCGCGTGGATCACACCATAGGGTTAGTTCTATGTTGATTGGACTATGTAATGGAGGGCAAGAGTGACAGAATCTTCAACCTAGCGTAGAAATTGATACATACGGGATTGAAGAGGGACCAATATATTGTAATGCTATGGTCGGGTTTTACCTTAATGAATGTTAGTATTTGTGGATGCTTGCTAATAGTTCCAATCGTAAGTGCATAGAATTCCAAGTCAGGGATGACATGCTAGTAGTGTCTTCTCCCACATAAAACTTGCTATCGGTCTAGTAACGTAGTCAATTGCTTAGGGACAATTTCGCAACTCCTACCACCACTTTTCCACACTCGCTATTACGAACTTTATTGCTTCTTTACCTAAACATCCCCTAGTTTATATTTACGTGCTCTTTATATTCTTGCAAACATATCCCGTTACACCTACAAAGTACTTCTAGTTTTATACTTGTTCTAGGTAAAGCGAATGTCAAGCGTGCGTAGAGTTGTATCGGTGGTCGATAGAACTTGAGGGAATATTTGTTCTACCTTTAGCTCCTTGTTGGGTTCGACACTCTTACTTATCGAAAGAGGCTACAACTGATCCCCTACACTTGTGGGTTATCAAGAACTTTTTCTGGCGCCGCTGCCGGGGAGCAATAGCGTGGGGTGAATATTCTCGTGTGTGCTTGTTTGCTTTATCACTAAGTAGATTTTATTTGCTCTTCTAAGTTGTTCCCTATCTTTAGTTATGGATATGGAACACGAAATAACAAAAAAAATAGGTGTACTTGCTACTCATGGAGATGGGGAACCTCCTAAAACCCTCGATGCTCATTATGTGAAAGATATTATGTACTACTTTGATAATCCTAAGAAAACCCCATTCAACTATAAATGGGAGTAACGTTGGATCAACGTGAATACTTTAGGGATTATCACTTGAGACAAAAAGGGAAACTATTGTGGGATCAAATTTATATGTTGCATTGGTATGCTCAGCAACTATGCTTAAGATATGATTATACATGTTGCTCTAGGATGAAGGCTCCACACCTTCCCTTTTCATGCGAATTTAATGATAATGAAACCTTAGCTTCGTATGCTAATGGTATATATGATTATTATGATGTGGAACAAATAGAAGAATTCATTGCTTTTAAGGGTGCTTATGAAATTGAATCTCTGTTTAAAAAGTATGATGCTTTTGATGATGATGTTTATAGGCCTGAAAATCTTGCTATATTGAAATATGGATATTTGAAATATGAATATGACTCCAATATTGATGTGTTTGTTGAGAAGGTCTCCGCTGTCCAAGAAGAGACTAATATTTTGCAGGAGTCTATGGAAGAAGAAATTAATGACATTGTGAGCTCATTGGGTGAAAAAGATGAGGAGGAGAGCGAAGAACAAAAGGAGGAAGAGCGGATTGATCACCCGTGCCCACCTTCTAATGAGAGTAACTCTCTATCTCATACATTGTTTAATTTTCCTTTTGTGCTTACCGAAGGATGAATGCTTTGATGATTGATGTGATCCTTTGGATTCTTTTGAAATATCCCTTTTTGATTAAATTGATGCTTGCTATGCTTGTGTCTAAGATGCCAATATGAATTATGCTTATGGAGATGAACTTGCTATAGTTCCTTATGTTAAACATGCTATATTTTGCTGGTGGAGGCTGTAAGGTTTATTTTTGCATAAAGCTAATTTTTTTCCTACAACAAAGGAATAAATTTTATTTAACTACTCAGTTGAATTTAAGCAATATTGAGAATGGTTCCTCCATCTCAAATCCCCAAGTTACCAAAATTAATAACCCAACAATTTTATTAGATCATGTGATGAGATCAACAAAATAATCCACTTCTTGATACTCAAAGATGTCCATAACCGTGGACATGGCTACTCATGAATAGTTTGTACACTCTGTAGAGGTATGTGCACTTTTCCCCACAAGACTCGATCTCCCCCGTTTGATTTCTCGCACTGCATGGTGTTTGGGAAACGGATGACCGAGACACAATCTTTTAGAAGCATTAACTCTTAACCCTGGGTAGACCATACCACCTACATCCGCTACATCTGCTAGTCTACCATGGAAAGAGGTCACATAACATACTTAACTATGGCAAAGACCATAATGGCTTGTGGCTTCACACGGAAGTTTCTAGGCATGAAAATATCTTGTGATCCCTTTGAGCCTGGGTGGCATTCCAATAGGATGATCACACGGGTCCTCCGGGATCCCCTAGGACAACATTGGACCCTCCAGGTGCCCGGGCAAACCACTGGGTGCTCCAGGGTGCCCCAACCAATCCACCTACATGTGTATTAAAGTTTCCACCTTAAGTTTCCCTTAGTTAAATATCTCTCTCACAACTTCCAAGAATCACACGTACCAATCCACGTCTACGCATGGCTAAGCAATAGGTAACAAAGCATATATTCCCTGGGTTGATCTCAAATCATTAGGTTCCTACCTCATGAACTACATAGGATCACCACATGTTTCAAAATCCTACTCATGCAATTGTTTGAGGTTATAACTAATGCAAGTAAAACTGGGTATTTGGAAAGTATGATCAAAGTGTGAACTTGCCTTGTACTTTTGTTGGAGATTCTTCGCACTCATAACTCGTGATAGATCTACTCGTCACACTCCGATCAATCTATCGTAAGCAAACAATAGTAACCACACATAAGCAATCACTCAGAAGATCAGAAAGAACAAAGGAAACGCTTCGGAAAACTTCCAAACCAAGCAGATGACTCTTGAAACAGAAACCAAATTCTAACAGTAAGAAAATTAAGTGAATTTGTCCTTATCAGAAAGTTTAGGCCAAGAGCTTCGATTTGCAAAAAGAATCAACTCAAACGGAGTTACGAAACTCAAGTTATGATCAAACAAAGTTCAAATTCAAATCTAGTTGAAATCAAATTTTAAACTTTCAAAAACATGTTTATGTTGTTTTACTGGATAGAGGGGATCATAACGAAGATGTGGGCGTTGATTTCGTTGGATTTAGACAAACGAGTAAAAAGTTGTGAAGGTTTAAAGATGATGGACTAAACTATAAAATAAATAAATACAGATGGGTCCCTGGCCAAAAACTAAAAGAAAAAGAAAAAGACTATCGAGCGAATGCCCGCTAACAGAACTAAACGAATGAAAGTGTTCACTAACAGATCTAAACGGGTGAACGCTCGCTATTTAACAAAACCTAAAATATAAACCGATATAAAAGAAAAAGCAAACTATATATAGAAAAACCGGCGGGTTTTCTTGGTTTATTCCGGGTCGGAGAAAAAGACTGGCGGGTCGGAGCGGATCTGCGAGTCCGACGGTGGCGGACTCCGGCGACGTGTGGGGCGGCGCCGGTGAGCGGTGGGGGTGGCGCGTGCGGCACGGGTCGGCGGAGCAACGCAGCGGTGGCGACGGCGGCAAGGCGAGGTGTGGTGGCGGCGCGAGAGTGCGGCGGCGGCGCGAGAGCTCCGGCGGCGGCGCGGCTTGCGGCGAGATGCGAGGCGAGGGGAGAGGAGAGACGGGGCCCGGGGCGCCGTATTTATAGGAGGGGAGGGGCGAGGTTGCGTGGAGGAGGGGCAATGGAGAGGCGGCAGCGAGTCCGGGCGGAGCACGGACATCGAGGCGGCGGCAGTGTCCGGCGCACGCACGCGAGGTAGGTGCGGCGTCATGGGCTAGCTGGGCCTTCGGCCCAGTTCGGTCCGCGGGGAGATTTAAAAAACAACAGTGAGACAAAATGAATAAAACATATGGAAATAAAATATTATATAGGCATATAATATATCAAAAATTTCAGAAAAAGAATCTCTACAAGTGAACATTTTTTGATCATCAAATAAAATCCTCAGAAATTTAAATAAATTAAATAATGCTACTATTGAAATAAAATCCAATAAAAATCATTTTAAAAATGCCAAAATAATATCAAATTTATTTCTCTCCAATTTTCTACTGTAGGGAATCATTTTTACCCTATTTTTGAATATATTTTATTTTTGGAGAAAAATAATTTGAATATTAACCCAATAACTCAAATTTTGAAAAAAAAATGAGGTTTCAAGATATTTCAAAAGAACTTCCAACTCATATTTCTTATAATTTGAAGAAGTCATTTTATCTTCTCTCGGGAAAATCATTGAGTTGCATAAAGTTTCTAAATTTGAAAATATTTCAAGAATGAAATTCAAATCTTTTCAAAACCTTTTTCATTTATTTAAATGGAAGAAGTCATATCATCTTCACTCTAGGGTTTTGTGTTGAAATGAATTTGAATTCATGGAGATCATAAATGCAAAGTGAAAGTTTGGGAAAGTCATTTCATTCCCTCTCATTTAACTTTCAAAAGTTTCAAATTTCACTCAATTTCACACAAGACATCACACAAGCAATCAAAACTATCTATTTAATATAACATTCCAAAATTTAGAATTTTGGGATGTTACAAACCTACCAAACTTAAAATGAATCTCGTCCTCGAGATTCGAAGGGGCTAGCAAGAAATAGGTTGGGGTTCCGGGTCGGAGTCTCCTAACACATCCATTGATCGGTATAGTCTAGTGTGCTACCACACTTAGAAACATGGGTATGGTTCCATCAAAATCAGGTACTCCATTCTCTGGGTTGACGGTGTCGGTCTTCTCAGATCTTCAGGGTAATTCCTTCTCTGGGCTCTTTTGGTAGTGGCATAACCTCTGTCCTCAATTCTTGTGTCCTTTCATTCATGGTAAGGTTCTTCCGAGACTGGTTCTTCTTAGTTGACAGGTCAGGCACCAATTCTGAACAACTATTTTTATCTCATGGTGGTCATCATACAAATTAACTGGGTTCCTGCAGAAAACGAGTCTGGGCTTCATTCTCACCGTATGAACTACGGTTGGCAACGACTGCCTTGTACATGGAAAAAGAACGATAAAAACTTGTCATACAATTCTAAGGTTGAAACAAAGTTTTGACATCGTCGTCTCTCTACTATGGGTAAGTCACTCAGATTTACCATCCCGTATAACAAAGGCGAATAATAAGAGTAAGCTGGTATGGTGATCAATCCATTCCGCACCCAAATCATTACCTAGTATATGATTTAGTGAATCTCGCATTCTAAGACTCAGTCATCCTCACAAGCATTGCGTAATTTCTCTTGTCGACGAACTGAGTTCGGAGAAATCCATTATATCTGCAAGCCAAACAACCATTCTATCATTTCTTCACAACCCTCTGGTTTAGCGTAAACACCTACAAGATCGTCTGTTGACAGAGTCGTAACTTCTACCAGGGGTTTTCCTTCAGCAAGAGTGTGCTTGCTTTCTTGACAGGTCATGGGGCCTGTGGGTCATGGCTCATCTCACCACTAGTAACACATGGTCTCATCATCGGGTTGCATCTGATCATTCTTCCAACATCCAACTTCCTTACCATTCCTAAATCCATCCAATTGTACGGTTTCCCTTCCTTCTGTTGGTACCAACTAAGATGTAATTACCCAGACTCATCGTTGAGTGGTCTATTCCAAAGTATGGAGTAACTAACCACTAGCTCTTGTATTTGGGTAACGGCGTTGGGTTCTACCACCCTTAAAACGAAAAACGCCAGTTCTCTTAAAAATCTTATTCCATGTATCATGGTTTCAGTCATTTCCTATATAGTTATAACTCATAAATCTGAAATCAATAGCCCGATGCTAACTTTATTGATTCTCAACTTATTCAATCTACTGCATTTCCATTTCTTGCTTCGACTCAACTACTTAGCACAAGTCTCCTTCTCCTTGGGACAGTCTCTAGCAAATTCTCCTTGGGACAGTCTCTAGCAAAGTGCCATGCTTCACTATATCAGAAACATATTACTTCTGACAAAGTCTTGTGGTTCCCATGTGATTACGTAGCCTCTTTAGGTCCTCGGCTTATGAGCCACTTCGGAACTTGTATATCCTTAACACTCCAGCATTACACCCTCTTTAAATCCAATTGTACTTACTTCCTTCATACTCTTGGGTAAGCACCATATCAAGAATAAACTCCAACTTATTTTGTGTAAACTCCACTCTTTGGAGCAACATTTTCCTTTCCATTTGTCCAGTTTTCACACAAAAAAGTATCGCCCCAAAGGAAAATGCACTAGTTCATCCGTAATTCAGATTCTCCTCATATCAAATCTCTTATTACATCCTGAATCACTCTTCGACACTACAAATTTCAAAGGTGCTTCACTACAAATGCTGCCATCCCCATAGTTTGATATGGTCAAGCATTCATTCCATCTTTGTTCAGTTGTCCTAGCTGGGGATGCTTCAGTCCCACTGGAATTGTGCAATGTGCTTCTTGAAATCATCGATCTTTTGATTCATCCTAGTGGCCGTGTGCTTCATCTCCATAATCTCTATGTGCACCCCACTCAGGCATTCTTGAGTGTGACGAAGTCTTGCTTCGAGTATTTCTCCAATTTGACGTATGGCCTCCATAGCAGCTTCACGAACAGAGTCGAAGAATGTTGTTCATGGTACTCGAGAGATGAAAAAGTATTGACCCATAGTTTTGTTCAGACTCCTTTCACGCGGTGGAGGTGTACCTCCACGTACCAAAGTTCAACTCCATTCTCTAGGAAGGGATAACCCTTGTAGATTGCATCTCCTTCAAGGTGAATATGTTTCATCAAGTCCTTCAGGATCTTTGGGTAATCCTGATTGCTAGTTAGGGTCATGATCGTTTCTGGGCCTTTGAGAAAATATTCGTAAAGGGTTGTCATCTGTAGGTATAAGATAGAAGGGGTACTCGGGATAATGTATGTATTTCCTTGGGTGAAATGTGGTTGTTTGTCTGAGAAAGGTTTGGGGTCAGCTTGTCCATGGGTTCTAGGTTTTAGTCTGGGTGGGAATAGCAAGAGAAGCACTGACAATAATCCAAAAACAAATAACATTTCATATGAGATTCCAAATATATCACCCTCTATTGCTTCACGAGCTATTACAATGTTCATTCCATAACTCAACTCAACATCCTAGTGAAAGAGTGTATTCCACATTTATTTACATGCTTTATTCCAATATCAAGATCTCAACTCCTCTGCTCAATCATTCCTCGGGTTTGAACCTTATCTAGCGAAATGCCTCACTTCCTTGTAGAGTAAACAAATCTAGGGTTTTCATGCTGACTATCTTGGTTCACTGGGTTTTTGGCTTCCTAGTTGGGCAGTTGCTAGCGTACTGACCTAAGTCCTTGCACCTGTAGCATGTGATGTGTCTCATGTCCTTTTTCACAGAAATTGGGTTGTTCGGGGAACGCATGCTCTTTCTCTTCCTCGACTTCTTTGTCCCTATCAATTCTTCTATCTCTTGTGGATCAAACTCCACCTCTTCTGTCGGGAAGTCTCCCAGATACCCTTGGCTTTCCTTCGTGCAATATTGTGAAAAATGTCCTTCCTCTCCACATGAATAGCAAGACTTGGTGCAAAGTTTAATTGGGTCCTCTTCGTGTGTGCCCTCCACATCTTCCTTCATCACGGGTTCTTCCAAACTTTTCACGATGACTTCTTTCATTGCTTCTTTCTTCTGTTGGATAGTTTGTTGTACCATGGGGTAAATGTGACACTGAGCAGGGTAGTCGGTAGTCCCTTCACACAAGAAACAAGTAATCTTCCTAGTTGGACATTCTTCAGCTGGGTGACTTTCTTCACAATGAGGGCATTCATCCTTGTGCTTCTCCTGGGTGTGTCCTATTTCTCCACAAATCATGCAGGCACAAAGTGTCTTCCTCGGGTTGTCACCACACTTTCGGATCAGACGGGATTTTAACAGAGTGTTCTTGAATTCCTCCCAACTTTTTGATCCATTATATCCTTGTATGGCTTGATGCATTTTTCACCATGCTGCGGCACTTTTTGTAAAGTACTGAAGAGCGTGTTGAACCTTATACTTCCTTGAAATCAATTTTTCCCTAAGTGATCCTCAATGTTATGTATCCATAGCTTTGCCTCCGGCTGGGTCATCGGTCCAGAGAATACAAGTCTATCTTCATTCATCCTCTGTCGGGTCCAAGGGTTTTCGGATGAGATTGGGAAGATGGAGAGAGATACACTCAATACAAACAATAGATTTTAAGAGATGGTTTTTATGTTGTGGCCATCGAAAAAACATCAAAAAAATGACGGCTCACAATCATCGTATCTAACGTAACTACATAACATGGGTTTGGTCTTCTAAAGTTCAATATCTCTTCAAAGTCATCAACTCTTCAAATGTTCGGAGTATCCACTATTGTAGCTTCAGCACTTCTAATGCATGGTGAAATCCTCTTTAATCCGAAGTGGTCCAAATGGAAAAGGGTATTGTCCAACTATTCATGGTAAAAGGGAAGATTTGACAAAGCTCAGAAAAGAAGAGAGGTATAGAATCTTTTTGAAATTAAAGTTTTAGAGAAATCCTTTTCTATTGGCTTGCTAGTTTCTAGGGTCACGTCTTTGATAACCCACAAGTGTAGGGGATCGCAACAGTTTTCGAGGGTAAAGTATTCAACCCAAATTTATTGATTCGACACAAGGGGAGCCAAAGAATACTTTTAAGTATTTGAATTTGAGTTGTCAATTCAACCACACCTGGAAACTTAGTATCTACAGAAAGGTAATTTAGTAGCAAGGTAATATGGAAATAGCAGTAACAACAATAAAAGTAACGATAGTGTTTTTGTAGTTTTTGTAATAGCAGCAGCGGAAAAGTAAATAACCAGCAAGCTATATGTGAAAAGCTGATACGTCCAAAATGCATCACTATTTTGTATCATAATTTATCCTTATTCATTGATATATTTCACGTTACGATGATGTTCTTATGTTGTTTTGGTCTATTTTACACAGTTTGTAAACTTTCCGATGCCGAAGCAGCAGACGTAGGATTCAGCAGTAAAATCTGGACGCTGAGTTGCTGAAGAAGAATACCTCCAAATTACCTGAAAATTGACGGGAGATATTTTTCAGACGGATCACGAAGGCACGCGAAAGGGCAACCAGAGGGGGGCCACAGGGTGCCCAGGCGCCCTGGGGGCGCCCCCCCCTAGCCGCGTCGGGGGGGCGCCTGGAGCCCCTGGCCCACCTCTGGCCGCCCCCTTTTGCATATATGATCTTCGTTATCCAAAAACCCTAGGGACTGGAGTTTTTACGGAGTTCCGCCGCCGCTCCGTGGCGGAAACCTACAGAGAAGAAAAAGCCATCTCCGGTCGGCAGATTCCGCCGGGGAGATCACCTCCCGGAAGGGGAGATCGTCGCCATCGTCATCACCATCGTCACGGGCTTCATCGAGATCATCATCAACATCATCCCCAACACCAGCACCATCTCCATCTTCATCCTAATCTCATCTTACAATCGCAACTTGTGTTGTAACGCGTACTACCTATCCTCTCTACTCCATCGGTGTTGATTACTACTTTGTGGTGAATACTATTGAGTTTTGTTGGAGAAATATTATTATGTCCAGATTGTTTATCACCTATTTATACCCACTGATCATGATCTCTTTTATGTCTCGTGAGTAGTTACCTTAGTTCTTGAGGACATGGGGAAAGTCTTGTTGTTAGTAGTCATATGCTGTTGAAGTAATATGTGTTGTTTGATACTTAAGTTGTGTTGTCATTCTACTAGTGGTGTTGTGTGAGTCGAACACTCAACACTTCGCCTTATCAAGGACCTAGGAGAATACATTGTGTACTAAGAATGCTTATGGTGGGTTGCCGGAGTGACAGAAACCTGAACCCCAGTTCGCATGCTTTTGCATAAGGGAATAATGGATCCTCGATCGTATTGCTATGGTTAGGATTTTGCCTTAAATTCTATCTTGTATTTGCGGATGCTTGCAAGGTGTTTAATCATAAGAGTGCACTCATCTTAGTCTAGAGAGTGCACTAGCATAGATCCACCCACTCAACACTTATCAACACATAACATAGTATCGATACGGAATATGGCGAAAGCACATGACTACCTCTCCCGTGTGTCCTCAGGAACGCTTTAGTCTTTATAAGTTCAGTTGTTAGGCCTCTCGTTTACTAAGAAAGGATTAGGCCACTTGTTACTCTCAGTGCTTTTTACATTGCTTGCTTTTACTTTCCTGTTGCTTATATCGAGAAAACTCCTAAAAAGTTATCTTTCAGTGCTTGCAGTAATTTTCTTGCTCAGAATCGCTTATCAATACCTTCTGCTCCTCGTTGGGTTCGACACTCTTACTTATCGAAAACGCTGCAATAGATCCCTTACGGTTGTGGGTCATCAAGTACCGTTTTCTGGCGCCGTTGCCGGGGAGCGTAGCGCTATTGGTAAAGTGAAACTGGTAAGGAAGTTTTTATAATTCTGTTTTTTTATTATTGCTGCTCTTTATCCTTATGGACAACCCTGTTATTGGATCGTTGCTTACGGGAAGACGCCCCACACCTGTGGTGGTTGATCTCCCCTCTACTGAAATTGTGCCCTATAAAATACCAGCCGGTATTATCGACTATGTTTTGGCTAATCGTTATGCAGGAGACAGACATCCCGGTGAACACTTGCTATATCTGTCACAACTATGTTCATTATTTAAGCTTGCAGGTGTATCGAGGGAGTTTGTCATGAGGAAATTGTTTGCCGTATGACTTATAGATAAAGCTTCGGATTGGTATAGGCTTCTCGATAACTCACACTTACTTGAATGGCAGGAGCTTATGTCTCTCTTTTATACTAAGTTTTATCCTCTTCATGAAATTCATCGAGACAGGAATTATATCTATAATTTTAGGCCTCGTGACGGAGAAAGAATTGCTCAAGCTTGGGGGAGATTGAAGTCCCTAATGCTCAAATGCCCTATTCATAAGCTTCCCAAGGAAATTATACTTACAAATTTTTATGCCAGGCTTTCTCGTTAGGATAAGGAGATGCTGGATGCCTCCTCTAGTGGGGTATTTCAGAAGAAGAGTGTTGAAGAAAGGTGGGATCTCATTGAAAGGATCCAGAGGAATACCGAAGATTGGGAAATTGATGAAGGTATTGAACCCGCTATAAATTATGAACATGATTATATTGAGAGCTATGTGAAAACTGATTACTTCAATGCTTTTTGCTCTAAGATTGGTCTTGATTCCCATCTAGTGATTGATTTCTGTAAGAATTTTGCCTCTCACGTTGATTCTTTTAAAAAGAAGAGAGACCAGCACCATGAACCTTTTAAAGAGCCACCTATTGATATTTATGTTGCTGACCCTATTTTGCCTGCAGTTATTTATGAAAAGCCTCCTTTTCCCGCCAGGATAAGGGAGCACTCTTTTGTGACAGGCATAATAAATAAAAGTGAGAGAAGAGTTGATGAGCCTGAGGACCAGATCAAGGTCGATCCTCAAGTTGCATTGATTAAAGACCTTGCTACTAATGATGTTTTGGATTCCAATATAAATTTTTGTGCTGTTTCCACTAACCTTGTCACAGCCAAGAATAAAGGCCCAATTTCAGGTACTCCAGTGGTATCTGTTAAAATAGGAGATCACAATTATTATGGGCTATGCGATTTGGGATCGAGTGCAAGTGCTATCCCCTATTCACTTTATGAAGAGATCATCGGTGAGATTTCCCCTTTGTGAACTTGAAGAAGTTGATGTTACCATTCATCTTGCAAACAGAACAACTATCTCTCCTATCGGAATTGTGAGATACGTTGAAGTCCTATGTGGAAAGCAATACATGGAGGACCACGAGAATGATTTGCATATGCAGGAAAGAAATGAACTAGATGAAATATTCTTGAGGCAGCCTGCTATCCTGAAGCACAACCTTCCGGTTGAACCTTTGGGAATTTTATCAAAACCGAAAGAAGACCCGGTGTTCGATCTTAAACCTCTGCCCGATACGCTCAAGTATGCTTATTTAGATGAAAAGAAAGTATATCCTGTTATTATCAATTCTAACCTTTCAGGATATGAAGAAGAGTGATTATTGGAAGTACTTCGTAAACACCGAGGCGCAATTGGCTATACCCTTGATGACCTTAAGGGGATTAGTCCATCTATCTGTCAACATACTATCAACCTTGAGCCTGATGCTAAACCAGTTGTTGATCATCAACGACGGTTGAACCCAAAGATGATGGATGTCGTGAGAACTGAGATTCTCAAGCTTCTAGCCGCAGTTTTGCAGAGATGCGAGGAGACAAATTTGGTACTCAACTGGGAAAAGTGCCACTTCATGGTTAATGAAGGAATTGTTCTTGGTCACAAGATTTCCGAAAGGGGAATTGAAGTGGACAAGGCTAAGATTGAAGCTATTGAAAGGATGCCCTACCCAAGGGACATCAAAGGTATTCGCAGTTTTCTCGGTCATGCAGGTTTTTATAGAAGATTTATTAAAGACTTTTCTAAAACCTCAAGACCCCTCACTAATCTTCTCCAGAAGGACGTTCCTTTTGTATTTGATGAAAATTGTAAGGAAGCTTTTGAAGTCCTTAAGAAACCTTTAATAACCGCTCCTATAGTACAACCACCTGACTAGAATTTACCTTTTGAGATTATGTGTGATGCAAGTGATTTTGCTGTTGGAGCTATTTTAGAAAAAGAGTTGATAAGAAATTAAATGTTATACATTATGCTAGCAAAACCCTTGACAGTGCTCAAAGGAATTATGCTACTAATGAGAAGGAATTCTTAGCTGTAGTATTTGCTTGTGATAAGTTTAGGCAGTATATTGTTGATTCCAAAGTTATTATTCATACTGATCATGCTGCCATTAAGTACCTTATGACAATGAAGGATGCCAAGCCAAGGCTTATCAGATGGGTACTCCTTCTTCAAGAATTTGATTTGCAGATTGTTTATAGGAAAGGAGAAGACAATCCGGTGGCGGACAATCTTTCAAGGATGGAAGATATACCGCACGACCCCATCCCAGTTAACGATAGTTTTCCAGACGAGCAACTTGCCGTTGTAAAAGTACAATCTCTTTCCGATCCTTGGTATGCAGATTATGCTAATTTTATTGTTGCAAAGTATTTGCCTCCAGGTTTAACACTTCAGCAAAGGAAGAAGTTCTTTCATGATTTGAGGCACTACTTTTGGGATGAACCACATCTTTTCAAAGAAGGTCCCGACGGGATCGTGAGAAGATGCATACCGGAACATGAGCAGAAGGACATTCTCAGACGGTGTCATGATAGTCCCTATGGAGGACATCATGCCGGTGAGAGGACTGCACATAAGGTTCTTCAATCAGGTTTTTATTGGCCTACTCTCTTTAAGGATGCTAGAAATTATGTTATAGACTGTGATAAATGTCAGAGAGTTGGTAACATTAGTAGAAGGAATGAGATGCCTATGAATTACTCACTAGTGATTGAACCTTTTGATTGTTGGGGTTTTGCTTTTATGGGTCCTTTTCCTTCTTCGCACAAGTACACTCACATTTTAGTAGCTGTTGATTATGTGACCAAGTGGGTTGAAGCAATCCCCACTGAAAGTGCTGATCACAAGACATCATTGAAAATGCTTAAAGATGTAATTTTTCCTAGGTTTGGTGTACCAAGGTATCTCATGACTGATGGGGGATCACACTTCACGCACGGAGCTTTTAGAAAAGCTTTGGCTAAATACGATATTAATCATAGAATTGCTTCACCGTATCATCCTCAAACTAGTGGGCAAGTTGAGCTCACCAATAGAGAGATTAAGTTGATCTTGCAGAAGACAGTAAACAGAAATAGAAAGGACTGGTCAAATAAGTTAGGAGATGCTTTGTGGGCATATAGAACTGCTTACAAAAACCCCATGGGCATGTCCCCCTATAAGATGGTGTATGGCAAGGCTTGCCATTTGCCATTAGAGTTAGAGCACAAAGCTCTCTGGGCTGTTAGAGATCTTAATGCTGACCCAAAATTAGCTGGTGAGAAGCGTCTCATGAACTTGACTTCTCTAGATGAATGGAGAAGCGAAGCTTACGAGAGCGCTAAAATGTTCAAGGAAAAGGTAAAAAGGTGGCATGATAGGAAGATTCTGAAACGTGAATTTAATGTTGGTGATAAAGTTTTGTTGTTTAGATCCCGTTTCAGGTTTTCTCCAGGTAAACTACTTTCCAGGTGGGAAGGACCATTTCATATTGAAGAAGTTTATCGTTCTGGTGCAATTAAGATTAATAATTTTGAAGGCACCAAACCTCAAGTTGTGAACGGCCAAAGACTTAAACATTACATAGCAGGAGACCCTGTCAATGTTGATGTGAATATAATATACACAACAACCCACGAAGAACATGTTGCAGCCCTGTTTCAGACGCCAGCAGAAGCAGAATAAAGAAAAGGTATGTAGTACGGTAAGGAAACATCGCGAACCGCCATAAAAGTTCTGTATTACGAGTTTTTGCAAAATTAGTAAAATTCTGAGCCTAAGTGGAGCCGGAGACGACCTCCAGGGGGTCCAGGCGCCCCCCTGGCGCGCCCCACCTCCTGGCCGCGCCGGGAGGCCGCCTGGACACCCGGGAGTCCGTCTCCGACCCCGCTTTGGTCCGTTACCTTCCTTTCTGTGCATAAATTTTTCCTATATATTTTCCCGGATTGTTCCGGCAACGTATCTTGCGATTTCGCGTGTTTTCTTTCGATCTGTTTCTGCCAGGGAATCTTTCAGCTGAATTTAGGTGCCATGGCTTCTCCAAGTTCCCCAAAGGACGAGTTCATCGTCAATGTCATCAACCCTTACCTCGCTGAGGTGAAGAAGCACCCTCAGGTTGTTCAGATGGAGGACGGTGTCCTTCATCAAGAAGATCTGAAGGGACCTATCAAGGAGGGGAGCATCCAGGCCAGGCTGGAAGAAGTGGAGCAAGAAGTCTTCGAGTACAAGAAGATGATCGAGCGTGGTGTTGAAGCTAACTTTAACATCATCAACGAGCTGAAGAACTACTTCCTGAAGGAGATGAAGGAGATGTGGAAAAGCATCACCGCGTCTGAAGAAAGAATTATAGAGCTCCAAGGGCAAATTAATGATCTACATCGCCAGAACTGTGAGTATGAACTAAGGTTTATGCGCATGAGTATGGGTGCTGCCTGCAGGATTCAGGAGACAATCTTCTCATATGAGACTGGAGAACCCCTTCCATGGAAGCATTTCGCCGAGGACTACGTGATCAACGCCAACAAGGATGAGGAGTGAAATCTCCTTGGGTAACGGCATTCCCTTGGCTTGTTCCAAGCTTGGGGGAGTGCCCGGTATCATTATCTTTACCTTTTGCCTTTTAGAGTCAAGTAGAGTCGTATCATGTCTAGGGAGGTTATTATATGAGATAGGTGTGTGCATTGAGGTCTATCACTCCTTTGGTGAAGAATTGTATCCGTGAGTGTGGAGTCGTCTATGATGGAATATTAATGAGAAGTTTATCGGTTCCTTTTGCTGCACTCGGTATTCTCTTCACGCAATCGACCTTATATGATGATTCTTATGGGGAGTATTGACCTTATGTCAGGTATGGTTGTGAAAACTTTATTTAATCTTGGCAAACATTGCTTTGGTCATAACAACAAGCATGATTTTCTTAAAGTGTCAACATAGCCAAAACCTTATGTTATTATGCTTGAAGTGTTATGCTGACAAGGAAGACAACTTGATGTGTTATGCTTATTTTAATGTTCATGCTTTATACTGCTTTGCATCTTAGTCATCATCAATTGTCTGTTCTTTCAAAACCTTTGCTAGCCTAACTCTGTACTAAGCGGAATTCTGCTTGTGCATCCATACCCTTAAACCAACACCTTCCATATGAGTCCACCATACCTTCCTACTCGTGGTATTCCACTACCACATCCTAAAGTACAGAATTTATGTGTTATCCATAAATGTTCAAAATCTTTTATTTTTGTGCCTCTGTTTTAGCTCATGAGGAAGTAATAGCTAATTCATGATCTTTTTGAGTTGGACAAGCTTCACCCCGGGATTGCATGTCTAATGTGCAAACCCATAATACGAGAAGGAACTGGCAAAGAGTGCGTCCGGCTCGAAAATAATATAACAAACAAACCCTCCTTCACGCTCTGTTCATGAGAAATCAGAAAACTTTGGCAGTGATAAACAAAGGAGAATAAGAGGATGTGATCGTCCTCGTGCGGGAGCCGTTCCTCGAAACTTGTCCAGCTCAAGAAGTAGTTGAGTTATCTATTAGCATTCGTTGACCAATCATGCACCTCTCAAAACTTGTTTTCATTCTGTTTGATTTAAGGATGGCACATGAGTTTTCCCTACTACCCTAGAGCAGGGCATATCTTTTAATTTTAAGTTGAGTCAGTTATTCCTACTCCCTTCTATTCTTAAAGAGAGCAGACATTTGATGTTGATAAGGATTCATTCATATAAAGTTGCATTAAGATTTGTCATATCATATCCTTGTTGACATTATCATTTGATAAGTAAGTTGTTTGTCAAGCTCAGCTAAGGCAAATATCTTCCTTTGTGTTAACACTTTCACTTCTTGCCAAATGACATGTTCTTTCAAAAGCTTCAATTAGTCTCATCAAAACATAAAGAAAGAGCAAAAGTAAAAGCTATTAGTTGTTCTTTGACCAAAGGACATGCTTGCCATGATTCAATGAGTTTCCTTAGCCCTACTTTCGGATATAAGTGTTACCACTCTTTTATAAGGGCCTTATGAGTTGAAGATTGCTGTTGATGATATTTGAGTTGGTGAAGAAACTGTGATGCTTCTTGTTCGTATTCTGTTTATCGACACTTCACTCTCTAAACTTGTGGACAGGTTTACCGAGCTCAGTATTCGCTTAGGGACAAGCGAGGTCTAAGCTTGGGGGTGTTGATACGTCCAAAATGCATCACTATTTTGTATCATAATTTATCCTTATTCATTGATATATTTCACGTTACGATGATGTTCTTATGTTGTTTTGGTCTATTTTACACAGTTTGTAAACTTTCCGATGCCGAAGCAGCAGACGCAGGATTCAGCAGTAAAAAGTGGACGCTGAGTTGCTGAAGAAGAATACCTCCAAATTACCTGAAAATTGACGGGAGATATTTTTCAGACGGATCACGAAGGCACGCGAAAGGGCAACTAGAGGGGGGCCACAGGGTGCCCAGGCGCCCTGGGGGCGCCCCCCCCCTGGCCGCGCCGGGGGGGTGCCTGGAGCCTATGGCCCACCTCTGGCCGCCCCCTTTTGCATATATGCTCTCTGTTATCCAAAAACCCTAGGGACGGGAGTTTTTACGGAGTTCCGCCGACGCTCCATGGCGGAAACCTACAGAGAAGAAAAAGCCATCTCCGGTGGGCAGATTCCGCCGGGGAGATCACCTCCCGGAAGGGGAGATCGTCGCCATCGTCATCACCATCGTCACGGGCATCATCGAGATCATCATCAACATCATCCCCAACACCAGCACCATCTCCATCTTCATCCAAATCTCATCTTACAATCGCAACTTGTGTTGTAACGCGTACTACCTATCCTCTCTACTCCATAGGTGTTGATTACTACTTTGTGGTGAATACTATTGAGTTTTGTTGGAGAAATATTATTATATCCAGATTGTTTATCACCTATTTATACCCACTGATCATGATCTCTTTTATGTCTCGTGAGTAGTTACCTTAGTTTTTGAGGACATGGGGAAAGTCTTGTTGTTAGTAGTCATATGCTGTTGAAGTAATATGTGTTGTTTGATACATAAGTTGTGTTGTCATTCTACTAGTGGTGTTGTGTGAGTCGAACACTCAACACTTCGCCTTATCAAGGACCTAGGAGAATACATTGTGTACAAAGAATGCTTATGGTGGGTTGCCGGAGTGACAGAAACCTGAACCCCAGTTCGCACGCTTTTGCATAAGGGAATAATGGATCCTCGATCGTATTGCTATGGTTAGGCTTTTGCCTTAAATTCTATCTTGTATTTGCGGATGCTTGCAAGGTGTTTAATCATAAGAGTGCACTCATCTTAGTCTAGAGAGTGCACTAGCATAGATCCACCCACTCAACACTTATCAACACATAACATAGTATCGATACGGAATATGGCGAAAGCACATGACTACCTCTCCCGTGTGTCCTCATGAACTCTTTAGTCTTTATAAGTTCAGTTGTTAGGCCTCTCCTTTGCTAAGAAAGGATTAGGCCACTTGTTACTCTCAGTGCCTTTTACATTGCTTGCTTTTACTTTCCTGTTGCTTATATCGAGAAAACTCCTAAAAAGTTATCTTTCAGTGCTTGCAGTAATTTTCTTGCTCAGAATCGCTTATCAATACCTTCTGCTCCTCGTTGGGTTCGACACTCTTACTTATCAAAAACGCTGCAATAGATCCCTTACGGTTGTGGGTCATCAAAAGCTCGTAGGCATTGTATCGGTGATGGAGAATTATGTTGGATGCGATTCCTCATGTAAAAGTTATAACCTAGGGTGACATAGAAGTAGCTCTAGTTCATCAATGTAATGTAGGAATGTATTCCGAATATAATCATACGTGCTTATGGAAAAGAACTTGCATGACATCTTTTGTCCTACCCTCCCGTGGTAGCGGGGTCCTAGTGGAAACTAAGGGTTATTAAGGCCTCCTTTTAATAGAGTACCGGACCAAAGTATTAACACATAGTGAATACATGAACTCCTCAAACTACGGTCATCACCGGGAGTGGTCCCGATTGTTGTCACTTCGAAGTTGCCGGATCATAACACATAGTAGGTGACTATTGACTTGCAAGATAGGATCAAGAACACACATATATTCGTGAAAACATAATAGGTTCAGATCTGAAATCATGTCACTCAGGCCCTAGTGACAAGCATTAAGCATAGCAAAGTCATAGCAACATCAATCTTAGAACATAGTGGATACTAGGGATCAAACCCTAACAAAACTAACTCGATTACATGGTAAATCTCATCCAACCCATCACCGTCCAGCAAGCCTGCGATGGGATTACTCACGCACGGCGGTGAGCATCATGGAATTGGTGATGGAGGAAGGTTGATGATGACGATGGCGACGCTCTCCCCTCTCCAGAGCCCCAAACGGACTCCAGATCAGTCCTCCTGAGAGAGATTAGGCCTTGGCGGCGGCTCTGTATCGTAAAATGCGATAATTCTTCCTTTCTGATATTTTTTTCTCCCCGAAAGTGAATGTATGTAGTCTGTGGGTACGTCGGTGGAGCAACAGTGGGCCCACGAGGTAGGGGGCGCGCCCAGGGGAGGGGGCGCGCCCCCCACCCACGTGGACAGGGTGTGGGCCCCCTGGCTTGGTTCTTTCCGCATATATTTTTTATATATTCCAAAATAATTCTCCGTTGAATTTCAGGTCATTCTGAGGACTTTTATTTTTGCACAAAAATATCACCATGGCAATTCTGCTGAAAACAGCGTCAGTCTAGGTTGTTCCATTCAAATCATGCAAGTTAGAGTCCACAACAAGGGCAAAAGTGTTTGGAAAAGTAGATACGTTGGAGACGTATCAACTCCAACAAGCTTAAACCTTTGCTTGTCCTCAAGCAATTCAGTTGCTAAACTGAAAGTGACAAAGAACAACTTTGACAAACTCTGTTTGCTCTTGTTGTTGTAAATATGTAAAGCCAGAATTCAAGTTTTCAGCAAGATCATGAACTAACCACATTCACAATAACTTTCTGGTCTTATCAATGGCGTAATCAACTAGCGAGCAATAATAATAAACCTCGAATGACAACACTTTCCCAAAACAATCATGATATGATATAACAAGATGGTATCTCGCTAGCCCTTTCTGAGAACACAAAACATAAATGCAGAGCACCTTTAAAGATCAAGGACCGACAAGACATTATAATTCATGGTAAAAGAGATCCAGTCATATCATACCCAATGCAAATTAATAGCAATACATGAAAATGACAGCGGTGCTCTCCAACTGGTGCTCTTTAATAAGAGGGTGATGACTCAACATAAAAATAAATAGATAGGCCCTTCGCAAAGGGAAGCAGGGATTTGTAGAGGTGCCAGAACTCGATTTTTAAATAGAGATGAATAATATTTTGAGCGGTATACTCTCATTGTCAACTTAACAACCAAGAATCTCGATATCTTCCATGCTACACACATTATAGGAGGTTCGCAAACAGAATGGTAAAGTTTATACTCTCCCAACCACCAAAAAGTGCACTCCACGGCTAGCCCGAAACAACGGGTACCATCCAAACCAGCAATAGCCCTAGGGGAGTTTTGTTTAATTATTATGATTTGAGCATGGGACTGGGCATCCCGGTTACCAACCATTTTCTCATGAATGATGAGCGGAGTCCACTCATCGTGAGAATAACCCACCTAGCATGGAAGATATAAACAGCCCTAGTTGATACATGAGATGTTCGAGCATACAAAACAGAATTTTATTTGAAGGTTTAGAGTTTGGCACATACAAATTTACTTGGAAAGGCAGGTAGCACTACAAAAAAAAGACACATCCGTGACATTTTGGGCCGAACAAAACTTTTTTCTGTCATACTTATGAAACTTCTATGACAATAATTGTGACAAAACACAGTATCATCATAGATGTGGTGGGGGTCCTACATCTATGAAAAAAATCATGACAGAAAATGGGCTTTTCGTCCTGGGCGGGCCGGAGACGTAGCTTCATGACATTCTTTGGGCCGTCCATGACGGAAAAATCCGTGGTAGAAGCGAGGGCGAGGAAAATATCAGGGTGTTCCCGGTTACGGTGGGTGGTCGTGGACAAGTGATGCACGTTTCTCTCATACAGGCATGCGCGTGGGTGCGAGGCTTTGGGCTCTAACTGAACCCGAGCGATTGCACTGCAGGCTACGCATTACTGAACCCGAGCGATCGACCAATGGTTGTTAACTGAACCCGATCGAGCGATTCCTTCGCTACTGCTGCTAAATGAAGCCGGTCGATTGTGCCTCTGCATGAATAGTGAGCCTTGCTGGGGGG
>LR738709.1:83673573-83732922 GCA_902687465.1 Secale cereale
GATGAACAGTTCCCGGTGGGGTGGCTAAACAAAACCCCGTGGTGTTGCCTCTGCATGAACAGGATCCCGTTCGATCGAGCCGGTTGGGGCTGCATGAATAGGACCCCGTGGAGGGCTGCATGAACAAGACCACCCCGTGGAGGGCTGGATGAACAGTAGCCCGTGGAGGGGTTGTTGAACAGGAGCCCGTGGAGAAGGCTGGTTGAACAGTAGCCGGTGGAGTAGCGCGCGGTGGAGGCTGAACAGTCGCATGTGGAGGCTGGAGGAGGTCGACGGTGAATGAATAGTAGCTTGTGGAGGCTGGAGGGGGTCGATGGTGGTGATGAATAGTATCTCGTGGAGTCCCATTTTGCGGTATGCCACACCCCTCCCGATGAACAGGACCCCCGTTTCAACCGTAGCGCTCCAACACAAGACCGTTTCCTCCGTTTTGCAGTACGCCACACCCCTCCCGATCAACAGGACCCCCGTTTCGACCGTAGCGCTCGAACACAAGTCTGTTTCCTCCGTTTGGCGGTACGCCACACCCCTCCCGATCAACGGGACCCTCATTTCGACCGTAGGAGGTCCGTTTCCTCTGTTTTGTGGTACGCCAGACCCCTCCCGATGAACAAGATCCTGTTTCGAATGTGGCCAGTCGAACACAAGGCCGTTTCCTCCGTTATGCGGTACGCCAGGCCTCGTTTCCATCGGTTGTTCCGTCCAAGCCCTCTCGATGAACACGACGACGCATTCTGTTCCGACCCAGCCGGTTGGATCCCCATCAACACGATGACGACGCAGTTTCTCCGTTCCGATCCAGCCATGTACACGGGCCATGGCCGTACGTATGCGCGAGAAGGCGTTCGAGACCCTGCCCGTATGTACGTACGAGGCCGTATTTTCTTTCTTGCACACTGGCCGCTGTACGTACGTGTACATGCTACGTGCGCGCCTCTACTACGACACGTGCGCGCCTCTACATCGACCGGTATGTACGTACACGTTCGCGACCAGAATGACAACGCAACGTACGCTTCGACCAGGTGGGTCCCGATTGTCAGGCACTTCCTTGCGTGCGAAGATGTAGCTGGTGGGTCCCAGCAGTCAGGGGGGCGATTCGTTTTTTTTTTTGCCCGAACAAACTTCCTTGCGTGCGAATATGTAGTTGGTGCGTCCGAGCAGTCAGGGGAAATGTTGTTTTGTGAAATACGATGGCCCGTCCGGTGGGTCCCCGCTGTGTGGTGGAGGAATAATTATTTTGTGCGTAATAAGGAGGCACTTCCTTGTTGCGGCCATGGACCCAGCTGTCAGCCTCTCCACGTACAGTCCATGTACGATAGAAGCCGTTCCTTAACCACGTTGACCACGCTGCGCCAAGAGCACCAGCGCGGTGGACGACGACGTGGCCTAGGACGGGACGATGCGGAGCCGGGAAAGACACAACAGTGGATGCCCATGCGTAGAGGAGTATGAGGGTTCACTGGTTTGCTGCAGTTGGAATAGTAGGGGGCGGTGAGGCCTCCGCGGTAGCACAGCCGGCCACGGGAGGCAGGAGCATGCGGCACGACCGGCGCTACTTTGGGCGGCTGGAGCAATAAGACTAGAGGTTGAAGAAGCACTACGGCCGTTGGATGGACATCGTACGGTCAATGGAGCTAGAATCGTTCATATTGACTAAGTTGACAAAGCACTCCGTCCCCATCAACTTAGTAGGCCCACAAGTGAGCCTCCCACCAAGGTGGGTCCCCACCAGCGGGGGGAGTATTCCTTTTTTGTGTGTAATAAGGAGGCACTTCCGGTGCTTCTGAGCTGACAGCGGGGGGAACCTTTTTTCACGCAATACGGTGGCCCGTCTGGTGGTCCCAGCACTCATGGGGGAAACGTTTTTTGGCCAAATACGGTGGCCGTCCGGTGGCAACCTGCAGTCAGGTGGAGGAATAATTATTTTCCGCGTAATAAGGAGGCACTTCCTTGCGGCTACCGTGGACCCAACTGTCAGCCTCTCCACGTACAGTACTCTTCCGATGGAAGTCGTTCCTTGACCACGTTGACCACGCCGTGCCGAGAGCACCAGGGCGGTGGACGACGGCGAGGCCTAGGAAGGGGACGATGCGGAGCTGGGGAAGACGCGGTAGTGGAAGCCCTTGCGGAGAGGAGTACGAGGGTTCACTGGTTTGGCTGTGGTGTGAGGCTGCCGTCGCCATAGGGCCTGCTAGCGGTTCGTAGCCGGCCACGGGAGGCAGGAGCACGAGGCACGACCGGTGCTGGTTTGGGCCGCTGGAGCAAGAAGACCAGAGGTTGAAGAAGCACTACGGCCGTTGGATGGACATCATACGATCAATGGAGCTAGAATCGTGCATATTGACTAAGTTGACAAAGCCCTCCGTCCCCGTCAACTTTGTAGGCCCACAAGTCAGCCTCCCACTATACTGGGTCCCAGCTAGCAGGGGGAGTATTCATTTTTTTTGTGCATAATAAGGAGGCACTTCAGGTGGGTCCAAGCTGACAGCGGGGGGGACGTTTTTTTTTTCACGAAATACGGTGGCCCGTCCGATGGGTCCCAGCAGTCAGGAGGAAAATATTATTTTTTGCCAAATACGCTGGCCCATCTGGTGGGTCCCCACTGTCAGGTGGAGGAACAATTATTTTCCGCGTAATAAGGAGGCAGTTCCTTGTGGCTGCCGTGGACCCAGCTGTCAGCCTCTCCACGTATAGTACTCTTCCGATGGAAGTCGGTCATTGACCAGATTAACCACGCCGTGCCGAGAGCACCAGGGCGATGGACGACGGCGAGGCCTAGGAAGGGAACGACACGGAGGCAGGGAAGACTCGACAGTTGTTTCCCACGCGGAGGGGAGTGCGACTGTACGAGGGTTTACTGGTTCATCTGACGTCGCCAGAGAATAACAACAGGTGTGGGTGAGTAGAGGGATGGCTAGGCCAGCGATGAGAGTACGGTGGGCGGTGAGGCCTGCACGGCAGCACAGCCGGCCGCGGGAAGGAGGGAGCAGGCAGTCCCGTCGGCGCTTGTTTGAGCGGCTGGAGCAGTGACATCCAACTATCACTGCTTGTGCGTCAACCTTTTTTTAGGAAGGCCTCAAATATGTGGGAAACATCATACAGCCCATCTGCCATTATTTCTAATAATTTACAGCCCATTTGCTAATTCTTAAGGTTTTTTTGGAGCCCGTATTCTTTTTGTTAGCATTCCAGCCCATATTGTGGCCACGGTTAAAAAATTATGCGAAATTTTGCATATTTTGGTGCGGTCCGAACTGTTTTTAATCCCGAACTTTCGAGTCACATTCAAACTGATTTTAAAAATAAATGCATGTCAATAAAAAATCCAACAAATTGTCCACGCATAAAAATCAATGCAATGTAAAATCTCGAAATGAAAAAAATATATTTGAAACTAATTGCCGGTTTGATGTGTTTTAAAAATGTACAACCCATTTCTCATTACTGATAGGCCATTTTCTCGACCAGCCGAATGAAGCTCTCCTCGTCCTGAAACATTTGCAGCCCAACAGGCCTGACAAAACGACTTATTTGGCAAATCATAAAAAAAACTCGGCTTTGGCCAAGGACCAGGCCATTAGCCTCTCCACGTACAGTACTCTTCCGATGGAAGTCGGTCATTGATCAGATTGACCACGCCGCGCTGAGAGCTCCAAGGCGGTGGACGACGACAAGGCCTAGGAAGGGGACGACGCGGGGCCGGGGAAGACGCGGCAGTGGATGCCCACACAGAGAGGAGTACGAGGGTTCACTGGTTCGGCTACGGTGTGAGGCTGCCGTCGCCGCAGAATAACAGGGGATGTGGGTGAGTAGAGGGATGCCCTGGCCAGCGGTGGGAGTAGTAGGGGGTGGTGAGGCCTCAGCGGTATCACAGCCGTCCAAGGGAGGCAGGAGCACGTGGCACGGCCGACGCTGGTTTGGGCGGCTAGAGCAAGAATACCAGAGGTTGAAGAAGCACTACTGCCGTTGGATGAACATCGTACGGTAACTGGAGCTAGAATCGTTCATATTGACTAAGTTGACAAAGCCCTCCATCTCCGTCAACTTGGTAGGCCCACAAGTCAGCCTCCCACGATGCTGGGTTCCAGCTGGCACGTGGAGTATTCATTTTTTTGTGCGTAATAAGGAGGCACTTCCTTGCGTGCGAAAATAGCTGGTGGGTCCAACCTGTCAGCGGGAGCACCTTTTTTGCGAAATACAAAGGCCCTTCCGGTGGGTCCTAGATGTCAGGTGGAGGAATCAAAGACTTGAGAAGGCGTACAGAACAAGCTAGTGTACCAGTAAAGAGATGTTGTTGAGTTTTATAAAAAGAGAGACGTGCTCCTGTAACTGGTTCGAATCCAAACCTAGACTATGACTATATATGGTGCCTTGCTACTCTGCAAGTAATGAAACTGACATATCCAAGGTTCGCTTCTCCTCTTCTGTACTTACTCCGCCTAGCATCAGAAGCTCTGGCCGCAGCAACCATGTCCGCTGGCTGCTCGTCCACCTGCTCTTCAGCAGGTAACAACCAAATATGCGCCAAGTCGCCACCCGTACCATCGCCTGTGGGTCTCATCACTCCCCCGCCGGCACAGGCACCGCAGCTGGTTGCTCATCACAACCCTCTGCCGTTGGTGTGGTGCCACTGCTGCAAATCACGCAAAGTCATACGTCGCGTCTCAACCACAAGCTTCAACCCTGGCCGAGTCTTCTACAAATGCCCGAATCATGGGGTAATAATATGTTTATGTGTTGTTTTGCTGCTTTTAGTTGCTGATTTTTTTAATAGTTTGGTTGATGATCTTCCAATTTGATTCGTGTAGAAAAGGAAAGATTCATGTGATTTGTATTTCTGGGAAGTTGCTGATGTGGCGGAGTGCAACTACGCTGATTATTTGGTTAGCCAAGGAATCCCAATACCAGCAGGTTGGGGTATTGGACAAGTAACCGAAGGAACGGCAGAAGAGGAAGATGCAGAGCAGAAGGTTAAAGATGCAGTTCCTCTGATCATGGCCAAGCAACAGCTGCTAAACGGCCTTGACAACAATGAAGAGATGAAAGAGCTTGTGAAGATAATGGGCAAAATCAAAGTGCTATGTAGGATGATTGTCTCTTTATTTGCAGTGTTTGTAGCACTCGTGATGTATTCAGTGGCTATGCCATCAGCACTTTGCTGAAACTAGTAATGAATGAAACCTGTGTAGCAGGCTGGGCGTAGTGCTGTGAACATCTAATTATTTCTATTAACGGAAATCATGGAGTATCCCCTTTTGCTCATAAATAAATAAATAGTAGAGGCCCTTTTGGTAATAAATAAATAAATTAGCAGAGGCCCTGTCGGGTCAGCTTTGTTCTCATTCGAAGATGTCGAGCAAATTGCAATCCGTCATCAAACTATGTCATCAAATTCAAGTTTCACAGCCAAATATGAGTACAACTAAACAACAATGTCATAATATTTTAGTAATCATACAATCACCAAACACAAATCTGCATGCATAACAAGTGATGTTCTCACAGGAAAATACTAAACAGCATGTTCATCAGGTTTCAGTTGTCATAGCAAACACAATTTCACATAGTAGATAAAAACGTCTTCTAACAGGCAAATACGACAAAATCAATGTAATCATCATCCGCAGCAGCAGCGTCAACATCTTTGCCATGTGTATCAGTCTGAATCGTAATTCCCCACGGTGTCATCTTCTTCTTCGTCCTCAACGTCCTCGAACGTTGGCTTCTTCTCGATCAACTCTTGTATGTCCACAGCACGACAGGCAATCTTTTTGCCGGCGTCATTGACGTGATGGTTCTCAAAGATATTAGGAACATATGTGTTATCTTGTACATCAGGAGCAGTGTAAGCATCATCTTGTTGTGCAACTTCATTAAACGAATTCCTCTGCTCAAACCTTTGCAATACTCTCCAGTCATCGCTACGTGCAAATGTGTCTTCCAAGAAAAATATCTGTGTTGCTTGATTTTCCAAAATAAAAGGCTCGTTGGTCTGGTACGCCGCCTTGACATTGATGGATTTGAAATAATCATCCGCTCTGGGTTTTGCGATCCTGGAAAACAGGTTATACCAACGATAGCACAACAGAACCACACACCGATGATCCTCGAAACTGGAGATATACTGTAACTAAACCATGTCTGTTATATTAGCATACATTTCAATTGTCTCTTTGTCATACGTATCCGTGCTCATGATGGCACAGTTTTATGTCTTCCTGCCTTCGTCTCGTGCAAGGGTGTTGTAGCGCACATCTCCAACAACAAGATTCATAATGTCTTACCCGAGTATCAGGACCCATTGCTAGTGAGTAAAGGGCACCATCAACTGCCTGTCCATCCTCCCACATCTTCTTAACCTATGGCTAGAAAATAGACAAGCTGATCATCTTATGTACTCAATATATTAAAAAAACTTACAGTGCAATTCAAAAGCTTACATGGCTCTTGAACCATTTCGCAAATTCTACCATAACCAGTTTGTCAATGTTTCTTGGATTTTGCGGCAGTAACTCCTTTTTGTAGATGTTGCACAACGTAGTGATCGCGTCAAACATCTAAATATATAGGAATGTGCTACAAGTTTAGTAGATTATGATGTATAGGCTGCAGTACTTAGCACTTACTTGATATAAGGTAGTATCTCAGGACAGTTATTCAACACATACCAAAGCATTTTGCCCAAATCTTTAGGTTTGTCCTCTTGTCGACTCTTCCCTGTAACTCGAACAGAATAATCGAAAACATTGAGCTCGGGATTGTCTTCATCCACCTCTTTGCTAAGCTGATCAGCTGTTTCAATGTATTTTGAGCGGAATGTCAACGCTTCTGTAGCAATGTAGGCCTCTGCAATGGAACCCTCGGGTCTAGCTCTGTTCCTAACATAGCCCTTGAAAGTGCCTAGCCGCCTTTCAATAGGGTACATCTAGCCATATTGTACTGGACCTCTAAGTAGTGCCTCATCAGGTAGATAAACAGCCAAATGCACCATCACATCAAAGAATGCTGGAGGATATATCTTCTCAAGGTCGCATAGGATAGTTGGTATCTTGTCTCTAAGATGCTCCAAAGCATCTATCTTGATATTTCTACTGTAGAGTTCCCTAAAGAATTGTCCCAACTCTGCAACTGCTCTGTATAAGTCAGGGCGGCCCAATCCTCTAAGGATAACAAGTACAACCCTTTGAAGTAGGACGTGGCAGTCATGAGTTTTCAACCCTTGTACCTTGTTTCCATCTGCACTGACTCTCATTTCATGGTCGGAAGTAAATCCATGTGGGAATCTCACACGTGACAGGACCTCGCAGAATTGTTTTCTTTTTACCTTGTCCAAGATGTACACAGCTGGTGCCATATCCCGTGGTTTACCTTCATCTTGCAACTGCAAATCCTCCTTGATACCTAGGTGTGTCAAATCAATCCTAGATTTTAAGGTATCTTTCGTCTTGCCTTCAATATTAACAAGTGTGTCGATAATGCTGTCACATATATTTTTCTCGATGTGCATCACATCAAGATTATGCCGGAGATCCAAATCTTTCCAATATTCCAAGTCCCACAAAGTGGACCTGCGGGTAAACAATAAACTCTCTTCTGCCCTGCCATGCTTCCTTTTCCCGGTACCATTATCAGGATGATATCCTGGTGTAATATGCCTGACCTTCTCTAATTCCACTTGCAACTCATCGGCGGTGAGCCTCTTTGGCGCATCACGGTTTTCATGCTTTGCATTGAACACATGTCTTCGGTATTTTCTAGGATGCGGCTTGTCCTTGTCAAGGAAACGGCGGTGTCTAATGTAACAGATCTTGCTAAGTATTGCGTATGACAGCGGATTCCTGTCACAGCGAACACATTCATTGTAACCATGTGTCGCTCGCCCTGACATACTGCCCAAATCCGGATAATCATGGATGCACTAAATTATAACAGCATGCAGAAAGAAATCAGCTTGTGGGCTGCTATATAGGTCTCGAGTGAGAACACCCCTCCAAAGCTGTTGAAGTTCCTCCACAAGAGGCTCCATGAACAAATCAAAATCCTTTCGAGGACTTTTTGGACCTGGGATGAGCAAGGCCATCATCTAGTTTGATTCCTTGGTGCAGACATTTGGAGGCATGTTGTAAGGGATAACAAGCACTGGCCACATGCTATATGTGGCGCTCTGGTGGCCAAATGGGTTAAATCCATCAGTAGCTAAGCCAAGTCTAATGTTTCTCGGGTCAGCAACAAACTTTTCGTGCTTTTGATTGAAGCTTTTCCACACACTACCATGTGATGTATGCCTCATTACATTCTGATCTCTGTACTCCTGGTTCCTAGAATGCCATAGTACATCCTCTCTTGTTTCAACATCATGAAACAACCTCCGCAATCTTGGTGTAATTGGAAAATGTCTCAGAACATTATGAGGAATCCTCTTCACAGCATCACCATCTTTCCATCTTGATGATTTGCATTTCGGGCATTCACTTAAGTTGGCATAATCCTTCCGGAACAGAACACAATTATTCTTACAAACATGGATCATATCATATCCAATTCCAACTGCACGAAGGAAATTCTTCATTTTTAATGTAGGTGTGTGGCAGCTCAGACGCATCTGGGAAATCTTTGCAGAAAGCAACCAGCATCGCATCGAATGATTTGTTGGTCATCTGCTCAGATGTCTTCACTTGAAGAAAGGTGACCATAGCTGAGAATACTGACAGCTTATTTCCTGGGGTGACAGCCACGTTGCATTGTTCTAACATGCGGGCCCACCATTTTTCTTCTACAGGTGAAAGTTCACGGAATGCACGAGCATTTCGTAGCATTGTTTCAATGTTGGTCAAACTCACTGGCTCTGCCACCACCTCCTCTTCCACCTGAGCATCAAGCAGATCAAGATGGTGATCTGCTGCTTCCACATAGTCAATAACATTGACGTTCGCAGCTTCACCATCATGAACCCACCTAGTATATATGACCGACATCCCATACAAGTGTAGATGATTTTGCGCAGTTGATTGGGGTCTTGTAAATGAATTCATACAGCTGCTACACAGGCAGAGCACATCTGATTTCAGACCATCGTACTCAGCTCTGGTAAAGTTCATGAAGTTTTCAACCCCCTCGACATATGCAGCGGAGAATCTTCGAGCGGAAGTTATCCAAGTCATGTCCATCTATTAGACATACAAATTAGTCCTTCTACTAGATATTACTGGAAAAACAAATATGTTTTTTATGAAGTCCAGAAGAAAATACCTAGGTCGATGACTAAAGCTATGGCAAAATATTTGGACGAGCAGATCTAAGTAACGAAATATATGTAAAGCTAATTCAGCAAACAAATTTTAGTGCTAAATTATGGCAGGCTGTTTCAGCAGTCAATGAGGCCGAACATGACGGATTATGTATTTCAAATAGAGCACACAGCCATCGAACTATCGAAGGCCATCGCAGCAACAAAGATCGAGTATAAAATGGTGTAGAGCTATTTCACCTAACAGATTGGCTACTAGACCATGGCAATATATGGCAGGATATTTTAGCAACTAATAGGCCTTGGCATGCCATCTCAGCTAAGCAGATTGAGTGCAGAACAGGGCAAGGAAGCTTCTTAAGCAGAGCATATTGACTGTAAACTACTTCGGCAAACAGTGAGATTAACGGTGTATATCAGCTAACATTCAGCGCTACACCGACGTGCACGGGGCCTCAGTCTAGAATGCGCGTACCGTGGGAGAAGTTGACCGCCGAGCGTCTCCACACAAGCGTCGCTAGCGGAGGCGGCGCTGACTGCCGTGCGCCTCCACAAGAACTTCGCTAGCGGTGGCGGTGCAGCTAGAGGACGGTAGTCGACGAGAGCGTACTGTGGGAGCGAGAGGATCGCCGTGCATCCCCTCGATGAATCGCGGCGCCGACGTATTGGCGTGGCGGGGAGGGCAGCTTTGGTGGAGCGAATGGAGGAGAGGGGGACGGGGGAGGGGGTTTGGGGAATAATATTGGCTAGTTGGTCGAAGGGCGTTTGAATCTAGGATTTGGGCGGGAGGATTTTCGCGCGGTGGGCGGGAGGAGTTTGGCGCATGGTCGGTTTCTCCAAGTGCAGTTCCACGTGTCAGTGAAGAGGCAAGCCGAAGCGCGTTCCGTTTGGGTGAGCCGAGTGCAGGACCGAACGTGTGTGGGGTCACTAGTAGAAAACGGAGCTTTATTACCGGTTTGTAAGGGCCTTTAGTGCCGGTTCTACAACCGGCACTAAAGGGTGGAGAATAAAGGCCCCCCACCCTTTAGTACTGGTTCAGCACAAACCGCCACTAAAGGCCCACCACGTGGCTTGAGCTCACGCCGTGGTATGGGGGACCTTTAGTATCGGTTGATAACACCAACCGGTACTAAAGGTTTTATTTATTTATTTTTTGAAAATTTTGGAAAAAAATAATTCGATTTTTGGTCTTCTGAATTATTTGATGATTTAGTCTCTAATCACCCCTCTTAAATGCTCAAGTGTGGATAACTCATTCCAAATCGTCTAACTTCCCGACCGATCAGCCATCCTCTCACTACTCCACCCTGAGCACGCTTAACTTTCGGGTTCTATTCCCCCTCGTTTCCAAGTCTACACTTGTTGTTTTCCTGACAATAGTAAGATGTCAATCCTATTAACCTTCAGGAGTATAGCTTGAGCATGAAGTCACACATTTCACTGTTTGAGTTTGAAACTATTATTCTAAAAACAATAATTATTTAGTAACACTAATATTTCTTGACTAAGTAGTTTGACCATAGTTTGACCAGATTTGACCAAAATTCAAAAAAAACTAAAATAATTAGTTAGTAACACTAATATTCTTGAATAATTATTTAGTAACACTAATACTTCTTGAATAAGTAGTTTGACCACAGTTTGACCAGATTTAACTAAAATTCAAAAAAAACTGAAATTTGAGCATATTTTTTTTTCCTTTTAGAATTTGAGGATTCTAAAAAATTGCAAAGAGGCCATAGGTCGTCAAAATGAGACGTGGATTTTCGTTCTGAACATTTTGATATATTATACTTTTTTCCCGACATCGCATGCAAAAGTTATAGCCGTTTTACTTTTTCATCACACTTTTTTGCAAAACATGTCCAAGTTTAAGTTTTTAAATTTTCCTAACTTGTAGATGTAGTAACATAACTACATCTCGAAGGATTTTATTTTTGGAAGTTTTTATCATTTTTTGTTTTTTTCAAAACTGAATTGGCGATCCACCAGGGGGTAGAGTTTGAAAATTGGCCTAGAGTCTCGGTTTGTGTCTCCAACCGTGACTATAGGTTAGACCCTTTTAGTGCCGGTTCGTGGCACGAACCGGTACTAAAGGTTAGCCCTTTAGTACCGGTTTGTGCCACAAACCGGGACTAAAGGGGCTCATGGGGCGCCGGCCTGAAGCCAGCCTGCCACCACCCCTTTAGTACCGGTTCGTGGCATGAACTGGTACTAAAGGTTTAACACGAATCGGCACTAATACATAGCCATTCGAACCGGGACTATTGGTACTAATAGTACCAGGCCAAAATCCAACCGGGACTAATGTGTCTCACATAAGGTCCTTTTTCTACTAGTGGGTGCAATGCGACCGCGACAGGGGTGCAGTGAGTGTACCGCATTTTTTCCTTTCAAACTAGGAGCTTCGCCCCCTCAAAAAAAAATTGTCGCTTCGCGCGATCCATCGATACTACTACTAGTAATCCGGTAATCCCGACTAAAACGGAGCGGTCAGGTCTTTTCCCGCGCGATATGCCGGGAGGTTGGCTTAGTTGGGCTTTTTAGGACGAGTAATGTGACACCTACATAGTCCCAGTTACGTAATTAACATAATGTGAAACGTGTGAGCTGTTGATTGTAGATTGGGGGAGGGAGGGGCCCACCACCATGAAAATCAGGGGAGGAGAGAGAGAGGCAATTTATGTTAACCCTTTCGTAGGTTCCCGTAGATATGAAATGCGTGAATGTGCATTTTCAGATAAGGCCTTCCCTCGTTCATCCTTTTCTCCCACAAGATCTTGATCTTCCGTGCAACGCACGGGCATCTTGCTAGTACTAATACAATATACTATATTATTGTGAAAGTTCATATACACCGGTCGACATTAATGCAAACACAGCAGATTTTCATAACATTTCGAAATTTTATAGGATAGAAGAATAAAAGAAACCCGACCCTAAACCTATTCTACGATGGGGACCGACGTCCTCCATCTGCGATCTCCATGTACGGGGGCGGGGTTCAAGACCCGTGAAGTGAAGGTGCGGTCTCCGGTGAGGAAAAATAGAACACGGGAGACGTACCGGCCAGTTGGCAAACCATGCCTGCCGCCTCCAATGCCCTACTCATCCTCGGAGGAGTCCCCGACCTCGGTTGTGCCGGACGTTGGACGGCGGCAAGTAGGATGCGTGGCTGACGGTGCTCCCGTCGTCGGCCGCCAGGGTGGCCACCGCTTGTGCGGCGACTTGAGCGAGGGCGGCGACCTCGAGCTCCATCCCCGAAGACAAGCTGTCCTGCAGAGCGTTCGCGCTTGCGGACATGGAAGATGTGGTGCCAGGTAGGAGGACGATGCGCTATGGTGTGGAGGTTAGCTGGACGTTGCAGCTTTAAGTAGCGCATTTCGATGAGGCCAAGCGTCCTGGTGCGTCATTAAGTCGCCGGAGTTGGTTCCTCGGGCACCGAGCCTCTTAACGACGGCATACGGACGGACGGCATGAATACGGGCAGCTGGCGCCGGTAGGGAACGCACCACGCGACAGCCCGAGGGACGAGGGTTTTTGGTGTGCCAGGGTAATCAGTTGCGGTCGTGGCAACATTGGAGATGCCCTTTGCTCACATGCGATCGACGCATGTCATTGAAAAAGTAAGACGAGGCGGCATCGTCTCAGGTACTGAGGATGTAGTTGGCCATGCTACACCACTCCGCAGACGCGTCCCGGCGCCTCGTGCATCCTCGACGAGCCGGTGGTTGGCGTGTGTTTGGATTGTGGCCAAAGTGCACCTTACCAAAATTTTGGTCATGACCCAAAGATTGGTCTTTGTTTGGATGGTTGCCATTTCATTTGGCATGCCAATGAACTCTAGCCAACTCTAGTTCACTTTTCTTGCCGGTGTCGGCCAAATCATGGGCAACCAAAACCTCGACCAAAATTTTGGCTACCCAATGCTTTGATGGGGCAACCTTGCGCACAAACCAAACATAATGTTGGTCGTGCCATAGCACTAACACCACCCTCGGCAGACTGAAACCGATAGTGTCTAGCGACAATGAGCGTGTCGCTCACCGCGGTCGCCGTGTGCAGAGGCAGTGCTGGAGCTGCGGCACGTTGTTGGCCCCCACGACCCACATGAACGGTTGCCGGTGGCAAGGAGGTCGTGGGCCAGCTCCTCCATTGGACTAGTTTGCGCTACGTCGTCCCAACAGGTGTGCCCCACATGTCCGTTTCCCTGTTTTCCCGGCCATATTCGAGCGTCAGTGCTCCGCGTTGCGCATTAGGCCTTTCACTATGTAGGCCAAGCGAGACAACTTATTGTTTATTTGATTCGTTCAAGTATAATCATGTGGCATTTGCTTATTTCTCATTCCTCTCCATCGATCATGTCGCCCTCCGGTCGATTCCATCATCCCGCATGCCTCATTTGAACATTCCGCCGAGTATCATTCGCAGGTGGGCCTAGACCATGCTTGTATTTCCAATGTTTATTTGTAACTAGTAATAATGTACATGCAATGCACGTTTATATTAGGTAGGATATTAGTTGCACATTATATTAGGTAAGATATATTGGTATTTGGTAAGATATCAATTACTTTCTCGTAGGAATGGTAGGGTATTAATTACATGGCATATTTCAAGGGATAGTGTTGAGTCAAAACGTGTTTATAACCAATGGCAGTGGTGGGTAATTAGAGCGATAAACGTGTTTGGTGCTCAACATTGGAGCGATTTGAACCGCTAGATAACATGATTTGACGGTCGAGATGGTTTGGATCTGCCCATTTGGGTATTTTTATATTGGTATACATTTGTCCGACATGCATACAAACAAACGGTTCGTTTGAAGTTTCACTTTGCCTCCACTATGTGTCGCTTCGTGTCTTAGTTTTGACATCCCATTCGGTTCATGTTGACAAGATCGATAGATGACATGGTAGTTCCTTATAGCCATCGACTGGCTATATTATTAACCATGCTCTAATGCGTTTTTCAAAACCGCATTTGACTATTGACAAGATTAATAGTACATGAGATGTATAATGTGAAAATTATATCATTGGAAGTTCCTTTCACATACGTATCCCTGCCTTACCCTCCCTTTCGGTCACTTACTAGCGGACCCCATGCTTGCTAGGCCCCGGATGTCAGTTACTCAATGGGTTTGGCCACGTCAGGGGATCCTCATCCGTAGTATACTCCCTCTGTTTTTATTTACTTAGCATAAAATGACGCGGGCAGGGGAGGGGGAGGGACGTTGGTTTACTCTCAACTGCGGCCTCACAAGCGAGCGAAAACGCAAGACGAAACGCGTTCCATTAGGTGAACGACATGGAGGGTCCAGCGTGCCGGGCTACAACGCGAACGCCACAAGAGAGATGTACAGTCAAAACCGATTGACCGGTCGTCACCGGAACCACTATTCACACCAGAACCTTCGCTGCTCGGCCAACTGCAGCCCCTTCTCCCACCTTTCGATCCCCTAGCCCACATCAAGTGTACCCTAGTTCGCCGCAAAGCCATGGTGCGCCACAAGATCACGTACTACAAGATGCTGACGCCGGAGCGCCGCGCAGAAATCGCGGCGACGGTCGGCGCCAGAGACCTCTGTTCCCAAGCTCTCTTTGCGGCGGGCCAATCCCTGAATTCTCTGGAGCCAAGCTACGAGGAGGAGGAAGGCGATCCAATGTTCATGGCGGAGGTAGCGGCGCAGAAGGCCCTTGATGGGTATGAGACGATGGACATCAACTTCATGTCGGCGTCCGAGTCACCTATGGTGCAGGCGGACCAGTGGTTCAACCTGGCGATACTAAAGGAGGACCGGCAGGCAGAGGCTCAACTCGACGCGGAGCTCGTGCATGTCACTGCCATCGAGGCTCTCCTCCAGGCGGAACCGGATGTCGTGGATGTGAACCGGGCGGCGGAGGCTCAACTTGAGGCGGAGCGCGCGGATGCCTCTGCCATCGAGGCCCTCCTGCAGGCGGAACCGAACGTCCTGGACTTGAACCGGGCGGCAGAGGCTCAACTCGACGTGGAGCGCGCGAAATCCGCTCTCATCGAGGACCTCCTGCAGGCGGAACCGGACGTCCTGGACTTGAACCGGGCGGCGGAGGCTTGACTCGACGCGGAGCGCGCAGATGCCGCTGCCATCGAGGCCCTCCTGCAGGCGGAACCGGATGTCCTCGACTTGAACCGGGCGGTGCTCTCGTCCGTGTAGAGCGCCCGCACGCTCCGCGTGAACGAGTAGCTGGAGGCCGAGGACAACCATGTTGCGGAGACACATGTCGGCATCTACGGCTGGTTCGCGCCGGCAGCCAAAGACGACGAGGCCATCTCGTTCCGTGAGCAGTGATAGTTTTTCTTTATGTTGTTGTTTTATGGATCTTTTGCTGTGTAAAAACAAATATTGTTATGCAAGTCACCTGTCTTGGGTCAGTCTAACGTTTCAGGCGGTTGGATGAATATCCTACATCTCCTAACCCTTCTTCCTCACCTCTTCTTCTTCCCCAACAGACCACCGCACGGGTAGTACGGATACTCCCCAACATGCGGTTCGATAAACATACTCTATGAACGAAAATTATGTGTCAGCGGTAGGATGGCTGAGTTTGGTTTGTTCACATGCGACGGCACGTGTCAGTGAGGGTGCATTCCCTTGGTTGGGTTTGCGGCGTGCAGGAGCGAGTGTGCATGTGAGCGTGCGGTGCGACCGCGGCATGCAGGAGCGACCGTGTGAGGGTGCGGTGCGACCGCGATAGCCGTGGGCAAGTGTACCTCCTTTTCATTTTGAAAAGTTTAGGCAAGCTTGGCAAAAAATGTGTGGCGAAGTATGGCAATGCAAGGCCTAGACCCAAACAGGATAAGTATGTAGTACTACCTCCATTGTGGTTTATTGGTGCTCCTTGAAATTTGTGCCCAAATTTGACTAAATATTTAACTAACAAAATATTGATGCATGTCAACAAAAATTGTATCATTAGTGTGGCACCCCGACTCAGAGCGACCGGTTTACCCTACATTGCCAGCCCAGAGACCTTGTCTTATGGCAACACATAACATCTTGGTTTAGAAAACAACCACTTTATTGATACTAGTGGATCAAAGTTTTACATTACAACAGGTAGCGAGGCCAAGCGGCACACACGGTGCGGCTGAACAATATGTACATTATTTAGTGAACATAAAAGGCCTCGGTCATAACAACTACGCGGCAGCGGAACAACTTCGTAGCGGAATTCCATAGCACAGGGACACCGATGTGGACACGATCTAGACTCGGACGACACTCCTTTCCAGTGAAACTTTCCTGAAATCTGGCATGACACGCCAAGTCATTACATTGAATGTACTTGCAAGATTACAGCAAACATAATCATAATGACAAACAATATCATGATAATTATTCAATTAATAAAATGCAACCACATACGCGTGTATGAATATAACCAGCATGATGTGCTCATGCCTTTGTGAAAATAGTCCCCCGGACTGACTTACCAACGGTGATCTTTATTAACATACCAACATGTCCGTCTCAAAAGGACATATCTCGTGATCTTTCCGGCGATCACAACCCTGACCACGCTTGGTCTCAATCATCCCGGTGGCTCTTCCTCCATCTTTAAAAGTGCAAAGTTCATAACTTAGTGAGAAAATTTTATTAAATGTTGACCCATGGTGTCGTGGAATTGTCACGGCAGATGTCCTAGGGTAAGGACTTAGTCGCGAGGCCAACGCATCTATGTGGTAGCTTGAGAGGGGTTGAGCGGAATCGAGAGACTCAACGCAAGGCAAGGTTTAGACAGCTTCGGGCCCCGGGAAACATCATCCGGTAATAGCCCTACATGTTGTTTGAGGCTAGATCTCATTATGATCCTCATGGTGTCGCCGGTAAACCGGCTCTTTGTGTCTAGCCCTAAAGAATATGGCGCCTCTAACTTGTGAAAACTTCTCCCTCGTTGGGGAGCCCTGTCCCTCCTTATATATGTTGAAGGGGCGGTTTACATGACTAGTCCTAGTTGGATTAGGACTATTCTATTACAAGTCGAGTCCTAGTCTTGCTTCCTTTTTAGGAGAATATTCCTTATGTTTTCTTCATAAACCGGCCCACCATAACATGAGCCGGCCTTCTAGTCCTTGGGCCTTGTCATCCATCTAAAACACTCACCGGATCACCAATGAGTCGTCAGGCTCGTGAATCGTCAGACCAGTGAACCGCCAAACTCATAAGTCGCCAATCCTTCGGCGGTTTACTAATGAAATGCCAAGTCCGGCCGAGGGTATATCCCCGACATTAGCCCCCAGTTTAATTTGGATTTATCCATGTTAAACTGATCCTGTAAAATAAACACAAGAACAAACTTGACAGGTTGTGCTCTGGGTTAAATAGTTTCCTGAACCGGCACCTGATCATCCTTAAATCCTTGTCATTTCTTCCTTGATATGTATCCATGATCTCATAACAAATCTCCTTAGCAGATATTTTCAAACATTACCAATGCAAAAAATCCAGGCACTTCTTCTGAAACTCCGGATCAATAGACTATGGACTCGGCTATTGATAGATTACTTACACTCTGCAGAGGTAGTGCACTGTACCCACACCACGGAACCCATGGCCTCGCTCTCCCATTCAGGTGGACCAACGGCATTCCGACGAAACCCTTCCATTGCCATGACACTCTCTCGGCCACTCCGACTCATTTCCCATTGGAATAGTCCTGGGTGGCTGCTTGGTGGCTTCTCGCCCCCTCGTTGGTTACCCCAAGTGCAAGGTTAGAGATGTAGTGTAGCAGAAGTTTTCCCTTGGCAATACCAAGGATCGATTTCCCTGAGACTCCCAGTTTTAACAAGAAGGTGTCAACTGCTAACGGCGCCAGATATTAGCAATCAACATGGACCTGCACACAGATACAAATAACTTTGCTCCCAACGAGTACAGAGAGGTTGTCAATCCCTTCGGCCTTGTAGTTTACAAAGGATCAAACGCAAGTGATAATAGTGATAGTATAATTGCAATAGTAAGTAAAAAGTGGAAAAGTAAATAGCGGATGTGATCAATGATGGTAATATGGACCGGAGTCTCATGATGTTCACTAGTGATGTCTCTCTCCCAAAAGACGATAAAACTACTATGTGAGGTAAACGAATTACAGCTGGGCAATTGACAGGACCATGTGCGCAAACCAATGCTGACTAAGTTGCAAGAAAGGTAGAGGTTCAAAGCATGGGCGGTACGCCGAGGTAAGTAGACCGAAATCCATCTGCATCTACTACTAATCATCCACCTTGAGATATCTATCCAGAACATCTCGCTCGTATTAAGTTGCGAGTCCCACCCATAGTGTAAACTCAAAGCAACAGACAACTGCATTAAAAGAACTTTGCGTAAAGTAAACAATCCTTGCACCCGCGGGCACAAGCACCGTTGTTTTCCCACTTGTGGCAACAGCACATCCCCTAGACTCATGTTTCTGTCACTCAAGCTAGTCATCGAGGGGCATAAACCCACAATCAAGCATAACGCTCCCTCTTGGAGTCACTACCTACTACTTGGCCAAAGCAATAAATAACAACGGAGAACATGCAAGAATTACTTACGAACATAAATATAAAAGAGGTGAATCAAATATATTACTCAAACACAATCTGAACATAATCTCATAATCCATCGGATCCCAGCAAACTCATCATAGCAACAGCATAAGGATTTCATATGTGCCTCGATCATGTAGGGCAGCTCACGAGGACTAATTAGTGAAGCACAAGAACGGGAGGAGAACATCACATAGCTACTGGTCATGGACCCATGGTCCAAGGGAGACTACTCACAACTCATCCGGGAGGCGTCCATGGTGGTGGAGAAGTTCCCGGTGGTGATCCTCCCCTCCGGCAGGGTGCCGGGAAGAGTTCTCCTGGTGCTCCCGATCTTGGAAGCGGCGGTGGCGGCGGAACAGAGATGAGATCGCGAAAAAGAGTTCCCGTCTCGAGGGTTTCGGGAGACGCTTTAAATATATGCCAAAGGGGGGCATCAGACGAGGCTCGGGGGGCCCAGGCGCCCCCCCGGCGCGGCCCAGGGGGGGCATCAGACGAGGCTCGGGGGGCCCAGGCGCCCCCCCGGCGCGGCCCAGGGGGGGCACGCCACCAGGGTGCCTGGGGCCCTGGTGGTCCCCCTCCGGCTGTGCTTCGGGTGCCTGGTAGCTTCTGGAATGCTGATTTTTTATATAATTTTTCTGGATTTTTTCTGGCAGTTCTCGTAATGTGAAAACCTGAAATACAAAAACAACCGAAAACAGAAACTGGCACTGGGGTGCACTGAGTTAATAGGTTAGTCCAAATATGATCAAAAGTGTATGGAAGTGTATAAATAACATAGCAATATCACCCAAAAGAGGCATGGAGCAAGCAGAAATTGTAGATACGTTTTGGACGTATCAACATCCCCAAGCTTAATTCCTGCTCGTCCTCGAGTAGGTAAATGATAACCAGAATAATTTCTGTGGTGACATGCTATTAACCATATAGGACTTTTTCATAGTCATATGACAAAAGCTTACTGAGACAATGAATCTATAGTAATTAAGTTGCCTTATGAGAAAATCATAAAGGACTGAAAGTTTTACAATATGATATTGAAACATCAAATAGATTTGTAATGAACATGATGTGCAAATATGATAAAGTGATATCTAGCTTGCCCCCTTTAGTGAAGCAAAACATAAATGCAGGGGCACCTCCAAGGTTTAAGTGATGACTAGATACAATGATTTTAGAATAAACGATATCACAATCATGCAAAAGACAATGCTACTTTGGGACAATGCTCATTACACTCAGAATGACAATCATGCTCTTAGTAGTTGGTGCTTTCAAAGAAGGTGGAGACTCTCGAACCGTGGCTTTTGTTGGCAAGGTTGAAAACCCGTAGTTGGAAACAAAGACAAAACATGTACCAGAGCTCTTGGTTTTAAAAACAGAGGTAACAATTATTTTTTTGATTATGCATGTTTCGTCAACGAATGCTAGCAGACAACTCAATCACTTCTTGAGATGGACAAGTTTCGAGGAACGGCTCCCGAATGAGGATGATCACATCCTCTTAATCTCCTTTGTTTATCACTGCCAAAGTTTTCTGATTTCTCATGAACAAAGCGTGAAGGAGGGTTTGTTTGTTATATTATCTTTTTGAGCCGGGCGCACTCAATGCCAGTTCCTTCTCGTATTATGGGTTTGCACATTATACATGCAATCCCGGGGTGAAGCTTGTCCAACTTAAAAAGATCATGAATTAACTACTACTTCCTCATGAACTTACAACAGAGGCACAAAATAGGAATGCTTTTTCCTTTGAATAATTTCGAGATGGTACATGCAAGTCTCCGTTAGGAATGGCAGGTAAATACCATGTAGGAAGATATGGTGGACTCATATGGCATAACTGGATTAAAAGGATGTGGATGCACAAGCAGTAAGTCCGCTTTTCCTACATGGTGGACTCATATGGCATAACTGGATTAAAAGGATGTGGATGCACAAGCAGTAAGTCCGCTTAGTACAGGTGGAGATTAGCAAAAGACTGGGAGCGACCAACTAAGAGAGCAATGATGGTCATAATCATGCAGAGCGACAAAGCAACATTGAATCAGGCATGGAAGTTATATCGCTACTCAGAAACAAAAGATCATCAAGGCTAGATAGACTTTCTTTACAGTCTTAAACATGCGTGAGCATACGCCAAGTCAATCAAAATAAATTCTTTGAAGGAAGATATTACTAAACCATACCACATCATAGGCAAACAAATCATGTTGGTACTCCAATAACACATTGGGAACCCCTCATCTATTTGAGACTAGCCATAAGAAAACCTGAACTACTAAGCGCCATTATGCACGTAGCATCTTTATCATAGACATATCAACCAATGCAACGGAAGCAAACTCTCTTAATAAGATAAACATGATAACTAAAGAGAGTTCAAGCAACCAACTAAACGAAAGCTCTTTAAAAAGATAAGCATGAATATTAAGAGCTAAGCATGATAGTAGCTATTAAAAGACAAAGAACACACACAGCAAGGATAGACATGAAAATTCTATGTTATGTTCTAGGTAGAAGTGGAGCGCGTTTCTCTCCCACATAAAGAAAGCTGAGTTCCGACTCATTATGAAAGTCTAAAGAAAACTAAAAAGGAAAACTAAAAGCAAGACGCTCCAAGCATAGCACATAACACATGAAGTGATTAAAATATAGTGGAACGAAAGACGAATTTATAATGTTGATGGAGAAGGGGATTCATGGGGGCATCCCCAAGCTTAAACGCTTGAGTCTCCTTGAATATTTCTTGGGGGTGCATGGGGGCATCCCCAAGCTTGAGCATTTGACACTCCTGAATCTTTTTATCATCTTCCCTCGCACACTTGAAAACTCCCTTCATACATAACTTATAATAATCTGATTAGTGAGGTTAGTACCCATAATAAAATAATTGTTCCTTGCTGGAAATAAAGATATTCTTGAAGTTCTACTGTTTCTCAAGATTGCCAAAAGGTTTTTGCAAAGAAAACGCAAGCTCTAGGTTTGCAAAATGAAGGAAAGGCAAAACAGGACTGAATCTGTGAAAAACAGAACAGCAGGTAGTAAATGATTTTTTCGGGATACTTCTGCAACTCTAATCAAAAAACTCAAAACAGATGCAAGAAAGACAATTATATAGAGCACGCTGTCGAAAAAATTCAGACCAAAAAGATGATCTGGTGATTTTATACGAATTTTTCTATCCAAGGACAGAATCTGTTTCCTGGACAGCACGTCACAACTTTTGAACTTTCTTGCAATCAGAGGCTATACTTGGCACAAAATTGAAAAGCAAAGATACAATGATCTTGCTACAGTAGTAACAAACATCAAGACCACTAAAACTGAAAGAACAAACTGAAAGCAAAGATAACAAGGGTTGTCTCCCTAGAGCTCATTCTTTATAGCCATAAAGATAGGCTTAAGACTTTAATGATGCTCTCGTAGGAATAAGAGTTGAAGAACAAAAGAGAGCATCAAGAAGCAAACACCAAACACATTTAAGCCTAACATGCTTCCTATGCATAGGAATATTGCAATACAATAATTCATTGAAGCACAAAGCAATAAGCATAGGAAGACAAAACAAGTGCAGCTTCAAAACCTTCAACATAAAGAGAGGGAACTTGATATTATTGAAATATCTATAATCATATGTTCCCTTCTCATAATAATTTTCAGTGGGATCACGAATAAACTCAACAATATAAGCATCACATAAAGCATTGTTAGCATGGTCCACATGCAAAAAGGTATCATTACTCTTCATATAAGCAAAATCTTTCTCATTAGGAATAGTGAGAGTAAAGCAATCATAACCATCATGGTAATCATTGTATTTAGGAGGCATATCATAATCATAATAAATTTTATCCTCAATAGTAGGTGGACTGAAAACATCATATTCATCATTGTAATCATATATAGGAAGCAAAGTATCATCAAAGTAAATTTTCTCTTCAAAAGTTGGGGGACTAAAAATATCATATTCATCAAACGTGTCATCCCCAAGCTTAGAGCTTTCCATGTCATTAGCAATATTGATATTCAAAGAAAGCATACTAATAACATCACCACCATCATGACTGTTATGCAAATAATAAAGTTCCATAGGTTTTTTAATTTTCTCTTCAAACACATCATGTCCCAAAGCAAGGTAGAGCTTATAAAGCTCTCTCATATTTTTGTTGTTTTCCATTAAGCAAAACTAGTGAAAAGACATAAAGAAAACTGAAAGGTAAACTAACAAGACTAAAAGCAAAGGTAAAAGATAGCGTGCAACTCCCCTATCCTGAAGAGTGGAGTCCCCGGCAACGGCGCCAGAAATTGCTTTGCTTGGTGGCTTCTCGCCCCCTCGTTGGTTACCCCAAGTGGAAGGTTAGAGATGCAGTGTAGCAGAAGTTTTCCCTTGGCAATACCAAGGATCGATTTCCCTGAGACTCCCAGTTTCAACAAGAAGGTGTCAACTGCTAACGGCGCCAGATATTAGCAATCAATGTGGACCTGCACACAGATACAAATAACTTTGCTCCCAACGAGTACAGAGAGGTTGTCAATCCCTCCGGCCTTGTAGTTTACAAAGGATCAAACGCAAGTGATAATAGTGATAGGTATAATTGCAATAGTAAGTAAAAAGCGGAAAAGTAAATAGCGGATGTGATCAATGATGGTAATATGGACCGGAGTCTCATGATGTTCACTAGTGATGTCTCTCTCCCAAAAGACGATAAAACTGCTATGTGAGGTAAACGAATTACAGCTCGGCAATTGACAGGACCATGTGCGCAAACCAATGCTGACTAAGTTGCAAGAAAGGTAGAGGTTCAAAGCATGGGCGGTACGCCAAGGTAAGTAGACCAAAATCAATCTGCATCTACTACTAATCATCCACCTTGAGATATCTATCCAGAACATCTCGCTCGTATTAAGTTGCGAGTCCCACCCATAGTGTAAACTCAAAGCAACAGACAACTGCATTAAAAGAACTTTGCGTAAAGTAAACAATCCTTGCACCCGCGGGCACAAGCACCGTTGTTTTCCCACTTGTGGCAACAGCACATCCCCTAGACTCATGTTTCTGTCACTCAAGCTAGTCATCGAGGGGCATAAACCCACAATCAAGCATAACGCTCCCTCTTGGAGTCACTACCTACTACTTGGCCAAAGCAATAAATAACAACGGAGAACATGCAAGAATTACTTACAAACATAAATATAAAAGAGGTGAATCAAATATATTACTCAAACACAATCTGAACATAATCTCATAATCCATCGGATCCCAGCAAACTCATCATAGCAACAGCATAAGGATTTCATATGTGCCTCGATCATGTAGGGCAGCTCACGAGGACTAATTAGTGAAGCACAAGAACGGGAGGAGAACATCACATAGCTACTGGTCATGGACCCATGGTCCAAGGGAGACTACTCACAACTCATCCGGGAGGCGTCCATGGTGGTGGAGAAGTTCCCGGTGGTGATCCTCCCCTCCGGCAGGGTGCCGGGAAGAGTTCTCCTGGTGCTCCCGATCTTGGAAGCGGCGGTGGCGGCGGAACAGAGATGAGATCGCGAAAAAGAGTTCCCGTCTCGAGGGTTTCGGGAGACGCTTTAAATATATGCCAAAGGGGGGCATCAGACGAGGCTCGGGGGGCCCAGGCGCCCCCCCGGCGCGGCCCAGGGGGGGCACGCCACCAGGGTGCCTGGGGCCCTGGTGGTCCCCCTCCGGCTGTGCTTCGGGTGCCTGGTAGCTTCTGGAATGCTGATTTTTTATATAATTTTTCTGGATTTTTTCTGGCAGTTCTCGTAATGTGAAAACCTGAAATACAAAAACAACCGAAAACAGAAACTGGCACTGGGGTGCACTGAGTTAATAGGTTAGTCCAAATATGATCAAAAGTGTATGGAAGTGTATAAATAACATAGCAATATCACCCAAAAGAGGCATGGAGCAAGCAGAAATTGTAGATACGTTTTGGACGTATCAACATCCCCAAGCTTAATTCCTGCTCGTCCTCGAGTAGGTAAATGATAACCAGAATAATTTCTGTGGTGACATGCTATTAACCATATAGGACTTTTTCATAGTCATATGACAAAAGCTTACTGAGACAATGAATCTATAGTAATTAAGTTGCCTTATGAGAAAATCATAAAGGACTGAAAGTTTTACAATATGATATTGAAACATCAAATAGATTTGTAATGAACATGATGTGCAAATATGATAAAGTGATATCTAGCTTGCCCCCTTTAGTGAAGCAAAACATAAATGCAGGGGCACCTCCAAGGTTTAAGTGATGACTAGATACAATGATTTCAGAATAAACGATATCACAATCATGCAAAAGACAATGCTACTTTGGGACAATGCTCATTACACTCAGAATGACAATCATGCTCTTAGTAGTTGGTGCTTTCAAAGAAGGTGGAGACTCTCGAACCGTGGCTTTTGTTGGCAAGGTTGAAAACCCGTAGTTGGAAACAAAGACAAAACATGTACCAGAGCTCTTGGTTTTAAAAACAGAGGTAACAATTATTTTTTTGATTATGCATGTTTCGTCAACGAATGCTAGCAGACAACTCAATCACTTCTTGAGATGGACAAGTTTCGAGGAACGGCTCCCGAATGAGGATGATCACATCCTCTTAATCTCCTTTGTTTATCACTGCCAAAGTTTTCTGATTTCTCATGAACAAAGCGTGAAGGAGGGTTTGTTTGTTATATTATCTTTTTGAGCCGGGCGCACTCAATGCCAGTTCCTTCTCGTATTATGGGTTTGCACATTATACATGCAATCCCGGGGTGAAGCTTGTCCAACTTAAAAAAAACATGAATTAACTACTACTTCCTCATGAACTTACAACAGAGGCACAAAATAGGAATGCTTTTTTCTTTGAATAATTTCGAGATGGTACATGCAAGTCTCCGTTAGGAATGGCAGGTAAATACCATGTAGGAAGATATGGTGGACTCATATGGCATAACTGGATTAAAAGGATGTGGATGCACAAGCAGTAAGTCCGCTTTTCCTACATGGTGGACTCATATGGCATAACTGGATTAAAAGGATGTGGATGCACAAGCAGTAAGTCTGCTTAGTACAGGTGGAGGTTAGCAAAAGACTGGGAGCGACCAACTAAGAGAGCAATGATGGTCATAATCATGCAGAGCGACAAAGCAACATTGAATCAGGCATGGAAGTTATATCGCTACTCAGAAACAAAAGATCATCAAGGCTAGATAGACTTTCTTTACAGTCTTAAACATGCGTGAGCATACGCCAAGTCAATCAAAATAAATTCTTTGAAGGAAGATATTACTAAACCATACCACATCATAGGCAAACAAATCATGTTGGTACTCCAATAACACATTGGGAACCCCTCAGCTATTTGAGACTAGCCATAAGAAAACTTGAACTACTAAGCGCCATTATGCACGTAGCATCTTTATCATAGACATATCAACCAATGCAACGGAAGCAAACTCTCTTAATAAGATAAACATGATAACTAAAGAGAGTTCAAGCAACCAACTAAACGAAAGCTCTTTAAAAAGATAAGCATGAATATTAAGAGCTAAGCATGATAGTAGCTATTAAAAGACAAAGAACACACACAGCAAGGATAGACATGAAAATTCTATGTTATGTTCTAGGTAGAAGTGGAGCGCGTTTCTCTCCCACATAAAGAAAGCTGAGTTCCGACTCATTATGAAAGGCTAAAGAAAACTAAAAAGAAAAACTAAAAGCAAGACGCTCCAAGCATAGAACATAACACATGAAGTGATTAAAATATAGTGGAACGAAAGACGAATTTATAATGTTGATGGAGAAGGGGATGCATGGGGGCATCCCCAAGCTTAAACGCTTGAGTCTCCTTGAATATTTCTTGGGGGTGCATGGGGGCATCCCCAAGCTTGAGCATTTGACACTCCTGAATCTTTTTATCATCTTCCCTCGCACACTTGAAAACTCCCTTCATACATAACTTATAATAATCTGATTAGTGAGGTTAGTACCCATAATAAAATAATTGTTCCTTGCTGGAAATAAAGATATTCTTGAAGTTCTACTGTTTCTCAAGATTGGCAAAAGGTTTTTGCAAAGAAAAAGCAAGCTCTAGGTTTGCAAAATGAAGGAAAGGCAAAACAGGACTGAATCTGTGAAAAACAGAACAGCAGGTAGTAAATGATTTTTTCGGGATACTTCTGCAACTCTAATCAAAAAACTCAAAACAGATGCAAGAAAGACAATTATATAGAGCACGCTGTCGAAAAAATTCAGACCAAAAAGATGATCTGGTGATATTATACGAATTTTTCTATCCAAGGACAGAATCTGTTTCCTGGACAGCACGTCACAACTTTTGAACTTTCTTGCAATCAGAGGCTATACTTGGCACAAAATTGAAAAGCAAAGATACAATGATCTTGCTACAGTAGTAACAAACATCAAGACCACTAAAACTGAAAGAACAAACTGAAAGCAAAGATAACAAGGGTTGTCTCCCTAGAGCTCTTTCTTTATAGCCATAAAGATAGGCTTAAGACTTTAATGATGCTCTCGTAGGAATAAGAGTTGAAGAACAAAAGAGAGCATCAAGAAGCAAACACCAAACATATTTAAGCCTAACATGCTTCCTATGCATAGGAATATTGCAATACAATAATTCATTGAAGCACAAAGCAATAAGCATAGGAAGACAAAACAAGTGCAGCTTCAAAACCTTCAACATAAAGAGAGGGAACTTGATATTATTGAAATATCTATAATCATATGTTCCCTTCTCATAATAATTTTCAGTGGGATCACGAATAAACTCAACAATATAAGCATCACATAAAGCATTGTTAGCATGGTCCACATGCAAAAAGGTATCATTACTCTTCATATAAGCAAAATCTTTCTCATTAGGAATAGTGAGAGTAAAGCAATCATAACCATCATGGTAATCATTGTATTTAGGAGGCATATCATAATCATAATAAATTTTATCCTCAATAGTAGGTGGACTGAAAACATCATATTCATCATTGTAATCATATATAGGAAGCAAAGTATCATCAAAGTAAATTTTCTCTTCAAAAGTTGGGGGACTAAAAATATCATATTCATCAAACGTGTCATCCCCAAGCTTAGAGCTTTCCATGTCATTAGCAATATTGATATTCAAAGAAAGCATACTAATAACATCACCACCATCATGACTGTTATGCAAATAATAAAGTTCCATAGGTTTTTTAATTTTCTCTTCAAACACATCATGTCCCAAAGCAAGGTAGAGCTTATAAAGCTCTCTCATATTTTTGTTGTTTTCCATTAAGCAAAACTAGTGAAAAGACATAAAGAAAACTGAAAGGTAAACTAACAAGACTAAAAGCAAAGGTAAAAGATAGCGTGCAACTCCCCTATCCTGAAGAGTGGAGTCCCCGGCAACGGCGCCAGAAATTGCTTTGCTTGGTGGCTTCTCGCCCCCTCGTTGGTTACCCCAAGTGGAAGGTTAGAGATGCAGTGTAGCAGAAGTTTTCCCTTGGCAATACCAAGGATCGATTTCCCTGAGACTCCCAGTTTCAACAAGAAGGTGTCAACTGCTAACGGCGCCAGATATTAGCAATCAATGTGGACCTGCACACAGATACAAATAACTTTGCTCCCAACGAGTACAGAGAGGTTGTCAATCCCTCCGGCCTTGTAGTTTACAAAGGATCAAACGCAAGTGATAATAGTGATAGGTATAAGTGCAATAGTAAGTAAAAAGCGGAAAAGTAAATAGCGGATGTGATCAATGATGGTAATATGGACCGGAGTCTCATGATGTTCACTAGTGATGTCTCTCTCCCAAAAGACGATAAAACTGCTATGTGAGGTAAACGAATTACAGCTCGGCAATTGACAGGACCATGTGCGCAAACCAATGCTGACTAAGTTGCAAGAAAGGTAGAGGTTCAAAGCATGGGCGGTACGCCAAGGTAAGTAGACCAAAATCAATCTGCATCTACTACTAATCATCCACCTTGAGATATCTATCTAGAACATCTCGCTGGTATTAAGTTGCGAGTCCCACCCATAGTGTAAACTCAAAGCAACAGACAACTGCATTAAAAGAACTTTGCGTAAAGTAAACAATCCTTGCACCCGCGGGCACAAGCACCGTTGATTTCCCCCTTGTGGCAACAGCACATCCCCTAGACTCATGTTTCTGTCACTCAAGCTAGTCATCGAGGGGCATGAACCCACAATCAAGCATAACGTTCCCTCTTGGAGTCACTACCTACTACTTGGCCAAAGCAATAAATAACAACGGAGAACATGCAAGAATTACTTACGAACATAAATATAAAAGAGGTGAATCAAATATATTACTCAAACACAATCTGAACATAATCTCATAATCCATCGCATCCCAGCAAACTCATCATAGCAACAGCATAAGGATTACATATGTGCCTCGATCATGTAGGGCAGCTCACGAGGACTAATTAGTGAAGCACAAGAACGGGAGGAGAACATCACATAGCTACTGGTCATGGACCCATGGTCCAAGGGAGATTACTCACAACTCATCCGGGAGGCGTCCATGGTGCTGGAGAAGCTCCCGGTGGTGATCCTCCCCTCCGGCAGGGTGCCGGGAAGAGTTCTCCTGGTGCTCCCGATCTTGGAAGCGGCGGCGGCGGCGGAACAGAGATGAGATCGCGAAAAAGAGTTCCCGTCTCGAGGGTTTCGGGAGACGCTTTAAATATATGCCAAAGGGGGGCATCAGACGAGGCTCGGGGGGCCCAGGCCCCCCCCCCCGGCGCGGCCCAGGGGGGGCGTGCCACCAGGGCGCCTGGGGCCCTGGTGGTCCCCCTCCGGCTGTGCTTCGGGTGCCTGGTAGCTTCTGGAACGCTGATTTTTTATATAATTTTTTTGGATTTTTTCTGGCAATTCTCGTAATGTGAAAACCTGAAATACAAAAACAGCCGAAAACAGAAACTGGCACTGGGGTGCACTGAGTTAATAGGTTAGTCCAAATATGATCAAAAGTGTATGGAAGTGTATAAATAACATAGCAATATCACCCAAAAGAGGCATGGAGCAAGCAGAAATTATTGATACGTTTTGGACGTATCAGTGGCCCAGTGCCTACCAAACGCTCAACGGCCACCGTCGTGGCCAAACATAAACTGCCCCAAACGGGGACTCGGTACCATAAACTCAACAACGGGCACACAAGGTTATGTCTGCTTATCGGGCCAGGGTACCGCACGCCCATAACCTTCCCTACTTGGAGGTACTGACCAGAGGCATGACAATGGACCGAATAAAGACCTTCCCATAAAGGAAAATGTGGTTGCATAGGGAAAAACTCGATTCAGCGGCACCATGACCCGGTCAACAAATTATACAAGTTGAGTTATTAGCAGGTTCAACTTAAAAAAATAATCGTTGTCATAAAATGCCATGCAAATGCAACACACCAATATGCATTACCGTAATGAACTGGATTAGCTCTACCATACTAAGTGTAAGCATCACAACTTCCAATATTTTTCTAGTTAGGATTTACTTTCAATTAAAACAAAATATATTCTAGCAAATTTTTACGATAGTTCTTATGCCAGCAAATAACTTCACATAAATATTTATATCCATAACCATATAGTTCTTTGCGACCCAAACTAGTTACATTAACAACTTAATCAACTTCCAACTTGCTGTAAACTAAATATAACAACTAAATACATCAACCAACAGAATACAACTAACAAAAATAATTCATGTGCATGGGTTAAATCATTTATTCAAGTTGGAAAATCACAAATATTGAAATGGCACCATGAAAATGTTGATGTGGCTTGCCTTAGTGCAAATGAGGTTCACAAGCCTCCTGGTGATCCTCAAGACAAGCTTCACCTTCTGAAAAGATTTAAAAGCACAAAAAGAAAATATCAAGAACCATTCTAAAATTCACTAGAAAATCTACACAGCACAGAAAAGTCTCATTTTTGGTGTGCTGCAAGATTTCTTTACAAAGAACACGATGCAAAAAGAATCAATTCTTTTCTGTCCAGAACAGAAAAGGTACAATGGAGCCAGTAAAATGGTAGTTGTTGTAGAAACTACCATTTCTGTCCAGAACAGAAAAGAATTTCTGTAGCAAAAATATTCCAAAAAGTGGTGCAATATTTTTGCTCAGGAAGGTGTCCTAGGGTTCAAAGAATATTTGTGAATTTCCTCAGATTTTTGTGGGCAAGAAAAATTGGGGTTGCATTGGAGCACAATGAGCTAGCTAGGGTTTTGGAGGGAAAAATGAATATTTTTCAATAAAGAAAAATATTCCAATAATTATTTTAGGGTGAACCAGAGGGGATTTGAGATGGAGATGTGGCACTTGGGTGAAAGCCAAGGGTACCCAAGTGTTTAAGTCCATATGAAAAGATTCAAAAATCCCAAGGTTCAACATAAATCCAAATGAAAACTCAGGCAAATAAAAGAGGGCAAAAATCAGGCTGTCACAGTTAGATTTGTATTTGAACATAGTTTCCAATGATATATTTTTTTGTGACATGCATGAACATTTTGTTAGTTAAATTTATGATCAAAATCTGGCACGAAATACGATGAGGACCAATAAACCAGGACGGAGGTAGTACTACGTACTAGGAGTACTAGTGTTAAAAAAGAAAGGCGGGGTTTTCCTTCGCGGGATTAATCGATACAAATCCTCGTTTCACGTGTCAATTAATGCGTATTTTTTTTTCCAAAGCCCAAAGAGCTAACCATCTCACTCCTCGTCGCTTGATTAATGCAGCGCCATGCAAACCAACCTTCTCACTTCCGCATGCATGTAGGGGATATTAATGTCCTTGGTTGCTAGTATGAGGCAAACCCCATCAATTTTGCCTTGATTAGTGTTAGCGGCCTTTGCAATTTGTAATTTTGATATACTGGCCTTGTGTACAAAAAAAATGGAGGTAGTAACTATTTTTGACTTCCTTCCCCATTGCGGTGACGTCGAGGATATCTCGAACGTTGTGGTTTCGCGAAGTGCGTCCGACGGAGAACACCATTGAGGGAGACCACCATAAGTCGTTCGCAAGTGCCGCCTGCCAGCCGAGACAACCTCCTTATTTGCATCCAGGAAGTCCATTGAACCAAAGGACACGTAAATGTACTAGTACTCACTAGTAGATAAAGGGGGATCAGACCCGGTTCATCTGGGCCTTTAGCCCCGGTTCTGGAACCGGGACAAGAGGGTCGGTACTAATGCTCGGACCCTTTAGTCCCGGTTCAATCCAGAACCGGGGCAGATGGGTGTCCACGTGGCATGTAGTCGATATTATTACTTCTCTCTGTATGCATACAGAGAGAAGTAATAATATCGACCACCTCTCCTTCTCCGAGAGATTGGTCGAACAACAAGTTCTCGTATATCTATCCGACACTACCGGGCACATATATACAATAATTATCTCTTACAAAAATAATCTCCTAACACATGGATGCAGGGTCCACATAGTATTCTCCGTCTTCAGCGATCACGTGTTCAAGGAAGAATGCCGCCAATTCCTCTTGAATTGCTCGCAGACGATCTGGTGTTAGGAGTTCATCCCGCATCCGAAACATCTAATTTGAAGTAGGGGGTCAATACATGAAATGATGCTATAAATTTGTGAATATTATTGATTGCTTACGCACTTTAAATTGTTCATCAGTGTAGCCCCGCTCACAGGTCGTGTGGCGGATGGACTCGCAAATGTAGTATCCACAATAATCATTCTCGGGTTCCTGCCACAACCACTTTACAAGAAATAGAGCTCAATCAAACTGATAAGCAAGAATGCCAAATTGGTATTGATGAAACTAGCTAGCGCTTGAATCAAGATATAGGAGATGCGCGCGCGGAACATGCTACTATATTGTACTTACTTTCGGGTATCTAAATTGTAGCTTCTTCGGCAGTCCCGGAGCTTTTTTGATGAATGTTTTCCAAGCCCTGCCAGACAAAGGAAACAATTAGTTGATATCAGAAATGAAGTTGCTGATATATATGCATGGTGGATAATATTGATCGATTTAACTTACCTGGCTAGTATTTGAGTCATGTCCGCATACTCCTCGGGATCTTTACGTTTAGAGTCGAAGACAGTTACTATTCCCTTCTCAAGCTTAATCTCTAAGAGAATATAGTGGAAGCTGCGCACGAATGCATGAGATCATTACATCACTATAAACTTGACTGATATATATAAGGGAAACCAAATATGCAGAAGACATTAACACTCACTTGAAGTTGTAAGGAAAGAGTATTATATCTTTGTTTTCATTTAACACCATCGATCGTAGCAAGTTGGTCTCGGTATCGCCGGGACGCAATTTAACCTCGGTTGCATCTATGAGGTATGTGTTAATAAACCCAATATCACCTACTTGTCTTTTCTTCAATTCGACGATCTTCAATCTGCATAATATAGTGAGGATAATTATAAATACATGCAATGAAGATCAGCTATATAGAGAGACTTAATGACAGAAGTAGTACTACTTACAGACAGTAGCAGGTGATCGTTGTTTTATCGAGGGCCAATTGATTGAAAAATTGATAGAACTCCTCAAATGGAACAGGCAACAGGTCAATTCCAACGAGGTCATGCTCCGGTTTAACTCTCAAATACAAGTTATTCCTCCCCCCAGACTCTCTGCAGATTTTCATGTACCAATCATGCAATCTTCGCATATTCGTTGATAGAGATCTTTCATTTTTGACGAGAGGCTTTTTGTACTCGTATCTTTCTATCTGCACGTCCATGAAATCATAGTGTACATCGTCGGACGCGTAATCTGCAAGATTGGTATAACCGGGCACCATCCTCGGATCATTAGCGACCATGTCGCTAGACACCTTGAGCGGGGGGCACGATTGGTTCGCTTGTTCGCCGAGCTGGGCAATTTTTTTCCCAGCTCGCCCTTCTGCTAACCTCTGATCACTTTTTGTACTTACGGACCGCTTGGCATCTTGAAATGTCTTTTGAATAATGCGGTCATAGTTGCCCTTCGGCTTACTTTTCGCTGGTTGCTTCAGGGCAGCAAGAGTGCGCTTTGCTTTCACCGCATCTATCTTCTCCTCTGGAGGTGGATGTCTTTGTGCTTTCAACCCTTCAAAAAAGTCCTTCACTTCGCCTTCAGCGATCTTCGTGTTTTCCTCGTCGGACCTCTCGTACGGTAACTTCTCTAGAGGCGTGAGAGAAGGACCGAATCTGCATCGCCTCCCGCCTCTGGCTGTACTGGTAGACGTCGCCGGACCAGACGAAGCGGCTGTCTTTTTTACTTGCTTAGGCGCCGGAGCAGGAGCAGCCGGAGCGGCGGCAGGTCTCTTCCGCCCTTGCTGATTAGGCGAAGGAGGAGCTGGCTGTCTGCTCGGGCGCGCCGGCGGCGAAGGAGGCGGAGTGCCGCCACGCGCCGGCGGCGAAGGAGGCGGTGTGCCGCCACGCGCCGGAGAAGGAGCCGGAGTGCCCTGATGGTCACTCGCCGGAGTGCCCTAATGGTCACTCGCCGGAGGAGGAGGCGGTGGAGGAGGCGGAGTGCCCTGACTCGTCGGAGGAGGAGGAGGAGGCGGAGGCGTCCAGTTCAGAATGTTGATTAGGTCCTTCCGCCATAGGCATGGAATCTTCAGTGAAGAACCCAGCCGAGTCTCCCCTTCACCGGTAGGGTGGTCAAGCTGGAGCTCCTCAAATCCCTCCGTTATTTCGTCGACCATCACCCTAGCATATCCTTCTGGAATCGGCCGGCAGTGAAAAGTGTCGTCTGGTCCAGAAGGATAAACAGAGCCAGCAGCCGCCTTGACCTTCAGATTCATCCACTGTGCCATAAGGTGGCAATTTTGTGCCTCCGTGATAGCATCCACAGGATTCCTGGCAGTAGCCGTCAAGGCAAGCTCTGGCTGAAGCAGCTCGGTGGAAGCCACGCTGCTTCTCCGCTGAGATGGCGGGGTAGCTTCGGGGGAAGCTTCGGCAATTCTTTCCCGATCTGCTTCCCGTTCCTCTATCGCTTGTATTCTGGCCCGCAGCGCCTGGATTTCGGTCATCTCCATTTTCTTCCTCCTGTCGTGGCATTTGTAGCCTCCTGCGTCCGGAAACCCAGCACGCCACGGAAGGGAGCCTGGCGTGCCTCGTGTCCGTCCAGGGTGCTCAGGATTCCCGAGGGCCATTGTCAGCTCGTCGTTCTCTCTGTCGGGGATGAACGTCCCTGCATGCGCTGCTTTGATATACTGCCGCATCTTCCTGAGTGGTGTTTCCAATTGCTTGTCCGTCCAAATGCACCACCCTGTTACAGGGTCCAAGGATCCGCCAGCCCCGAAGAACCAAGTACGGCAACGTTCTGGCCAGTGCATTGTCTCTGGTTCGATCCCTTTCTGAAGCAGATCATTCTCAGCCCTGGCCCACTTAGGCCGGGCTACGAGGTAGCCGCCCGACCCCGTGCGATGGTGATGCATCTTCTTTGCAGCATTTATCCGGTTTGTCTCCGACATCTTCTGACTCTTTTCCGACTTCTTATGGGCCACAAATGCGGGCCAGTCATCTTTGATCTTCTCATATATGCCCACGAATTCTGGAGTCGTTTTCTCTTTGACAAACGTATTCAGTTTTTTCTTCCATGCCCTGAATTGGTCTGCCATCTTCGAAAGTGCAGCAGACTTGATTAAGTCCTCTATAACTGGCTTCGCCGGATCAACCTCTCGCGGTAGGACGAAGTTTGACTTCAGCTCAGTCCAAAGATCTTCTTTCTGCATATCAGTGACATAAGTCACCTGAGCGTCTTTTGCAGCCGGCTTTAACCATTGATGGATGCTGATCGGGATCTTGTCCCTAACCAGAACCCCGCACCGATTAACAAATGCGTTCTTTGTGCGAATGGGTGCAATCGGCTCGCCGGAGCGCGAGATTTCTGAGATCTCAAACTTTTCATCCGGCCTCAACTTTTTCTTCGCTCCTCGTCTCTTTACCGAAGATTTGCTCGATCCGGAGGGCTAGAAAAGGAACAAAGACGAGAGTTAATGAATGAATCAATTAACTAGTCAGCACATGCTTAACTAACATATATACCTCCTGGCCGGACTCGGTTCGGTCACCGGAGCCAGCATCACGGTCTCCTTCTTGCACCGGCAATGGGTCACCGGAGCCGTCCTCACGGTCTACTTCTTCCATGTGCATTGGGTCACCGAATTCATCAATATCATAGCCTAGATCTTCCAGCCGCAGCTCTTGTTCGACCTGCTCATCGGTGTCGTTGAGAAACGACCTGACGGCATTTTGTCCGTCTGCGATTATGTCCATCAACATCGCTTCTTGTGCTAGGTCTCGGGTGTTGTCGTCCATTGTTTCTACAAATATTTACAACATGCCAATTATTATTCAAACATGACAGATGGATATATTAATGGCAAACGTAGAACTAGCTTCAACCCTCGACTGCTCGGCGATCCACAAACCCTAGACCCCCTCATGTCACATTTTGTCTAGCTAGTGTCAAAGGATTCAACAAAACCAATACTTCATCATTAGGCAAAAGTAACAGTAGAATGATGGTACGAAGCTCTCCAAAGTTGTTTTGGAACGGAGTCCCAGATAAGATAATCCGTAACAAAAGACGGATTAACCTATCAGGAACTCCGTTCCAAAACATCTTTGCATAACTTCGTACCAACATGCCCCGGTTACTTCTGGCAAATGATGAAGTCATGGAATTTTTCAATACTTTGTCACTAGCTAGGCAACCTCTCTCGACCCCTCGACCCCCGACTGCTCGGCGATCCACAAACCCTAGACCCCCTCATGTCACATTTTGTCTAGCTATAGTGTCAAAGGATTCAACAAAACCAATACTTCATCATTAGGCGAAAGTAACAGTAGCATGATGGTACGAAGCTCTCCAAAGTTGTTTTGGAACGAAGTCCCAGATAAGATAATCCGTAACAAAAGACGGATTATCCTATCAGGAACTCCGTTCCAAAACATCTTTGCATAACTTCGTACCAACATGCCCCGGTTACTTCTGGCAAATGATGAAGTCATGGAATTTTTCAATACTTTGACACTAGCTAGGCAACCTCTCTCGACCCCTCGACCCCCGACTGCTCGGCGATCCACAAACCCTAGACCCCCTCATGTCACATTTTGTCGAGTGTCAAAGGATTCAACAAAACCAATACTTCATCATTAGGCGAAAGTAACAGTAGCATGATGGTACGAAGCTCTCCAAAGTTATTTTGGAACGGAGTCCCCGATAGGATAATTCGTAACAAAAGACGGATTATTCTATCAGGAACTCCGTTCCAAAATATCTTTGCATAACTTTGTACCAAAATGCCCCGGTTACTTCTGGCTAATGATGAAGTCATGGAATTCTTCAATACTTTGACCCCCGACTCCTCGGCGATCCACAACCCTAGACCCCCGACTGCTAGGCAACCTCTCGACCCCTCGCCCTTCGGCCTCTCGATCGGTCCCTCGACGACCCTCGACCCCTCGACCTTCGGCCTCGGTCCCTCGACGACCCTCGACCCCGGCCCCCCCTAATGTCGAAGTTATCGGGGAGAGGGTGTATACATATCCGATAAAAAAGGAGGTAGAAGAAGAAAAAAGGAACCGCTAGAGGAGAAGATCGAAGAAAAAAAAAAGAAAAAAAAAGGAGAAGAAGAAAGGAATAGAGGAGAAGAAGAGAAAATTTCTCTTCTTCTCCTCTATTCCTTTCTTCTTCTCCTCTTTTTTTCTTTTTTTCTTCTTCTTATTTATTTGTCCTCTTCTTCCACTCCTTCTTCTTCTTTCTTTCCTCTTTCTTATTTTCTTCTTTCCTATCCTTCTTTTTCTTTTTTTTCTTCTTCTTATTTATTTCTTCTCTTCTTCCTCTCCTCTTCTTCTTTCTTTCCTCTTTCTTATTTTCTTCTTTCCTATCCTTCTTTTTCTAAATTTGTAACTTTTGCATATATATATAAAACTTTCTATATATATTTAGCATATATAAACAAAAAACTATATAGCCACATACACATATATATACATCACATATACACACATCACATATATACAGCAACTTCCTAAGAAAAAATATATTTATATACACATAAATATATATTTAACATATATATTTAGCAAATTCCTAAGAAAAAAAAAAGATATACACATACATATAAATACAGCAACTATATACAGCAACTATATATACTGCAATTTCCTAAGAAAATTCCTAAGAAAAAAAATATACACATATATACATATATATACACAGCAACTATATATATATATACAGCAATATATATTAAACATATAAAAAAAAGGGAGCCGGCCCTCACATCGGCAGGGCTGGGCGGCGCGACGGCGGCGGGGCGGGGCGGCGACGAGGCGGCGTCGGGGCGCGGCGGCGCGACGGCGGCGGGGCGGGGCGCGCGGCGGCGCGGGGCGACGGGCCGGCCGGGGGGCGCGGCGACGGCGCGGGGCGGGGCGACGGCGCGGGGCGGAGCGACGAGGCGGCGTCGGGGGCGACGGCGACGGGGCGACGGGGGCGACGGCGACGGCGACGGGGACGGAGCAGATCGAGGGCGGCGTCGGGGCTGGGAAGAAGGAGAAACTGAACGAAATTTTCGCAAGTGTAGCTTATATAGGAGGAGTATTAGTCCCGGTTCTTGGCACAAACCGGGACTAATAGCCCCCTTTAGTCCCGGTTGCTGCCACCAACCGGGACTAAAGGTCCCTTTTGAGCAGCCCAAAGGGCGGGAAGGAGGCGCCTTTAGTCCCGGTTGGTGGCAGCAACCGGGACTAATGCCACCCTTTAGTCCCGGTTGGTGGCAGCAACCGGGACTAAAGGCCTTGCCGCGGTGCGGTGGGAAGTTTAGTCCCACCTCGCTAGTTGAGGGAGAGCAGCACCAGTTTATAAGCCCCGCTGCCTCTCTCCTCTCGAACTCCTCTAAACTGCAGGCCTAAGGGCCTAAACTGACACTGCTTTGCCTGTGGACTTGCTGGGCTTTCTACGGGCCTGAATCCTGGCCCATGGTTGGGTTTCTAGTCGTATTCAGGCCGTGTGGGCCCAGCAGGTGGCATATTTTTTTCCTTTTTTGCTTTATTTATTTCTAAGTTGTTTTTTGCTGTATTTAGAGTTGCTTTATTTATTTTATTTTCTTTGTTTATTTCTAAGTTGTTTTTTGCTGTATTTAGAGTTGCTTTATTTATTTTACTTCCTTTATTTATTTTCTTTGTTGCTTTATTTATTTTATTTTGTTTATACTTAATTACAACAAAATACTTATTGTTGCTATTTATTTCTAAGTTGTTTTTTGCTGTATTTAGAGTTGCTTTATTTATTTTATTTTCTTTGTTTATTTCTAAGTTGTTTTTTGCTGTATTTAGAGTTGCTTTATTTATTTTACTTTCTTTATTTATTTTCTTTGTTGCTTTATTTATTTTATTTTGTTTATACTTACAACAAAATACTTATTGTTGCTATTTATTTTTCAAGTTTGTTTTGTTTTGTTTTGTTTTGTTAGTGCAAGTAGTATTGAAATTTGAATAGTACAAACGGACAATGGTATCATACTCGTTTGTTACAAAGTTGGCATGGTATCATCATAATAGCTGCGGAAATAACTCTTCACTTTTTCTTCGCTTGTGTCATTTGCTTATTGCGCCGTAACCATGGATAATCTTCATCGTTTATCAGGATGCTTGGGTCAGCCTTGACTTTGAAGGGAGGAATTTCATGAAACTTTTCATAATCTTCAGACATGTCTGTCTTGCCCTCCACTCCCAGGATGTCCCTTTTTCCTGAAAGAACTATGTGGCGCTTTGGCTCATCGTATGATGTATTCGCTTCCTTATCTTTTCTTTTTCTCGGTCTGGTAGACATGTCCTTCACATAGATAACCTGTGCCACATCATTGGCTAGGACGAACGGTTCGTCATTGTATCCAAGATTTTTCAGATCCACTGTTGTCATTCCGTACTGTGGGTCTACCTGTACCCCGCCTCCTGACAGATTGACCCATTTACACTTAAACAAAGGGACCTTAAAATCATGTCCGTAGTCAAGTTCCCATATGTCCACTATGTAACCATAATATGTGTCCTTTCCCCTCTCGGTTGTTGCATCAAAGCGGACACCGCTGGTTTGGTTGGTGCTCTTTTGATCTTGGACAATCGTGTAAAATGTATTTCCATTTATCTCGTATCCTTTGTAAATCAATACAGTCGAAGATGGTCCCCTGGACAACAAGTACAACTCATCACAAACAGTGTTGTCACCTCTGAGACGTGTTTCCAACCAACTGCTGAAAGTCCTGATGTGTTCACGTGTAATCCAGTCGTCGCACTGCTCCGGGTGTTTGGAGCGCAGACTGTTCTTGTGTTCATCGACATACGGGGTCACCAATGTAGAGTTCTGTAGAACTGTGTAGTGTGCTTGAGACCAAGAATAACCGTCCCTGCATATTATTGAGTCCCTTCCAGGCGTGCCTTTTCCAGTCAGTCTGCCCTCGTACCGCGATTTAGGGAGACCTATCTTATTAAGGCCAGGAATGAAGTCAACACAAAACCCGATGACATCCTCTGTTTGATGGCCCATGGAGATGCTTCCTTCTGGTCTGGCGCGGTTACGGACATATTTCTTTAGGACTCCCATGAACCTCTCAAAGGGGAACATATTGTGTAGAAATACGGGCCCCAGAATGACAATCTCGTCGACTAGATGAACTAGGACGTGTGTCATGATATTGAAGAAGGATGGTGGGAACACAAGCTCGAAACTGACAAGACATTGCGCCACATCACTCCTTAGCCTTGGTACGATTTCTGGATCGATCACCTTCTGAGAGATTGCATTGAGGAATGCACATAGTTTCACAATGGCTAATCGGACGTTTTCCGGTAGAAGCCCCCTCAATGCAACCGGAAGCAGTAGCGTCATAATCACATGGCAGTCATGAGACTTTAGGTTCTGGAACTTTTTCTCTGCCATATTTATTATTCCCTTTATATTCGACGAGAAGCCAGTCGGGACCTTCATACTGAGAAGGCATTCAAAGAAGATTTCTTTCTCTTCTTTCGTAAGAGCATAGCTGGCAGGACCTTCATACTGCTTCGGAGGGATGCCGTCTTTTTCGTGCAAACGTTGCAGGTCCTCCCGTGCCTCAGCTGTATCTTTTGTCTTTCCATACACGCCCAAGAAGCCTAGCAGGTTCACGCAAAGGTTCTTCGTCACGTGCATCACGTCGATTGAAGAGCGGACCTCTAGGTCTTTCCAGTAGGGTAGGTCCCAAAATATAGATTTCTTCTTCCACATGGGTGCGTGTCCCTCATCGTCATTCGGAACAGCTAGTGCGCCGGGGCCCTTTCCGAAGATTACGTGTAAATCATTGACCATAGCAAGTACGTGATCACCGGTATGCATGGCGGGCTTCTTCCGGTGATCTACCTCGCCTTTGAAATGCTTGCCTTTCTTTCGACATTGATGGTTGGTCGGAAGAAATCGACGATGGCCCAGGTACACATTCTTCCTGCACTTGTCCAGGTATATACTTTCAGTGTCATCTAAACAGTGCGTGCATGCGTGGTATCCTTTGTTTGTCTGTCCTGAAAGGTTACTGAGAGCGGGCCAATCGTTGATGGTCACGAACAGCAACGCCTTTAGGTCAAATTCCTCCTGTTTGTGCTCATCCCACGCACGTACACCGTTTCCATTCCACAGCTGTAAAAGTTCTTCAACTAATGGCCTTAGGTACACGTCAATGTCGGTGCCGGGTTGCTTAGGGCCTTGGATGAGAACTGGCATCATAATGAACTTCCGCTTCATGCACATCCAAGGAGGAAGGTTATACATACATAGAGTCACGGGCCAGGTGCTGTGATTGCTGCTCTGCTCCCCGAAAGGATTAATGCCATCCGCGCTTAGAGCAAACCATACGTTCCTTGCGTCCTTTGCAAACTCCTCCCAGTACTTTCTCTCGATTTTTCTCCATTGCGACCCATCAGCGGGTGCTCTCAACTTCCCGTCTTTCTTACGGTCCTCACTGTGCCATCGCATCAACATGGCATGCTCTCTGTTTCTAAACAAACGTTTCAACCGTGGTATTATAGGAGCATACCACATCACCTTCGCAGGAACCCTCTTCCTGGCGGGCTCGCCATCAACATCACCAGGGTCATCTCGTCTGATCTTATACCGCAACGCACCGCATACCGGGCATGCGTTCAGATCGTTGTATGCACCGCGGTAGAGGATGCAGTCATTAGGGCATGCATGTATCTTCTGCACCTCCAATCCTAGAGGGCATACGACCTTCTTTGCTGCGTATGTACTGTCGGGCAATTCGTTATCCTTCGGAAGCTTCTTCTTCAATATTTTCAGTAGCTTCTCAAATCCTTTGTCAGCCACAGCATTCTCTGCCTTCCACTGCAGCAATTCCAGTACGGCACCGAGCTTTGTGTTGCCATCTTCGCAATTGGGGTACAACCCTTTTTTGTGATCCTCTAACATGCGATCGAACTTCAGCTTCTCCTTTTGACTTTCGCATTGTGTCCTTGCATCGACAATGACCCGGCGAAGATCATCATTTGGTTCCTCTTGATCTTCAGCAGCTTCACCCGTTGCAGCATCATTGGGCACATCGTCTGGTTCCTCTTGATCTTCACCAGCTCCCCCCATTGCAGCATCACCGTATTCAGGGGGCACATAGTTGTCATCGTACTCTTCTTCTTCGCCGTCTTCCATCATAACCCCTATTTCTCCGTGCCTCGTCCAAACATTATAGTGTGGCATGAAACCCTTGTAAAGCAGGTGGGAGTGAAGGATTTTCCGGTTAGAGTAAGACATCGTATTCACACATTTAGTGCATGGACAACACATAAAACCATTCTGCCAGCCGCATTTAGAAACTCATGCACGCCCTTAATGTACTCGGAGGTGTGTCTGTCACCGTACATCCATTGCCGGTTCATCTGCGTGCATTTATATATAATTAAGTGTGTCAAAAACCATTACAGAACATCATAAATAGATAATTAAGTGACCAAATGGATAAAAGTTCATCATCACATTAAAACCAAAGTACATACATATATAGTTCTCATCTAACAACATATAGCTCTCCATACACATCGAAACTATGTAAAACATTTCAACGCGAAAACAAATGCTATCATAATCGCAACCAAGGTAACAATTGATCCAACGGCATAATGATACCAAGCCTCGGTATGAATGGCATATTTTCTAATCTTTTTAATCTTCAACCGCATTGTATCCATCTTGATCTTGTGATCATCGACGACATCCGCAACATGCAACTCCAATATCATCTTCTCGTCCACAATTTTTTTTCCTTCAAGAATTTGTTTTCTTCTTCAACTAAATTTAACCTCTCGACAATAGGGTCCATCTTGATCTTGTGATCATCGATAACTTCCGCAACATGCAACTCCAATTCCATCTTCTCCTCCTCCATTTTTTCCAATTTTTTCTTTAACGAAATGTTTTCCTCTTCAACTAAATTTAACCTCTCCACAAGAGGGTCGGTTGGAATTTCCGGTTCAACTACCTCCTAGACATAATAAAACATCTATGCATGTCAGGTTGGTCGGCATAACTATCATAAGCACTAAAACAAATAGTTATAAATTAAAGATAATATACCACATCCGAATCGTAGACCGGACGAGGGCCCACGTGGGCGGATATCAAAACCATCGCACTATATAATAACAAGCAATAATAAACGTAAGAAAATTAGACAAATATCTATCTAAAGCAATAATAAAAGTAAGAAAAGCATGGACATAACAAGAGGCTCACCACGGTGGTGCCGGTGACGAGATCGGCGGGGGCGATCGACGGCGGCGAAGACGGGGACGGGACGTGACGGACCGCTAAACCTAGACAAATCTCGGAGAAAATAGAGCTTTGAGAGGAGAAAAGCTTAACTAGTGTGGCTCGGGCATTCCACCGAACATGTTGTGTGCATTGGAGGTGAGCTAGAGCACCACTAACCCCTCTCCCCCTCGGCCAGAAAAAAAAACAGAGCAGTGAGCTCTGCTCTTGAGTGAGGGGGTTTATATAGGCAACTCACTGGTCCCGGTTGGTGCTACAAACCGGGGCTAAAGGGATGCCTTTGGTCCCGGTTCATAAAACAAACCGGGACTAATAGTGGTGGGCCAGGAGCAAGAGCCATTGGTCCCGGTTTTTAGCTCCAACCGGGACCAATAGGTCCAGACGAACCGGGACCAATGGCCCACGTGGCCCGGCCGGCCCCCTGGGCTAACGAACCGGGTCCAGTACCCCCATTGGTCCCGGTTCTAGATTGAACCGGGGCTAATGGGCTGGACCAAGGCCTTGTTTTCTACTAGTGACTACTCGTACACAATAGCGTCGTCCGTCCAGCTTAGTGCGGTGAGATGGTTTCTCAAAGAAGACGATGGAGAAGCGGAATCAGCGAAGAGTGAAATGATGGTTGCTTCGTCCGTGATTTGTGATTTGACGCCTCACTGCTTTGTTATTTGTGATAGAACGGACAGGGGAGTAGACTCTGTCCTCTATACTGTACATGTGTCCAAGCATGGGAGAAAGGGAGAGACGTTGCATTTTTTTATTCCTTCAATCAATCAATCAGGGAGCTTCGGATCCATCCTTTTGGCTTTGGCAACACCGTCCACAATGGTTCCCACGATGCCAAAAGCTATTTTCACATTTGGCTACACATTGTGGATGCCCTGAACTGTACCACTTGGTTTTGCTCATGTGTGCTATCTATACAAATCTCAATTATATTGATCTAAAAATTTATAGAATCAAGATTAGTAAAAAGGAGGTGATTTTGCCGCGCGGATGGCGGGGGAGGTTTCTTATTTTTAGAGGACGTTTTCTTGGCGGTTTGCTAACATGCGGTCCCACGTGTCAGTGTTTCACCAAGCCGATCCGCTTCCCACATGAGGCAGAACAACGGCAGAAGCAACACGTGGTTAACTTGAAGAAGATGAGGGAGAAGCGGATTCAGCAACGAGTGAAATGATGGACGCTTCGTCCCTCCAACTTCTTGTTTTTTAGCATTATTACTTCCGTCCCTCCAACTTAACTGCGGGAAAGTTGCAGCTTTGTGATTTGACGCCTCATTGCTCATTACTACGCCGGCGCCATGACTAGGTGCTTCACCCCGACTGCTCTGCACTGTATTCCGGTATGGCACATGGACCCCGTAGCTTGATGCCCCACATGTCGGCGAAAGGGACTAGAATATTTATGAAAGCGAGCGCTCCACTCTTATGAGGGAGGAGTACACGACAAGACGGGCCAGTGAACTATCACTTGTACTGTATATAGTACTATAGTTTTGATGTTTCGCACGATCCATCGATACAAACCCGATTAAACACGAAAGGGCAGGATTTTTCCCGCACGGTATATGATATCGGCCATACATTTCAAAGGCAATTTTAATGTATGCAAACTGAATAATTAAGTAACAATATGATATCTAGTAAAACTAAAAACACATATGATTTATTGTGTTAGAGTGTAGTAGTGGTGCTGTATTGCATAGTTGTTAGATGTAACATGCGAGAACGTGTAGAGATTTAGTTTTGGAGGGCCTACAGAGAGAAAAGCGTAATACGTTCACCGAACTTTAGCATACGCCGATTACGGTCACTATATACGTTTTGCGGTGATTATACGATCACTTTCTCACGGTTCGGCATTGGATTGCACTCTGTTGACTGGCCAAATAGTCTGTGTGGCACCATGTTGACTAGTTAAATTGAACACGTTCCTAGTAGGTCCCACATGTTAGTTCGCATAGGGAAAAGGTCAGATAAAGACAAATTTACGCAGGCGCGACAAGACTCCACCCCGTGCGCGGGAATCACCTAGTTGTGTATGTGTCTGTCATGGCCTGATGTGTGCGCATGCACGTGTAGGTTGAGCACTTGACCGTGAAAGTGTGTGTTGGTCATGTGGTGTACTGGTGTGTGCATGCATGCGTGCGTGTGTGCGTGTGAGTGTTGGGTGCGTGCGTGGCTGCGTGTGTACGTGTGAGTGTTGCGTGCGTGCGTGGGTGCATGTGTTCGTGTGAGTGTTGCGTGCATGCAGTTCATGTGGATGCGTCTGTGTGTGTATAATCACCACACCAGCTCCTGTGTGTTAAAACAGACGGCTCAGCATACCAATACAAGGCCACCTTGTCCGCTGTGCCCGCGGTCATGACTTCAAACCACCGTCCAATATTTTGTTGTTGTTTGTTTTCATTCTTACTAGCAAGATGCCCGTGCGTTGCACGTAACATCAAGATGCATTTGTATCTTGTGAGAGAAAAGGATGACGAGGGAAGGCCTTATTTGCAAATGTGGAGAGGTGTGTGGGTACATTTTTGCAAAATGGTCATAGTTTCTTTCCTATCTGTCAGATATAAATTGGACGGCCTATATTGCAGGATGGTAGGCACACCATCATCACCAACTCTATTTTTTATAAGAGTGTATTTTATCCCTACTCTTATAAAAAGCATAGTCGGTGATGATCGTGTGCCTGCCATCCTGCAATATAGGTCGTCCGATCTATATCTGACGGATAGGAAGGAAACTATGGCAATTTTGCAAAAATATACCAACAACCCTCTCCACACTTGCAAATAAGGCCTTCCCGTGTGCATCCTTTTCTCCCACAAGATAAACTACTCATACGAATGCATCTTGATGTTCCGTGCAACGCATGGGCATCTTGCTAGTATTTTATAAGAGTTTAGATGTAGAGTAGATACAAGCCGATAGGTGGGCCCGATGGTAGTGAGATAATGTGATGCAACACTAGAGGTGCCATGTGGAGCGTTTAACTGGTCAACTAGTCGTGTCTTGAGCAAATACAGAGTTGTGCGGTGAGCCCGTGACTGTATAATAACCACAAAACGTAAATGGTGACCGTAATGAGTGGATTCTGAAGTCCAATGTATGTATCGTGCTTTCGCTTCAAATACAATGATTTTCATTGTATATATCGCGAGAGAAAGATGAAACATGCGTGAATTGTAGCGACCCGACCTGAATGGATCAAGTCTCTGTGCTTAAGTGTCATCCCTGGATCGGTATGCTGACACACATAGTACTCGAGGATTTATAACTGAGGTAAATCACATGTATAAAGTAACGTAAATACTATTACCTCAATCAATCATAGCGGAAGCAACAAAGGTTGTGCAGTTCCATCAACACCAAGGGCAAAGTTGAGTGTAGACAGAGCAACCCTAACGTAACACTTACTCGTCGAATAATTCCTGCAACATGAGACGTTGCAGCCATGTAGATGAGTACATTAAATGTACTAGCAATTTCACACTGTAATGATAATGATGAATAATGCCTACAACTACATGCATATTTGGCTGGTGGAGGCTGTAAGGTTAAAGTTTTAGCGTAAAGCCGATTTTTCACTACAATAAAGGAATAACTTTTATTTTAACTATCATGGTAGTTGAAACATCATTGAGAAGGTACCTCCAACTCAATCCCAATTAAAGTAGTCATCATTAACCCAACAAATTAATTTAATAGAGTGATGAGATCAACCAATAATTCAAGTACCAGATACTCAAGATTGTCCATAACTGGGGACACGGCTAATCATGATCAGTTTGTACACTCGGCAGAGGTTTGTGCACTTTTACCCACAAGACTTGATCTCCTGCGTTGGTTTTCTCGCACTGCATGGTGTTTGAGAAACGGATGACCGACACACAGTATTTCAGAAGCATTTACTCTTTACCCCTGGTGGACCGGTACACCTACTTTCCCCTACATCAGCTAGTCCACCACTTAAAGAGCTCACACAACTTACTCATACTATGCCAGAGCCCATAATGGCATTATGGCTGCACACGGAAGTTTCTAGCATGAATAGTTTTATGATCCCTTTGAGCCTGGGTGGCATTCCATAGGACAATCACACGGAACCCCGGGATTTCCCAGGATAACACTGGATTCTCCAGGTGCCGTACAACCAATCCACCCAGATATGTATTCAAGTAGCCACCTTAAGTTGAACCATTAATTAACAACTCACATATGTCATGGATTTCTCTCAAACCCAAACCACGTCTACCAGCATAGCATAGCAACCTAAGCATAACATAGAAGTAACTCCCAAGGGTTTGAAAAATAATGCAGGTAATAGGTTCTACCTCAATCTACTTCCCAGTCCCACAAGTTAAGAGATCCTACTCATGCAATGTGTTTGAGGATATAACTAATACAATGAAAACTGGGTATTGGAAAGTATGATCAAAGTGTGAACTTGCCTTGTACTGACGATGTAGATTCTTCGCACTCAAAACTTGTGATAGGTCTACTCGTCACACTCTGACCAATCTATCGTAAGCAAACAATAGTAACCACACATAAGCAATCACTTAGAAGATCGAACAGAACCAATAAAACACTTCGGAAAACTTCTAATACAAATGAATGACTCTTGAAACAGAAACCAATTTCTAACAGTACCAAAATTATGTGAATTTGGCCTTATCAGAAAGGTTAGGTCAAGAGCTTCGATTTGCAAAAAGAATCAACTAAATCAGAGCTATAAAACTCAAGTTATGATCAAACGAAGTTCAAAATCAAAACTAGATGAATTCAATTTTTGAAATTTCCAAAATCATGTTTAAGTTTTTTTACTGGAAAGAGGAGATCGTAACAAAGACGTGGGTGTCCGTTTCGTTGGATTTGGACCAACGAGCAAAAAGTTATGGCCGATTGAAGATTAGGGACTAAACTGTAAAATAAATTCACAGATAGGTCCCTGGCCAAAAACTAAAAGAAAAAAGAAAAAACTGAAGAACGAACGTTCGTTTTCTAACCCTAACTAGTGAACGTTCACTGAATAACTAAACCGATCTAAAAGTATAAAACCGAACTAACAGAAAACCAGGGGTTTTTATGCCTAGCGGTTTTATCTTCGAAAACCGTGGGTTCGGGCAGATCGAACCGGGTGAATCGGGTTTCGGGCGGTTCGGGCGGTCGTCGGCTTAGGCGACGGCGACAACTCCGGCGAAGCGGGGTAAGGCAGCGAGGAGCGATGGCGGGGCGCGGCGTGAGGGGCGAGGCGAGCGGGCGGCGTAGCGCGGTGGAGCGGCGGGAGGCGGCGAGGCAGCAGCAGCAAGCAGCGGCGGCAGCGGCGGTCTGCAGCGGCGGCGGCGGCGATCTGCAGCGGCGGCGGCGCGGCGAGAGCGAGAGGAGGGGCGAGAGAGGGGTGGCGGCGGCGGGTTTTATAGGCGGAGGGGGAGGCCGAAGCGTGGGGAAGGGGCACGCAAAACCGTGCCGGCCACACCAACGGCAGCACCGTCGTGGTGTAGGAGGACTCCCGCTCGGGAGGAGGAAGGCGGCGGCTGGCTGGGCTGAGGCTTGGCGGGCGAGCAGGGCCGGCCCAGTCGGCGGGAACTTTTTTTAACAGAAACAAAACAAGACAGAATAAAATAAAATATGCTATTAGCATATAATATACCAGAATTTGCAGAAAAAGATTCTCTACAAGGTGAACATTTTCTTATAGTCAAATATAATCCTCACAAATTCTAATAAATCAAAAGGTGATACTGTTGCAATAACAACCAATAAAAATCTTTTTGAAAATACCAAAATGATTTCAAATGTATTTCTCTCCAAGTTTCCACTGTAGGGAATCATGTTACTCTATTTTCCATATATTTTATTTTTGGAAAAAATAATTTGAATAAAACCCAATAACTCAAATATTGAAAATGAGTTGCAGAAAATTTCAGAAAAACTTCCAACTCATATTTCCTATAATTTGAAGAAGTCATTTTATCTTCTCTCGGGAAAATCATTGAGTTGCATAAAGTTTCTGAATTTGAAATAGATCAAGGATGAAATTCAAAAATCCTTTCGAAGCCCTTTATCATTTAAAATAAATGGAAGAAGTCATGTTATCTTCACTCTAGGGTTTTGTGTTGAAAAGAATTTGAATTCCCGGAGATCAAGATGCAAAGTGGAAGTTTTGGGAAAGTCATTTTATTCCCTCTCATTTAACTTTCAAAAGTTTCGAATTTCACTCAATTTCACACAGAACATCACACAAGCAATCAAATCTATCTATTTATTATAACATTCTAAGATTTAGAATTTTGGGATGTTAGAAACCTACCACACTTAAAATGAATCTCGTCCTCGAGATTCAGAGAGGTTAGCATGAAATAGGTTAGGGTTTGGGGGTCTCCTAATAGATCACTGATTGATAAGGTCTAGTGTGCTACCACACTTAGAAGGATGGTTACGGTTCCATCAAAACTCAGGTACTCCATCCTTAGTTGACAGTGTCGATTCTTCTCGGATCTTCAGGGTAACTCCTTCTCGGGGGCTATTCCGGTAGTGGCATGATCTTTTCCTCAATTATTGTGTCCTTTCATCTGAGTAAGGCTCTTTCTGTGACTAGCTCTTCTTAGCTGACAGGTCTGGTGCCAATACTAAACAAATATCGTTCTCTCATGGTGGTCATCAAACAAATTAACTGGGTCCTTGCAGAAAACGGGTTTGGGCTTCATTCTCACCGTAATTCCTACGGTTGGCAACAGCTGCCTTGTACAAGGGAAAAAATTCTATACCATTCTAAGGTTTATACAAAGTTTTGACATCGTCGTCTCTCTACTATAAGTAAGTCACTCAGATTTACCATCCCGTATAACAGAGGCGAATAATAAGAGTAAGTCGGTATGGTGATCAATCCATCCCGCACCCAAATCATTACCTTGTATACGGTTTAGTGAATCTCGAATTCTAACACTCGGTCATCCTCACAAGCATTGCAGAATTTCTCTTGTCAATGAACTAAGTTCGGATAAAATCCATTACTTCTGCAAGCTGAACAAACGTCTATCATGTTTCACAACCCTCGGGTTTAGCGTAAACACCTATAAGATCGTATGTAGGCAAAGTCGTAACTTCTACCAGGGATTTTCCTTTAGCAAGAGTGTGCTTGAATTCTTGACAGGTCTTGGGGCCTGTGGGTTATGGCTCACCTCCAACTTGTCACTAGTAACACTTGGTCTCTTCATCGGGTTGCAACTGATCATTCTTCCGACATCCAATTTCTTTGGTTTTCTTAAATCCATCCAATTTCTTTGGTATCCCTTTCTTCTCTGGGTACCAAACTGAGCGTAATTACTCACACTCATCCTTGGGTAGTCCTTTCCAAGTCTGACGTATCTAACCACTAGCTAGTGTATTCGGGTAATGGTGTTGGATTCTACCACACTTAAAAATGAATAACACTAGTTTTCTTCAAAATCCTTTTCCATGCATCATGTCTTCAATCATCACTTATATAGTACCAACTCATAACATCCAAAATCAATACCATGATGCTAACTGTGTTGATTCTCATCTTACTCCGATCTACTGCATTTCCATTGCATCCTTCAACTCAACTACTTAGCACAACTCTCCTTCTCCTTGGAATAATCTCTAACATAGTGCTCCGCTTCACTACAGCAGAAACACAATACTTCTGACAAGTTGTGTGGTTCCCTTGTGATAATGTAGCCTCCTTAGGTCCTCGGCTTAGGTCCACTTCAGAACTTGTATATCCTTAACTCATCCTTGGAGTTCACTATTGCTCCACACTCTAGCATTACACCCTGTTTAATTCCAATTGTACTTCCTTCCATCATATCCTTGGGGTAAGCTTCATATCAAAATAAACTCCAACTTATTTTGTGCAAACTCCACTATTTGGGGCAACAATTTCCTACCTATGGGTCCAGGTTTCACACAGGTAAGGTTCCACTAAACAAAATGCGATGGTTCATCCGTAATCCATATTCTCCTCATATTAAATCTTTTATTACTTCCTGAACCATTGTTCAACACTCCAATTACAAAGGTGCTTCACTACTAATGTTGCCATCCACATAGTTGGGTATGGTCAAGCATTCCTCCCATCTTTATTCCTTTGTCCTAGCTAAGGACTCTTCAGTCCCACTGGAATCATGCAATGTGATTCTTGAAATCCTCAATCTGTTGCTTCATCCTATTGGTCGTGTGCTTCATCTCCATCATCTCTGCATGCACTCTACTCAGGCATTCCTAGGTATAACGAAGTCTTGCTTCGAGTATTTCTCCAATCTGACATATGGCCTCCATAGCAGCTTCACGAACAGAATCGAAGAATGCTGTTCACGGTACTCGCGAGATGAAAAAGTATTGACCCATAGTTTTTGGGCAAACTCCTTTCACACGATGGAGGTGGACCTCCACGTACCAAAGTTCAACTCCATTCTCCATGAAGGGATAACCCTTGTAAAATGCATCTCCTTCTAGGTGAATATGCTTCATCATGTCCTTCAGGATCTTTGGGTAATCCTGGTCGCTAGTCGGGGTCATGATCGTTTCCGGGCCCTTGAGAAAAGACTCGTAAAGGGTTGTATCTATAGTTATAAGGTAGAAGGGGTACTCAGGATAATGTATGTATTTCCTTGGGGAAATGTGGTTGGTTGTCTGAGAAAGGTTTGGGGTCAGCTTCTCCATGGGTTCTAGGTTTTGGTCTGGGTGAGATAGCAAGAGAGGCACTCACAATCATCCAACAACTCATAGCATCTCCTTCTTAGATTTCAAAAATATTAACTTCTATTGCTCCATGACTATTACAATGTTCTTTCCATAACTCAACTCAACATTGCTTCATTCCAATATCAAAATCTCAACTACTCTGTTCAACCTTTCCTCTGGTCTGAACCTTCTCTTGGCAAAATGCCCTACTTCCTTGCAGCGTAAACCAATGGCATAAGACCAATCTAAGAATTCCATGGAGACTGTCCTGGTTCACTGGGTTCTTCGCTTCCTGGTTGGGCACTTGCTAGCATAATGACCTAAATCCTTGCACCTAAAACGTGTGAGGTGACTCGGGTCCTTTTTCACCGAAATTGGGTTCTTCTGTGAACACATGCTCTTTCTCTTCCTCGACTTCTTCGTTCCTATCAATTCTTCTATCTTTTGTGGATCAAACTCCACTTCTTCTATCGGGAAGTCTCCCAGATACTCTTGGCTTTTCTTCGTGCAATACTGTGAAAGATGTCCCTTTTCTCCACATGAATAGCAAGCACGAGAGTAATATCTGTTTAGGCCTTCTCCATCAGGGTCGTCAATATCTTCCTCCATTGCGGATTCCTTTGAAATTTCCTTGAGGACTTCTTTCATTTCTTCTTTCTTCCGCTGGATAGTTCGTTGCACCATGGGGTAAATGTGACATTGAGCAGGGTAGTGGGTAGTCCCTTCACACAAGAAACAAGTAATCTGCCTAGTTGGGCATTCTTCAGCTAGGTGACTTCCTTCACAATTAGGGCATTCATCCTTGTGCTCCTCCTGGGTGTGTCCTATTTCTCCACAAATCCTGCAGGCACAACGTTTCTTCTTCGAGTTGTCACCATGCTCTCGGATGAGACGGGATCTCAACAGAGTCTTTTTGAATTCCTCCCAACTTCCTGTTCCATTACATCCTTGTATGGCTTGATGTGTCTTCCACCATGATGCGGCACTTTTTGTAAAGTACTGAAGAGCGTATTGAACCTCATACTTCCTTGCAACCAATTTTTTCCTAAAGTGGTCCTCCATGTTTTGTATCCATAACTCTGCCTCCGGCTGGGTTATTGGTCTAGAGACTTCAAGTCTATCCTCGTTCATCCTCTATTGGGTCCAAGGGTTTTGGGATGAGATTCGGAAGGTGGGGAGAGAGATACACTCAATAGAAGCAAGGTTTTGAAAAGACGGGTTTTTGTTTTGTGGCCGTCTGAAAAACATCAAACAAATGACGGCTCACAATCATCGCATCTAACATAAGTATATAACAGGGGTTTGGTCTTCTAAAGGTCAACATCTCTTCAAAGACGTCAACTCTTCAAATCTTCGGAGTATCCATTGTTGTACCTTCAACACTTCCAATGCATAGCGAAATCCTCTTTACTCCAAAGTGATCCAATGGAAAAGGGTATTATCTAACTATCTAAGATAAGAGGGAAAGTTTGACAAAACTCAGAAAAGGAGAGAGGTATAGAATCTTTTTGAAAATAAAGTTTTGGAGAAATCCTTTCCTATGGGCTTGCCAGTTTCTAGGGTCACGGCCTACAGTCAACATGTGCTCTGATACCATCTTGTAGCGACCCGACCCGAATGGATCAAGTCTCTGTGCTTAAGTGTCATCCCTGGATTTATAACACAGTACTCGAGGATTTATAACAGAGGTAAATCACATGTATAAAGTAACGTAAATACTATTACCTCAATCAATCATAGCGGAAGCAACAAAGGTTGTGGAGTTCCATCAACACCAAGGGCAAAGTTGAGTGTAGATAGCGCAACCCTAAGGTAACACTTACTCGTCAAATAATTCCTGCAACATGAGACGTTGCAGCCATGTAGGTCAGTACATTAAATGTACTGGCAATTTCACACTGTAATGATAATGATGAACAATGCCTACAACTACATGCATATTTGGCTGGTGGAGGCTGTAAGGTTAAAGTTTTTGCGTAAAGCCGATTTTTCCCTACAACAAAGGAATAACTTTTATTTTAACTATCATGGTAGTTGAAACATCATTGAGAAGGTACCTCCAACTCAATCCCAATTAAAGTAGTCATCATTAACCCAACAAATTAAATTAATAGAGTGATGAGATCAACCAATAATTCAAGTACCAGATACTCAAGATTGTCCATAACCGGGGACACGGCTAATCATGATCAGTCTGTACACTCTGCAGAGGTTTGTGCACTTTTCCCCACAAGACTCGATCTCCTCCGTTGGTTTTCTCGCACTGCATGGTGTTTGAGAAATGGATGACCGAGACACAGTCTTTCAGAAGCATTTACTCTTTACCCTGGGTGGACCGGTACACCTACTTTCCCCTACATCTGCTAGTCCACCACTGAAAGAGCTCACACAACTTACTCATATTATGCCAGAGCCCATAATGGCATTGTGGTTCCACACAGAAGTTTTAGCATGAATAGTTTTATGATCCCTTTGAGCCTGGGTGGCATTCCATAGAACAATCACACGGAACCCCGGGATTTCCTAAGACTACACTGGATTCTCTAGGTGCCCTGTAACCAATCCACCCAGATGTGTATTCAAGTAGCCACCTTAAGTTGAACCATTAATTAACAACTCACATCTGTCATGGATTTCTCTCAAACCCAAACCACGACTACGAGCATAGCATTGCAACCTAAGCATAACGTAGAAGTAACTCCCAAGGGTTTGAAAAATAATGCAGGTAATAGGTTCTACCTCAATCTACTTCCCAGTCCCACAAGTTACGAGATCCTACTCATGCAATGTGTTTGAGGATATAACTAATGCAATGAAAACTGGGTATTGGAAAGTATGATCAAAGTGTGAACTTGCCTTGTACTGATGATGTAGATTCTTCGCACTCAAAACTTGTGATAGGTCTACTCGTCACACTCCGATCAATCTATCGTAAGCAAACAATAGTAACCACACATAAGCAATCACTCAGAAGATCGAACAGAACCAATAAAACACTTTGAGTACAAACGAATGACTCTTGAAACAGAAACCAATTTCTAACAGTATCAAAATTATGTGAATTTGTCCTTATCAGAAAGTTTAGGTCAAGAGCTTCGATTTGCAAAAAGAATCAACAAAATCGGAGCTATAAAACTCAAGTTATGATCAAACAAAGTTCAGAATCAAATCTAGTTGAATTCTAATTTTCAAATTTTGAAAATCATGTTTAAGTTGTTTTACTTGAAAGAGGAGATCGTAACGAAGACGTGGGCGTTGGTTTCGTTGGATTTGGACCAACGAGCAAAAAGTTATGGCGAACTGAAGATTAGGGACTAAACTATAAAATAAATTCACAAATAGGTCCATGGCCAAAAACTAAAAGAAAAGGGAAAAACTAAAGAACGAACGTTCGTTTTCTAACCCTAACTAGTGAACGTTCACTGAATAAATAAACTTAAAAAAAATGAACCGATCTAAAAGTATAAAACCGAACTATCAAAACACCAGGGGTTTTTATACCTAGCGGTTTTTTCTTCGAAAACCATGGGTTCGGGCGGATCGGGTTTTGGGCGGTTCGGGCGGTCGTCGGCTCCGGCGACGACGGCAACTCCGGCGAAGCGGGGCAAGGCAGCGAGGAGCGGCGGCGAGGCGCGACGCGAGGGGCAAGGCAAGCGGGCGGCGCAGCACGATGGAGCGGCGGCGGTGGCGCTCTACAGCGGCGGCGGCGGCGATCTGCAGCGGCGGCAGCGCGGCGAGAGCGAGAGGAGGGGCGAGAGAGGGGCGGCGACAGCGGGTTTTATAGGCGGAGGGGGAGGCTGAAGCGTGGGGAAGGGGTCACGCAAAACCATGCCGACCACGGCAACGGCGACGCCATCGTGGTGCAGGCGGACTCCCGCTCGGGAGGAGGAAGGCGGCGGCTGGCAGGGTTGAGGCCTGGTGGGCGAGCTGGGCCGGCCCAGTCGGCGGGAACTTTTTTTTAACAGAAACAAAACAAGATAAAAACAGAATAAAATGAAATATGCTATAGGCATATAATATACCAGAATTTGCAGCAAAAGATTCTCTACAAGGTGAACATTTTCTTATAGTCAAATAAAATTCGCACAAATTCTAATAAATCAAAAGGTTCTACGGTTGCAATAACAACCAATAAAAATCATTTTAAAAATACCAAAATGATTTCAATGTATTTCACTCCAATTTTCCACTGTAGGGAATTATGTTACCCTATTTTCCATATATTTTACTTTTGGAGAAACATAATTTGAATAAAACCCAATAACTCAAATATTGAAAATGAGTTGCAGAAAATTTTAGAAAAACTATGAACTCATATTTCCTATAATTTGAAGAAGTCATTTTATCTTCTCTCGGGAAAATCATTGAGTTGCATAAAGTTTCTAAATTTGAAATAGTTCAAGGATAAAATTCAAAAATCCTTTCAAAGGCCTTTATCATTTAAAATAAATGGAAGTAGTCAGGTTATCTTCACTCTAGGGTTTTGTGTTGAAAAAAATTTGAATTCCCGAAGATCAAGATGCAAAGTGAAAGTTTTCGGAAAGTCATTTTATTCCCTCTCATTTAACTTTCAAAAGTTTCGAATTTCACTCAATTTCACACAGCACATCACACAAGCAGTCAAATCTATCTATTTATTATAACATTCCAAAATTTAGAATTTTGGGATGTTACATGAATGTGCTGGGAGCTTACTTTTAGAGGACCTGGAGATAGTTTGTGTGCGTACTAGAAAGGGGCGTAGAGGGGGGGTATGCGATGGAGAGAGAGAGATGCTCTTCGTTTCTCTTAACTATGACTAACTTTATATATAGTATAAAAATATAAAAATTCACAGTGCGGAATAAATATCATTGTGGGCACCATGCAATGCAAGCGTTCATACTCCTCCATACAACTTTGTAATGTTGTATATATGTAGAAATTATAAACTATTTTTTTGGCCACACTTTATTCAAAAGGAATGTTGTATGCAAAATATACGTGAAGAGAGGGCTTTTTAGATCAATGGGGTACGTGATGTAACGTGTGTGAATGTGTAGTTGATGCATTTGGCAGGGCCTAGAGAGGTATGTGTGTGTATTACGTATTCGAGAGAGGCATGGATAGAGGGGCCTGCAGGGGGGCGTGGGAGAGATAGCACTAGAAATGAGAGTGGTCTAGAGAGAGAGAGATGAATATGACGTCACGGCAAGAGATTCCCTTGAGTGTGTATATGCAAGGGGGGAGTGGATAGAGGCACCAGGAGCATATTTTTGTCTGTGGTGTCTGTGTTGGTATGTGTGGGTGTGAGAAGATAACGAGACGTGGGGGAAGAGGGTGTGTCACCGCATGAGGTTCGGTGGGTCGAGGTGAGGCCCTTCGTTTGGTTCCGTCCCGCGCCACATTGGTCGGCCCGTGACGCATTTAGGGAGACCCATGGATGACTAGTTGTACAAGACAAAGATAGCATAATTGTGAAGGACTCTATGTCCACTGACAAAGTCGTCTAGGTTTTGTAACCCTAGGTTCTCGGACTAAAGTAACCCCTTTATCTCTGATATTACTATTCATCCAACCTAACTTTAAGGGCCATCCTACAGAATGCTCTGCTAGAATCATACTCGTCGATTAGGAAGAGAGGTGTGAGACAATGAGTGAGAGACAGGCCTAAAGATAATGTGCGTACATGAGACATGTAGGAAGGTCTATGTATATAGAAAGGGTCGATGGGGATTGTGCGTGTGTATGCTTGCGAGAGGGCGAGTGCTTGTGATAAAGGTTAGTGAAAACAGTCGTAAATGGTTACGAGAGGGAGGGAGGGTTATATCGAGAGCATGTGTGCGAGAAAGACACCTCAGGAGAGAGTGTGTGAGCATGTGTGACAGACCACCGATGGAGAGTGAAACTACACGTACAAGACTGCTGTACACATTGATTCAAGATATAAATTGTATCCAAATATTAGGATGGGATCATGATATTTGCAATTAGCGTAAGGAACGGTCATTGATTCATCAGACATCTAGATTCTATCGAATTTGAGCATGTCTATGTTATTATTCGACACATTTGATCCACATAGTTCGTATTTTGAACTCCAGCAATGCATCACTTTAGCAATCGAATATAAACGTGAGTATAGTTCATGTTGTGTGTGTAAAGCACATTATACATACGAAAGTTACACAAAGAACATTATAAATAGCTACCTATGGACTAGCATACATTTGAATTCAACTTAAGTTGGTTTAAAAATTGAATTCAACATGAAGTCCATTTAATTATTTGAATTTGATATCATGGCATTTGTAAATCATACCTAAATTATGGGGCACCAATCTTTGCTCTAATTTTGTACATAATAGCATATGTAGTCGTGTACAAAATAGATTCTATTTTAGCTCCTCCATTCCAAAATAATTGTAGTTATAGGATTTTCAAGTGTCAAAATTTCAAAAAGAAGCGGATAATTTAATGAGGTTTTGAAACATACAAGGTCAAATTTAACGTTGTCTATTTAGGTCAATCTTCAAAGTTCAAGAGTACTCTAAACGTGAATGCTTGTGTTTCAAAATTTCAAACGAAGCGCCAAAAGAGCCTCTACTCGCTCGAAAGCGCGTGATACCAATGTTTGGTAGTACAAGGAAATTACTTTTCTAATAACTCCGACCGTGAAACCTACCGCCCGACGTCCAAAGGTCTAAACCGGGGTAGGTTCGTAGCCTCATCTAGATGCCACGCAACCGCCTCCGAAAAACATTCATACACAATGGCCGCCTAAGCACACATGCGCGCTGCCGAAGTCGCTCCCACCCACTATTTGGGACACCTAGGATTACCATCCTACCCCCGACCCGCAGTAGGTTCGAAATTTAAGAGGGGGCGAAGTTTGTACTTTCCCCAAATTTCAAACAAGCGTGTCCCATCTTCCGTTCAAAAATCCAAAACCAAGCGCGTCCCAGACCCAAAACATGCTTCTCCCCCCCCCCCCCCCCCC
>LR738709.1:83732977-83787353 GCA_902687465.1 Secale cereale
CCCCCCCGCCCACCCGTCTGATTCCCCATTTGTACTCCGTGAGCACGAAAACTACCTCTCCACCAGCCGCGAAACCTCGGCGTCCTCCGTCCGCCACCCCATTCGACCCATTAACCGCCGCCTTCCTCCATCACGCCGGAGCCGATACCCCGACGTCTTCGTCCACCGCAACCTCAACCCCAACACCCTCCACGGCTAGTAGTTGAAGCCGAGGCCGAGCCGTGCGTACCCGAGCCAGTTCAACTACGCCGTCCTGCGCCTCACCGCTGCCGCTCCAACTTCGCCACCCTCCACCGCACCGGAGATGTTCCTGCTACGCCGTCCTTCACCGCCTCGGATCTACTTCCCCTCCGCCGACATATGGCCACAACAACACAGTCAACAATTAGGCCATGGGTTCGTCCAAGCCTGCACCCTCCTCGAGAACATCAATTTCCTCGGCAGAAAGAAGAAGATCGGTGCGACATGTGGAGGCGACCACACCGGCAACCGAAAATGGTACTCCTCTTCCCTTATTCGTGCAAATCTTACGTGTCTGCTTGCACGGTATTCATCCCACAAAAGACACTAGTTGACCGCTTCTTCTTGATACTAGATGTTCCTAGTAACTCGCGATGCACAAGGTTTCTCCTTATATACTATTTCACCTTAGCTAGAGGTCCGTCGCCCCCTTAATTTCAATTCATGGTCAGTTGATTCCCAATTAACGGAAGCATTCCCCGGCGTAACAGGCGCTAGTCCGCCTATTACGCCGGGGAAGCAGCGCCTCGGTGTTTATCTTAGGGGCGTGCGGGGCCTAGAGCTACTGGCGCCCGATCTGGAGGTCGGCCGTGATTAAAGGGATGGCCTGGGGGCGCTGCCAAGCACGGCGGTGGTGTGAGGTCGAGGGGGAGGGCGGGGCGGCGGAGGTAGGGGTCTGGGCTGGTGGTCGCTGGCGGTGCGAGAAAGATCGTCAACAATGACTGGCGGGAGGTAGACGAAGGCCATCTGCCCATTCTTTATAGATCGGACGGTTCATTAAAAAAATTGACTGACCTATTTATTTTCAGTCGACTGTTATCTTGATATGACCACATGTGGTGGTGTGCTGGAGGAGTACCTGCATTTCCTGTGCTCATATATTACAAAATCATACGGAGTACAATCTAATTTTGTTTGCCATGCAATGTTGTAGAGCTATCATATGTCTCATGTCATTTATTTTTTAGCCACCTGCTATCTACTACTTTTATAGTGCACTAGTTCTGCACACACTTCACCCATACTCTCACTATTGTGTTTTTATGCAAGGGTATTTCAGACTCTGCTGCTATGAGAGAAGCAAAAAAGAAAAGAGAGAAGTTGCTACAGCGTGCTAGGCGGATATGCCATACATGTTTGAGACTTATAAGATGTGCAGTGTCAATAAATGGAGACGGTAAATGTAGCTCTGAAGTTGATGACCTCGCTCGCAATGAACCACCATCCCAGGTGCTTGCTTTAACTTCGCGGTGTCATATGTGGTTGCATGTTCCATATGGTGTCTAGCTTGTATTCGAAAGGCCGAAGTCGGTCTTTATTAAGATAAGGAAAGATATTTTTTATATGAACCACCATTCCGTGAGCACCAGAAGACAAATACCTAGTCAGGGCACTGGCCGAGCCAGTGACAAGCCCAGCAAACAAAGGAATCACCTGGAAGCCAACTAAAAGCCGCGATGGTGGCGAAGCAGCCCGCCTCCCACCAGGCTCTCGGGTCCTAGATGATCATGCTCACCACTCCAGCCGGATGTCTAGATTGTATTGCTTCCAATTTGGTTAAATTGCATCTTCTTAGCTTACACATTATACCTCTAAATATGACATGCCTTTCTGTTTTTGGTACATACTAGTACATCTGTGTATTAACCATATTCTTACATCAAACTAATGTTCTTGTGTATCCCTCATCAATCACTTATGATGAGGCAGTCAGGCAAGTCGACTACTCCTCATTAAAAGAATGCAGTGTCAGCCTCCCGACATGATTCTCAAGAAACGGCAAGGCTAGATGAAGATAGTGAACGTAGCTTTGTAGTAGATTACCGCATTTCCCCTACACTAGCATCGCAAGTGCTTGCTCTAACTTGACAGCGTGATATGTGGTTGCATGTTGAATTTGGTGTCTAGATTGTAATTTTTTCAATCTGGTTAAACTGCATGTGCTATTCTGCTTAGCTTATACATTATACCTGTTAATGTGACATGCCTTCCTGTATTTAGTACATAGTACATCTGTCTATTAAGCATGTCCTCACATAAAACTATTGTATTTTTGTATCCCGCATAAATCAATATGACGAGACACCTTCAGTATATGCAGTGTGATATTAGTTGCATCTTTGATATGATTTATAGCATGCGCTGCTTCTAATTTGTTGAAATGTCATTTATGATGGGACACTTTTAACTTGGCAGAGTCATATTGGTTGCATCTTTCACGTGGTGTCTAGCTTGCATTGCTTCTTATTTGGTGAAATTGGTTTCTGCTTAGTTTACAAAAACAGTTGTGAATATGCCATGTCGTCCTGTTTTTCTTATTATTCCATCCTGGAATCATGCGTTTGCCTTACATCAAAGTAGTGATTGTCAGTATCATGCACGAATGAGTTCTGAAGAGTGAATTTTATTGCTTTTTCTTGTTGGTTTTACTTGACAATTCAAAATCAATAAATAGGAAGGAAGTTAGCAAGGCAGCGGATGAAGGTGCTCCTTCCAAATGGAGGGCCTCTACAGATTCTACTCCTCCATCCCCCCAAGATGATTTCCAAGACAACAAATGCATAGACACTCAATGTAGTTATGTTGGTGATGAGCACGTCTCCCCTAGTGCACCATCACAGGTGCTCCCTCTAACTTGGCACTATTATATGTGGTTGCATGTTATGTATGATGTCTAGCTTGTATTGCTTCTAATTTTATTGAATTTCATCTGCTTACTTTACACATTATACTTGTGACTAAGACACGTGTTCATGTTTCTAGAACATACAATATCTGTCTATCACACCATGTTCTTACATCAAAGTACATTTGTTCTGAAGAACTAAATTGATATTCGTTTTTCTTGTCGGCTTGACTTAACATGGCACAGAGCAAGAGGAAGCAAAACAGAACGACAGGGAAACGGAAGCAGCACAATCCTGCAGATTCTGCTGGTACTGATGGTGCAATAGAAGGTCATAGTCCAGCGGAAAATTGTACCGACAAGGTATCCCGTGCTACACAAGCTGCAGAACAAGCCAAACAGAAATAAATAGCTGCCACCAAACAAGCAGAGACAACCCTAGTTGTTGCAACACCTTCCACAGTACCACCAGCTACACGATTTACTCGTTGGTCAACTCAGCTAGCAGCACGTTCCCAAGCTCCCTTACCACCTGACACTACTTCCGAAGAACTCTTGACACAAGATGAGTTGGCAAGATCAGATGAACTTTGTGAGCTTCAACAGCAAGAAGGTAGTTGCTGGAGTCAAGTTACAGTTGCATGCTTCTTTATATGTAGTCTCACAGTCTGATGTACACTAACACTTCCTATGTTTGTTGTTGGACTAGCACCTGGGCGCAACAGGAAACAAACATCAGGGATAATGCTCGATAGGTTAACTAAATCTAGAGGAGGAAGAATGGAGATTCGTTTTGAGGCAGGTTTAAAAAGGCCACGTGATTCTACAGAGTCAGCCAAGTTAGTATTAGAGGCAGCGGTTGCTGTTAGGTGTCATGTACGTATCCTCCCAACATGGATTCAGTACAGGAATGACAAAGACGAAACCCAGTTCAACACCTTCCTCGACCATTTATCTGTAAGTATGGTTATGTATGGAAACTAGTAATATCGTCTTGCTCTGTCCAATACTTTCTAGGTTGCTGATAATGAGACTCCCATAATTTTCAACAGATGAGGTTCAAGTTGGATAGCCAAGATGATGCAACCAGACAAGCTTGCACCCATGTTTTCAAGTCTGCTCTACGACATTATGAGTATAACTTGAGGAAAACTCACTTTGAAGGCAAGGCTAACAGTGAACTTGCCCAAACATCTCCAGTGGAAAATATATCTGATGAAGACTGGAGAGGCCTTGTTAAACACTGGTCCGGTCTGAAGTATCAGGTACATTATATATATGTGATCAGATCACATGTTGAAGTCCTATTTACGCATGTGCCACACAAATCTATCTTCTTGTAGGTGAACTGTTCAAAGAACAAGGCCAACCGTACGAGAGTGAAATTCCAATAGATGACAGGATCTCGTAGCTATATTGCACACTGCGAGGCTCTTGTAATTAGCTGATGTTTCACTCTTTTCGCTATACCATATTATCAGATCTATATTGACTTGTTTGAAATGCAGAGGAAAGCCCGTAAGGACCAAAAAGTACCTGAACCAAATGATGTGGAAATCTTCACGGACTGTCACACCAGCAAGAGGAAGGTCATGACTACACCAGTCAAAGCCGCTGTTGTAAGTCCTTAATCCTTATGCCTTTTAACTACTACTAACTCTGACTTGTGCCTTGAACTGCATGGTTTGCAACCAATGTCTATTACTCTTTTCAATTTTATACACAATTGTCTTAGCGTACCATTGCACCTTACAAGGTTTAAAACAGAGGAGTGATGTTCCTTTGATCTTGACATGTAATCTAGTTCCGTGCTGGACTTGCCCACACAACATTACAATTGCATGTTTGTCTATTCTCAGTTGTTTTGTGATATGAATGATGTCATACTATGCTTACTTTATTATAAACTTCGTCTCTTTATCCTTAGCCCTGAATACAATGTGAAGAAATAGACAATACATTAGCGATGGTACATGGTCATATGTTTGGAACCTGGTTTTATTATGTACTTCGCAATAAAATACAACTATTATTTTACATGGGTTCACCAGAATAAGTTCTGTATATAGACCAAAGCTATTTTGTTTGGTTTTGTTGCCTCCTTAATATCTTCTGTTCTGGTACTACTAATGTAAAACATCAACTTTTCAGCAAGCTATGGAAAAAATGGTGGAACCGCCACCTTCTGAAGGTGGCGAGGCAACTATAACCGCAATGTCAGCTCTTGCTACAGTGGGTCGGTACTTGTCCACTAACAGTGCCAAAATCACGTTCCTGCGTAATACTGGCTTGGTTGTTAAGGCAATCTCGTCCAAACTGCCTCATGATCAAGATATGCAAGCTCAAAACAATGTTGTATCTGCGCTCTAGACACAAGTCCATTCCCTAACAGAGACCCTTTGTGAAACAAGGAGAGACATTGTTCGATGTTGTCAAGATATGCATGGTTTTGAAACCAGACTATCAGACATTTGCTATGTTGTTCAGGAGCCTAGGAGAACTGAAGGCGGAGGTTATGGTGCTCCATCGGACAATACAGCATGAAAACGTAACAGTCGGGTCAAATGAACTGAGCTTCTGAACCTCTGGTGGTGCATTTATCTGCGAGACTGTTAACTTTTATGCCAACCTTCCTTTTATTTTATAGTTGTATTTTGTTTTGGTGCGATACAAAATTTGTTCTTAACGTGCAGCCACCGGGAAAACAGCAAGCCATTTTTGTGTAGTGTAGGGTGTTCCCTATATTTGCACTGGTGGCGAACTTTGATGCCCATCGGTTGTAGTCAACATGGGCCTCCTACGGGCCATAGAAACAATGGGCCTTCTAAGGGCTGTAGAAACAAGGGCCTTCTTTCTTTCAAAAAAACAATGGGCCTTCTACGTGGCGTAGAAACAATGGGCCTTATACGGGCTGTAGACACAATGGGCCTTCTACGGGGCGTATCATCAATGGGCCTTCTACGGGTCGTATGATCGGTTGGCCAAACATGGGCCAATAATAAACCACATCATGGCCGTAAATGGGCTAGAGTTGAAATCGTCCGTTCATGGGCCGACCATAACGGGCCGTCGTTAATCGGTCGTATATTGATGATGTTATGAAAACGGCCCAACGTACTAACGAGCCACAAATGGGCCGACTGTAACCACGGTCTGAATTTGGCCCACAAGCAGAAAATGACATTAATGGGCCGTAAGTAAACGAATTTGGAAATGATCCCAAGAATAAATGGGCCCTGAGAAGGCCGAAAGATAACATGGGCTGGAATCGGCCCAACGGAATAATGGGCCGTTAATGGGTATAAAGTGATACACTGTTCATTACGGGCCAGTTTCACCACGTGCCGTTAATGGGTATAAAGTAATACACTGTTCATTATGGGCCAGTTTTACCATGTGCCTTTAATGGGTTGAGAGTAATAAGGGCCTCATATGGGCCGAAAGACGTCATGGGCCATACATCGGCCGGAAGTTAAAACGGGTTGGATTTTTATTGGACGGCCCAGATGACGTTACTAGGACTAATTCGGATAGGCCGTAAACGGGCCCTGGGTTAACGGGCTGTAAATGGGCTATATGCTAACAGGCCGTTAACAGGCTTGCCGTGGGCTGGCCCGCCACCTTTTGACCAAGTCAAACGGGCCAGCCTTTTCACAGGAATGGGCCTCTGTTGGGCCGTGCCACGTGTCGGCGTATCATTGGCGCTTTGGGTCCAATGAGTGGATGACATCTGTTCCAACGGCGAGCCGACACGTGTTTCCTCCAGACAATGATGATTTTACACGTGGAAAATCCCCATTGGTCAGGGCTGTTAACGGGTTATCGGATCCAAAACCGGACCCAATTGCTTAACGGTGTTCCGTTACGGTGGATGCCACATGTCGGTCACCCTTGACGAAAGCACTTCTGTGATGCGCGATTTATCGTCAGGAAGTGGACACTTCCGTGATGATAATTTGGTAATGTCATAGAACACTTCTATGACAGCACAGGTATGACTATCTTGATTCTATATCGTCATGGATGTACATGCATGACAGAAAACATGGCCTACTGTGACAAACACGTATCATCACGGAAGTGTATTTTTATGTAGTGTAGATACCGCATATAGGAAGGTATGGTGGACTCATATCGAATAACTTTGGGGTTTATGGAAGTGGATGCACAAGTAGTATTCCTGCTTAGTACAGGTGAAGGCTAGAAAGAGACTGGGAAGCGCCAGCTAGAGAGCGACAATAGTAATGAACATGCATTAAAATTAATCAACAATGAGTAATGAGTGCAAGCATGAGTAGGATATAAATCACCATGAACATAAATATCGTGGAGGCTATGTTGATTTTGTTTCAACTACATGCATGAACATGTGCCAAGTCAGACCACTTGAATCGTTCAAAGGAGGATACCACCCTATCATACCACATCACAACCATTTTAATATCATGTTGGCACGCAAGATAGACCATTACAAACTCCTAGCTAATTAAGCATGGCATAAGCAGCTATGATCTCTAATTGTCATTGCAAGAATGTTTCATTCATAACATGCTGAATCGAGAACGATGAACTATAATATTTACAAAAAAAAAGAGGTCGAGTTCATACCAGCTTTTCTCATCTCAATTAGTTCATCATATATCATCATTATTGCCTTTCACTCGCACGACCGAATGGCGTGGATAATAATAATAATGCACGTGCGTTGGACTAAGCTGGAATCTGCAAGCATTTAATACAAGAGAGAAGACAAGGTAATATGGCTCAAGGTTAAATCAACAATAAATCATATGAGAGCCACTAAAAATTTCAAATCATGGTCTTCTACTCTTGACCCCCAAAGAAAAGAAAAGAAACTATTTACACGGGAAAGCTCCCAACAAGCAAAAGAAGAACGAGAGATCTTTTTGGGTTTTCTTTTAATTACTACGACTACAGGCATGGAAAGTAAACTAGCTAAAAGCTACAACTATTTTTTTTTGTTTTTCTTAAGGTTTTTCTAGCACACAAGAAAAAGACTAAGAAAAGAATTGAAACTAGCATGGATAGTACAATGAAAAAGTGTGAGCACCGACAACTAGAATAAGTGTCTGAACATGAATGTAATGTCGGTGAGAAACACGTACTCACCCAAGCTTAGGCTTTTGACCTAAGTTGGTCTATGGCCACGGATCGAAGCTACTCTCTCCGGTGTACTGAGAAGCGTCCTCTGGGTGCCACTGGTTTGCCATCTCATCCGGATCCCACCCATGAACAGATTGACGGTAAGGGTCAAGTGGTGGCTCCGCTCCGGCTCTGAAGCTTGTGCCTGGCCCTGGTACTTGTAGAAGGCCTATGACGAAACGAGGTATATGCCTGAAAATAGATCAAACAGAGATGGTGCAGCCAGGGTAATAATCTCACAATATTTTTCATCAAACCTCAATTTATACTTAAGCAACTTCTCCTTGTATTTAACAATAAAATCATGTGCTATCATACTATTATAATCTAGATAAAGAGGGGCCAGCAATTTTTCTTCCTTCTCATGATTCCTAATGGGTATTCTAAAATGTTCAGCAAGGCGAGAAGCAAAGATGCCTCCAAAAATGGGACCTTTTGTGCGGTTCAGACTTAATCGTTTAGCCACGACGGCACCCAAGCTAAAAGTTGTGTCTCGAAACAAGTCATGGCGCAAAATGACAATATCAGGGGCACTAAGATTCCCTCTGTTCCCGCGACCAATTAAGCATCTACTAGCAAATATAGCAAAGTAGCGTAGAACAGGAAAATGTATACTAGTAATTCTTGCCCCTGAAACTTGCCCAGTTTCCCCTATAGCTATCATGTCAATAAACCCTTCAACATATTCACGATGTGGTTCTTCAAGACTACCAGCAAAGGGTATCTTGCATACTTCACAAAATTCAAAGAATGACATCTCCTTAATGTCATCATATAAACGAAACTCCATTGAAGGTGGTGATTTCTTAGCATGAAAATGAAAGATTTGCGTGAAAATATTAGTGAGTAAGAGATACTGTTCGCGCTGGTCGTGGAGGAAGTCGGTGAGACCTGCATTGTCCGCCAAATAATAAAAGTCTTTATAAATCCCGGCGTCTTCCAAGAACTCATTACAAGGTCATTCACATGGCCGAACTTCCGCAGTGCGAGGAAGATTATATTTGGGCTTCTTATTTTCTTACTTCTTCTTATCCTCTGAACTTTTACTAGAAGAGCCTCTCAACAATCTCTTTATCATTTTCCTCCTCTGAAAATTTCTGAAATTTTTAGTAACTCAAAATAAAAGTGAACCAAACTCAACAAGATTGATAGCAACAACTCCTACAAGTGTCTAGAGACTATATCATGCATTAGAACTACTTGGGACCAAACAAATTTTACATGCAAGCTCAAGAACAAAGTCACCATAGCAGCAAAATTTTGCAATAAATAAAGCATTAGAACAAAAACTAATTGGACCATTGGAGGAGTCACATACCAAGGAACAATGTCACCAAACAGTTTTTTGAATGGAGCTTTGAGCAAGGAGATCGAAAATGGTAGCAAGATGAGCTAGAACTCGTGCTTGAGCTGGATAGTGATTTTTTGAGAGGAAGAAGGAGTGTGTTGGTGCAGGAATAAGTGGAGGGGGCCACGTGGGGCCCACAAGGTAGGGGGCGTGCCCAATGAGGGTGGGCGCGCCCTGGACCCTCGTGGCCAGGTGCTGGCCACCCCTGCTGTGTTCTCTGTGCCAAATATTCTCAAATATTCTAGAAAAAATCTTATTTCATTTTCATGGCATTTGGAGAACTTTTATTTTCGGGGTATTTTTTTGTTGCACGGATAAGTCTGGAAATAGACGGAAAATACTATTTTTGCTTTATTTAATCTAATTGAAAGAAAATAAAAGGAGGGTACAGAAGGTTGCGCTATCCAGATTCACCCATCTCATGCTCATCAAAAGGAATCCATTAACAAGGCTGATCAAGTCTTGTTAATAAAATCTTTCCGAATAACATGAAACCGGAGAATTTTCGAATAACACTAGGTTACCTCAAAGGGGATATGTATGTCCCCAACAATAAGAATATCATATGTCTTCTTGATAGTAGGAAGAGGAAATTCAAAACCTCCAATAGTAATAGTTGAAATTTTTCCAATAGAATTGATACTGTGGACCTGAGGTTGTTTCCTCGGAAAGTGTACCGTATGCTCATTGCCATTGACATGAAAAGTGACATTGCCTTTGTTGCAATCAATAACAGCCCCTCCAGTATTCAAAAAGGGTCTACCAAGGATAATAGACATACTATCGTCCTCGGGAATATCAAGGATAACAAAGTCCGTTAGAATAGTAACATTTGCAACCACAACAGGCACGTCCTCACAAATAACAACAGGTATAGCAATTTATTTATCGGCCATTTGCAAAGATATATCAGTAGGTGTCAACTTAGTCAACTCAAGTCTACGATATAAAGAGAGAGGCATAACACTAACACCGGCTCCAAGATCACATAAAGCAGTTTTAACATAGTTTCCTTTGATGGAGCAAGGTATAGTAGGTACTCCTGGATCCCCTAGTTTCTTAGGTATTCCAACCTTAAAAGTGTAGTTGGCAAGCATGGTGGAAATTTCAACTTCGGGTATTTTTCTTTTATTGGTAATAATATCTTTCATATACTTAGCATAAGGATTTGTTTTAAGCATATCAGTCAAACGCATACGCAAAAAGATAGGTCTATTCATTTCAGCAAAGCTCCTCATCATCCTTTTTCTTGGATGGGTTAGGAGGAAAAGGCATCGGTTTCTGAACCCATGGTTCTCTTTCCTTGTCGTGCTTCCTAGCAACAAAGTCTGTCTTATCATAACGTTCATTCCTTGATTGTGGATTATCAAGATCAACAGCAGGTTCAATCTCTACATCATTATCATTGCTAGGTTGAGCATCATCATGAACATCATCATCAACATTATCACTAGGTTCATGTTCATTACCAGATTGTGTCTCAGCATGAGAAACAGAGATATCATTGGGATTCTCAGGTGTGTCAGCTACAGGTTCACTAGAAGCATGCAAAGTCCTATCATTTTTCTTTTTCTTCTTCTTAGAAGAACTAGGTGCATCTAAATTAGCTCTCTGAGAATCTTGCTCAATTCTCTTAGGGTGGCCCTCAAGATACAAAGGTTCCTGAGTCACTTTACCCCCTCTAGTTGCAACTCTAAAGCAAAGTCATTATTCTTACTATTTAATTCATTGAGCAAATCATTCTGAATCTTAAGTACTTGTTCTACTTGAGTGGTAACCATAGAAGCATGTTTACTAATGAGTTTCAATTCACCTTTAACTCTAGACATATAATCACTCAAGCGTTCAATCATATAAGCATTATGTTGCAGTTGTCTACCAACATAAGCATTGAAGTTTTCTTGCTTCACAATAAAATTGTCAAACTCATCTAAGCATTCGCTAGCAGACTTATAACGAGGAATATCACCTTCATCAAATATATAAAGAGAATTTACCTTTAATACCTGTGTCGGGTTATCAAGACCATGAATTTCTTCGATAGGTGGTAAATTCTTAACATCTTCAGCTTTAATACCTTTTTCTTTCATAGATTTCTTTGCCTCTTGCATATCTTCAGGACTGAGAAATAGAACACCCATTTTCTTCGAAGTTGGTTTAGGGGCTGGTTCAGGAAGTGTCCAATTATTTTCATTGGCCAACATATTATTCAATAGTAATTCAGCTTGATCAATTGTTCTTTTCCTGAAAACACAACCAGCACAACTATCCAGGTGGTCTCTAGAAGCATCGGTTAGTCCATTATAAAAGACATCAAGTATTTCATTCCTCTGAAGAGGATGATCAGGCAAAGCATTAAGTAATTGGAGAAGCCTCCCCCAAGCTTGTGGGAGACTCTCTTCTTCAACTTGCAGAAAGTTATATATTTCGCGTAAGGCAGCTTGTTTCTTATGAGCGGGAAAATATTTAGCAGAGAAGTAATAAATCATATCTTGGGGACTACGCACACAACCAGGATCAAGATAATTAAACCATGTCTTAGCATCACCCTTTAACAAGAACGGAAATAGCTTAAGGATATAGTAATAACGAATCTTTTCATCATTAGTAAACAAGGTGGCTATATCATTTAACTTAGTAAAATGTGCCACAACATTTTCAGATTCATTGCCATGGAAAGGATCAGATTCAACCAAAGTAATTAATCAGGATGAACAGAGAAATCATAATCCTTATTAGTAACAAAGAGAGGTCAAGTAGGAAAAGCAAGGTCATATTTCATTCTAGCATTCAAAGACTTTTCTTTCAGCTTGGCTAATAATTTCTTAAGATCATATCTATCGTTGCAAGCAAGAAAGTCTCTAGTAGTTTCTTCATCCATATCTAGGGGAGAATCTTCATCATCACTTTCATATATACTATCAGTTTCAATATTTGCATTCTCCCTAACCTTAGCAATTTATTCATCCAGAAATCCACCTAGTGGCACAGTATTATCAAGCATAGAAGTAGTTTCATCATACATAGCAGAAGTGGCATCATCAAGAACATGTGACATATCAGATTCAATAGCAGGAGTAGGTGTCGCAAATTTACATATAACAGAGGGTGAATCAAGTGCAGAGCTAGATGTCAGTTCCTTACCTCCCATCGTAGTTGAGGGATAAATCTTGGTTTTTGAGTCTTTCGAGTTCTTCATAGTGATCAACACATATAAATCCCAAGTGACTTAAAGAATATAGCTATGCTCCCTGGCAACGATGTCAGAAAATAGTCTTGATAACCCACAAGTGTAGGGGATCGCAAAAGTTTTTGAGGGTAAAGTATCCAACCCAAATTTATTGATTCGACACAAGGGGAGCCAAAGAATACTCTTAAGTATTTGCAGCTGAGTTGTCAATTCAACCACACTTGGAAACTTAGTATCTGCAGCATGGTAATTTAGTAGCAAGGTCATATGGAAATAGCGGTAACAACAATAAAACTAACAATATTGTTTTTGTACTTTTTGTAATAGCACTAGCGGAAAAGTAAATAAGCAGCAAGCAATATGTGAAAAGCTCGTAGGCATTGGATCGGTGATGGAGAATTATGTCGGATGCGATTCCTCATGCAAAAGTTATAACATAGGGTGACACAGAACTACCTCCAGTTCATCAATGTAATGTAGGCATGTATTCCGAATATAGCCATACGTGCTTATGGAAAAGAACTTGCATGACATCTTTTGTCCTACCCTCCCATGGCAGGTCCTAGTGGAAACTAAGGGATATTAAGGCCTCCTTTTAATAGAGTACTGGACCAAAGCATTAACACATAGTGAATACATGAACTCCTCAAACTACGGTCATCACCGGGAGTGGTCCCGATTGTTGTCACTTCGGGGTTGCCGGATCATAACACATAGTAGGTGACTATTGACTTGCAAGATAGCATCAAGAACACACATATATTCATGAAAACATAATAGGTTCAGATCTGAAATCATGGCACTCGGGCCCTAGTGACAAGCATTAAGCATAGCAAAGTCATTGCAACATCAATCTTAGAACATAGTGGATACTAAGGATCAAACCCTAACAAAACTAACTCTATTACATGGTAAATCTCATCCAACCCATCACCGTCCAGCAAGCCTACGATGGAATTTCTCACGCACTGCGGTGAGCATCATGGAATTGGTGATGGAGGAAGGTTGATGATGACGATGGCGACGATCTCCCCTCTCCGGAGCCCCGAACAGACTCCGGATCAGCCCTCCTGAGAGAGATTAGGGCTTGGTTGTGGCTTTGTATCGTAAAACGCGATAATTCTTCCTCTCTGATTTGTTTCGAATATATGGAGTCTGTAGGTACGTCGATGGAGCAACAGGGGGGCCACGAGGCAGGGGGCGCGCCCAGGGGGAGGGGGCACGCCCCCACCCTCGTGGAAAGGGTGTGGGCCCCCTGACTTGGTTCTTTCCGCATATATTTTTTATATATTCCAAAATAATTCTCCGTTGAATTTCAGGTCATTTCGAGAACTTTTATTTCTGCACAAAAATAACACCATGGCAATTCTGCTGAAAACAGCGTCGGCCCGGGTTAGTTCCACTCAAATCATGCAAGTTAGAGTCCAAAACAAGGGCAAAAGTGTTTGGAAAAGTAGATACGTTGGAGACGTATCAGTCCTACATTCAACATGTGCTCTGATACCATCTTGTAGTGACCCGACCGAAATGGATCAAGTCACTGTGCTTAAGCGTCATCCATGGATCGGTATGCTGACACACACAGTACTCGAGGATTTTATAACGGAGGTAAATCATATGTATAAAGTAACGTAAATACTATTACCTCGATTAACACACCGGAAGTAACAAAGGTTGTGGAGTTCCATCAACACCAACGGCAAAGTTGAGTGTAGACAGCGCAACCCTAACGTATCACCTACTCGTCGGATAATTCCTGCAACATGAGACGTTGCAGCCATGTAGGTCCGTACATTGAATGTACTGGCAAATTCACACCACATAATAATAATGAACAATGTCTATCTCTATGTGCATATTTGGCTGGTGGAGGCTGTAAGGTTTATTTTTACATAAAGCTAATTTTTCCCTACAACAAAGGTGTCATGGATTTAGCACGGCAGATGTCCTAGCAAAAGGACTTAGTCGTGAGGCCATCGCTCGGGTTAGCTTAAAGGGGTTAAAGCGGATGAAGGACACAGGGGTTTTATACTAGTTCGGCCCCTTCGATGAAGGTAAAAGCCTACGTCTAGTTTGGTGTGGTATTGCTTGTGCTTCGATGACCAGGGAGCGAATTCGCTTTGCCTGTGTCTCGAGCTATCGTTTCTTGTCCTGAACCGTCGCCGGGTCGTCCCTTCATATAGGAGGCGACGCCCGGTCCGGTTTATAGAGTCCCGAGGCCAGCTCATAAACGTGTCTGCCTCGGTCTCTACTCTTTCTATCTTACATCCCAAGTTTACATAGTATGACGGTTTACAACCATGGGCCTCAACATATGGGCCCCGAGCCTCTTTCGGTTGTAATCTCCTACTATTCATTTGGCTGGGCTTCTGGCAATATAATCTTGATAATGTAAATTGGACCCTCCTGGCCGGTTTATACCTGATAGGAATATTCCTGACATTAGGCCCCAGATTGATTTTAACTTGTTCATGTCGGTCTTCCAAGTCTTGTACGAATTTCCTTTCTGCAGCTCTCATATACCTCATAAACCGGCCATGACGTCATCTCCTGGAATCGCTTTAAACTGTCATGACATCATCTGCGCAATTAAAGCCCACACCTGTTTGTTACCTTTGTTTATTACTGCTCTGAAGATCGAGGCGACAGCTCAATCCATATCCGATTTTCGGTCTCCTCGTTCCCGCGCCTGCCGTTTTATATTTTCGCCCTATAAATAAGGCCGAGGGCCATCTCTTTTACCCCGTCTACTTCGTCTTCCTCTGTCTCCAGCGGTCAAACCTCTGCCGCCGTCCTTCAAGCTCATCACCATCAGCAAGCCCGGCCGCTGCATCAACCTGAGCGCGTCCAGATACTCGTCGCCGTCCTTCCGTTTCCTCGTGTACGTTACTTCTTCTTCCCATAGATCTTAGCTCTGGGTTTCTCTGTAGCTCGCTTCGAACCCTTGTTCTTCGTAGTTCATCACCGTAGGTCATTCTTTTAGCTGTAGATGTAAAACTTTTGGGTCAACACTCATGCACATGACTCTGCTCCACCTTTATAACCTTAGTTCCTCCAATACTGCTAGCTTGGATTGGATCTGTAGAAAACTTCACCGCCTTCGACGGATATGACTTAATTATCTTGATTTTTTTCCTGCGTCGTAGATCCATATTTTACCTCTGCTTCATGTGAAAGTTGTTTGTCACACTTCAGATCTGAAACTTATCTGCTTATGTCACCGGTTTAATTGTAACCTGCGCCTCGCACGCCTGCACTGACGGTTTAGATTTAGGCCTGCATCCTGTAATTGGCGGTTTAACTTTCTCCTTCTATATTCATAAACCGGTAGCTGTCTCGTTCGTGCTTGCTCTGGATTAGTAGGTACCGTTAGTCCCTTGCTTAAACCGTCAATTAGGCCAATACCTTCACAGAACACGCCGGTTTATATCCAGTAGATTTGTAAACCGGGTCTTGTATTGTATTTTTTCAGCGTTCTCTCATCGAAAAAGATGGCTAAACAGTTCGTTGCTTGCAATTGGGTCCCATCCCGGATTACCGAGGATGACTTAGTAAAGGCAGCCTCAATTGGCGTTCTAGGTCCTAAAGAGGTTCTGCACTGGCGAGCCCCTGGAAAGGAGTGTCCTCCTAAACCTAAGGAGGGAGAAATCCTCGTTTTCTTTGATCATCTGGCCCGGGGCTTTAGCCCACCCGGTTCAAAGTTCTTCTGCGACGTTTTAGCCTATTTCCAACTCCATCCACAAGACATAGGTCCCAATTCTATATCCAACATCTGCAACTTCCAAGTCTTCTCAGAGGCATATCTGCAAGAGGAGCCGTCTGTGGAGCTGTTCCGGGATTTCTTTCATCTGAATCGCCGGACTGAATTCTCCGACGAGCCTCATACTGAACTTGGCGGTGTGAGCATCCAGAAGAGGAAGGATGTCAGCTTTCCTCATGCCACTCTTCACAGCCACCCCAAAGAATGGAACCAGACTTGGTTCTATTGCAAGGATACTTCACCCGAGGGAGAAAATTCGTTGTCGGGTTACCGCGCTTACCGCCTGACGCCGGAGCATCCTTTCCCGCAGCGTCTGAGCGCCCAAGACCGGGCTCGATATGCCCCCCAACTTTCCAAGCTCAGGGCTTTCATAGCTAACAGTTTAACCGGGGTTGACTTTGTCCGCTGCTGGCTCTCTTGGAGCATTTTCCCATTAAGCCGGTGCTCAAGCTTAATGTGTGAATATACTGGCAATCCGGAAGACCCTCAACGTCACACACAAATAGTGCTTTCTGACAATGAAGTTACTGAATCTGCAAAAAAGATGTTGAACATCCCCCTGGAAGAGTGCAACCGGACCGGTTTAGCTCCTTTCTGCGCAAACAACAAACCACCGTCGGTAAGACTCTTCTGTCCCTTTCTTTTTGCTTTAACCCGTCCATATCGCTTGTCTTCAATATGTTCTTATTCCTTTACACAGGCCAATGATCCCTTCTGGAAGAGGAAAGCTCAAGATAAACCGGCGAAGCCAACCAGCAAGAAGAGCTTAGCCGTAAAGAAACAGAAGAAGAAACCTGCCGCTGCTTCCAGTTCAAACCCCGAAGAAGATGATCCGGCTTCTGAGGTACTGCTTGACTCTTATGTCCTTTGAACTCTCTTTGTCTACATTTATGTCAATAATGTCTTTTCCCAGGATCCGGCGGAGGGAAGTAAAGCAGATGAAGTTGAGGTAATTTCTCTCTCATCTGATTCAGAACCGTTGCCACCTAATATTCGTCGGGTAGCCCGGAAATATCCCTTTTCTCACCCTTATGCTCAACTGGATCCTGACTTTCTTTTGAAGAAACAGCAACATGAGGCTCATCGGACCACACGCCACATTGGTCACATGGTTGAATCATCCGGATTACCCCACACGCCAGCTCGCAGACGCCGCTCAGAGGTTTTGCTTACTCCAACCCTTCTTCATCCAAAAGCAGGTCTTATCCGCAAACCTCTTAAACCGTCTGATCCCAACTATCAGGAAGCTCCTCTGTCTTCTTCCGGCGAGTCAACTGCTACTCAAATCCCGGTGCTTAAGACCGTTCTTGGGTAAGTCATCTTTCCAAATGTCCGGTTTACCTTTCCATTTTGACTTTGTGAATTTCATCGCTCTTTTAATCTTATCAGCATGCCTAAGCCTAGCAACAAGGCGAAGTTAAATAAACCGGCTACCGAACACACCACCGCTGAACCGGCAGAGGATCTTGAAGCGGCCAACCTTCTGGAGGAAAATGTTGAAGTTCAGCATGATGATCCTTCCCCTATGGATCATGAAGATCTTGCTGCTCCGGGTGGTGACGCTATGGAGAACACAGCTGAACCGGCCAGCCCTGTCCGGGTTAGTCCTCCTCGGGCTAGTCCGGCTGCTGCGAGTCTGGTGCAGACCAATCCTGCTATGACTGATGATCCGCCCAGGCCAACTGCTGCCTCAACAGAAGATGTTGAGATTACTGGAATAAGTTTCTCTGCCCCCACGGAGCCTGTTGTCTTGGCTAGACATACTACTAAGGAGGAAAAGTTTCCGCAAGACAAAGGCAAGTGGAGCACAGACTTGTCAAGTTATACTCAGCTTAGTGCCCAGGAGCTCCACTCTGGGTATCTGAACCGGCTCTTCACCAGCCGCGACCATGAGGCCGGTTTGGTCAACATGATGAAGGAAAAATATGAGGTAACTTCTTTCCTTCTGCCTTTCATTTCTGCTTGTATCTTGCAATTATACCCTTAGGCCATAGTAGCCCCCAAGTGCCGGTTTACTTCATTGTAGGTGAACCGGGACTTCTCTTATGTCTGAGAATGAACTTACATTGGCCCCCCAAGTTCCAAGGGCATAGCTTGTTATGTGCTTGGGATTTGTCTGAAAAAGTTGCTTTCTTTCACTTTAATTGTACATTAGCCCCCAAGTGTCGAGTGCATAACTTGTTATGTGCTTGAGACTTTTGATTGAACTGTTCTTCTAACACTTTCTTTTTCCTGCAGGCTGACTTGAACCGGAGAGCTTCGGAGGCAACTGAACTCCGGAATAACTTGGCCTTCCAGGAAACTGCTTCAACTAAAGCCAAGGAGGAACTTTCCCTTGCTTTAGCTAGTATGGAGAAACTCAAGAAGGACTTTGAAGCGGAATGGTCCACGTGCGAGGTGCAAAGGGCTGCTTTAGAAAAGAGAGCAAAGGATGTTGAGGCTGCTTTCAATCCGGTGACGCGGGAGTTATCCGGGTTAAAGCAGCATATAGACGATATGACATCTGCTATCTTCGGTGAGTACCTGTCTTCATATGTTTGTATCCTTGCAATCTTATACTGCTCCGGTTTAACTCACCAATTGTATACAGGGAGGCGCGTAACTCATCTTGGAGATGATGTACGGAGGAAACTGAAAGCTTCTTATACCTTGGTGGAACAACTCTACTCCGGTGCTCAGAGAGCCATCAGTGCTATGTCGCACAACAAACCGACGCCGACCACTATCCAAGGTACTCTGGAGAAGTTATCTATCTTGCCTGCTCGACTTTTTGAAGTGAAGAAATCTGCTGCAAGAGCTGGCTCTCTCATGGCGTTAACCCGGGCCAAGGCGTGGGTTCCCGATTTTGATCCGGCGGAGGCCATGAATGGTTATCCCAGCATGAAAGAAGATGGGTCAGCCTTCTCTTCTGAAGATCTTCGCTCTTTAAACAAAACATGCGCCCTCTTGCCAGTAAGCTTGTTGATGAAGCGGACTTAGCAAGGTATCATCCGGGTTATGATCTGGGGAATGCGCGGGTGGAGCGGCCGGTTTATGACACCGAAAATCTGATCCCACCCATTTGTAAGCATACCTTCGCTCCTGACATTGATCCGTCAGACCTCACAAACGATGAAGTATATTTCCACGCCCTTGCCAAGATTGACTGGAGCACTCCTGATTTCCAGCAGCTGCTAGAAGCCGACGAAGATCCGGAGCAAGCTGACCCTCAGTCTTCACAGCGAGCTGAAGAAGGATCCTAAACCGGCTCCGGTTTAATCTTTATATGCTGAATACTTTGCAAGAAACTGATATTCTTTTGGGCCTGCAAGTGCCTTGTAATAGAATAGTTGAGATACTTCCTTTGTCCCACTGTTATGGTATTACTTTGATTGGCAATCCCCAATTTATCTCCTGTTTGCAATGCTTTAACAGTTTATATTACCTGTGTCTGCATGAACAATGCTAAAAGATGTCCAGGCGGTTTACCACCGGACGGGTTATACTGCCCTGACACATGTTCCAAATAAATAACTTGAACTGCATATAAAATACAATTGTATACCATACCTGTGATTAAGTGTGTCTGTAGACCTTAACCGGGTAGGAATAATCCAAGGCGCGGGTGCTGATGACTCCCTTGGCTCTCTTGTCGGCTTAGCATGAAGGTCGATCCGGGTTATGATAAACGCCGGTTTAACTAGTGCTGGTGTTCATGACCCAGACTTTTAGCTCTGTAGACATATGGACCACCTTGTAGTTGTCCAGTCTTGAATCAATGGACTTGGTTAAAAACCAATGACCTTGACGATAAAGATTTGAGAAAACATAAAAAATGAAAAATAAATTTTTTGGGCAAATAAGACCATGTAGTCGAGGCTTTTTACGAGTTGCCAGGCTCCAAATTCGAAGCTTTTTATGAGCTGCCAGGCTACTGTCATTAACCATTTTAGCAAAGCCTGTCAAGATGATCCGCAATCCTTAACCAAATCATCAATGTCAACAGCTACCCAATGTTTCAAAATCTCATAAAGATTTTGGCTTGGGTAATCACTTGATGATCGTCAATTTAACGTGACCAACTTCAGGGTCCCGAAGGATTGACTTGTGATATGTTCGACGGGTCATACCAGGTTTACCTGGACGGAGTGATTTACTTGATGCATGCAGGTTAATCCGGGGTTTTAGGTGTATGCACCGGGCTTCAAGCCATGTTCACTACAAGGGTATTCAACTCGCTGAGAGCCCCCAGGTAGTGTGTGAGTCGTTGCTCGTCGGGGCATATGTTTGAGTTGTGCTAGGCATCAAACCCTATTTTACCCCTCATCATCATGTGGAAATTTCCGAAGCAACCAGAGCAGTGCTCTTATGATGGGCTTCATACCGCCGCCGGCTCAAGAGACCACGGGAAACTTCCTTGCCCGCGGAAGCCCCCATGTGATTCTTGTTTGTATAGAGAAGATGGCTGATTCCTTGATTTGTCAAGGGCGTCGGTTTAAGAGGCCGTGGAAGGCTTCTTTGGAAGCCCCCATGTGATACTCCTTTGTGTAAAAGACACGGCTGATTCCTTGATTCTATCAAGGGCGCCGGTTTAAGAGGCCATGGAAAACTTCCTTCGAAGCCCCCATGTGATACTCTTTTGCGAAAAAAGATGGCTGATTCCCCGGTGTACCGGGGGCGCCGGTTTATTTTATTAATCATAATATATATATTGTACATAAAGTGGAGCCAATGGCTTAAGTATAGTAAGGTCGAAGAAGAGCGATGTTCCACGGCCACTTGGTCTCCTCCTCTGTCGTACGTGAGTCCTTATGTTCTCGAACGTCGACAAGGTAGTATGATCCGTTGTGCAGGTTTTTGCTGACCACAAAGGGTCCTTCCCAGGGTGGGGATAGCTTGTGCATATCAGTCTGGTCCTGGATGAGTCGGAGCACCAGATCTCCTTCCTGAAACGTCCTGGTCTTGACCCGGCGGCTATGGTACCGGCGCAGATTTTGCTGATAAATCGCTGATCGCGCTGCTGCCGTGTCCCGTTCCTCGTCCAGCCGGTCCAAGTCGTCTTGTCTTGCTTGTTCGTTATCCGCTTCAACATAAGCTGCCACCCGCGGTGAGTCGTGTCGGATATCACTAGGGAGGACTGCTTCTGCTCCATATACCATGAAGAAAGGTGTGTACCCTGTGGATCTGTTAGGCGTAGTGTTGATACTCCATAAGACAGAAGGCAATTCTTCCACCCAACAACCCGGTGTTCTTTGCAAAGGAACCATAAGCCGAGGCTTGATACCCCTCAAGATCTCTTGGTTGGCTCTTTCAGCTTGGCCATTGGACTGAGGGTGAGCTACTAATGGTACATCAAGGTGAATATGCTCTCTTTGACAGAACTCCTCCATAGCCCCCTTGGATAGGTTGGTGCCATTATCAGTTATAATGCTGTGTGGAAAGCCAAACCGGAAAATCACCTTTTTGATGAACTGAACCGCTGTTGCTGCATCACACTTACTGACAGGCTCCGCTTCAACCCACTTTGTGAATTTGTCCACTGCTACCAACAGGTGGGTTTTCTTATCTTGGGATCTCTTAAAGGGTCCAACCATATCAAGCCCCCAAGTCGCAAACGGCCAAGTTATTGGGATCATCCTCAGCTCCTGTGCCGGTATATGAGCACGCCGTGAGAATTTTTGGCAAGCATCACATTTTCTGACCAAGTCCCCTGCGTCGGCGTGAGCCGTCAACCAGTAGAACCCATGACGAAAAGCTATAGCCACCAAGGATTTTGAACTGGCGTGATGACCGCAATCCCCTTCATGAATTTCTCGAAAGAATATCACAGCCTTCCTCTGATGATACACACCGCTGAAACGCTCCAGAAATGTTGCGGTGATGAAGTTCTCCATTGACGGTAGTCATAGATTTAGACCACCGGATTATCTGCCGGGCCTCGACTTCGTCCTCTGGCAACTCACCTCGGCTCATGTACGGCAAGTAAGGGAGTGTCCAATCCGGAATGACATGAAGTGTTGCGACCAACTGTTCTTCCGGATCAGGAACAGCCAGGTCCTCCTCTGAAGGTATCCGTACCGACGGATTATGCAATTCATCAAGAAAGTATTAGGTGGAACCGGTTTACGCTGGGAGCCTAGCCGGCTTAACGCATCAGCTACTTCATTTTTCCTCCGGTCTATATGATCCACCTGGTATCCCTTGAAGTATCCAGCGACTGTGTCCACCTCTCGTCGATATGCTGCCATGAGCGGATCCTTGGAGTCCCATTTGCCAGATACTTGTTGTGCCACCAGGTCTGAATCACCAAAGCACTTAACCAGGCTTAAGTTCATCTCCTTGGCCATCCGCAGACCATGGAGGAGGGCTTCATACTCAGCAGCATTGTTAGTGCAAGGGAACATTAGACGGAGGACGTAGTAGAACTTATCACCTCGTGGTGAAGTTAACACGACTCCAGCCCCCGAGCCCTCCAACTGCCTTGAACCGTAAAAGTGAATAGTCCAGTACGTATGATTCGGCTTCTCCTCAGGTGCTTGTAACTCCGTCCAGTCATTGATGAAATCCACCAATGCTTGGGATTTTATAACAGTACGGGGTACATACTTTAATCCGTGCGGGCTAAGCTCAATAGCCCACTTTGCAACCCTACCAGTGGCTCCTCTGTTCTGGATTATATCCCCTAACGGAGCTGAACTGACAACGGTAATTGAGTGGCCCTGAAAATAGTGCTTTAGCTTTCGGTTTGCCATGAACACCCCATACACCAGTGTCTGCCAATGTGGATATCTCTGTTTTGACTCAATGAGCACCTCACTGATGTAGTAAACCGGCCGTTGAACCGGATATTCTTTGCCTGCCTCCTTGCGTTCTACCACAATGGCCACGCTTACTGCACGGGCATTGGAGGCCACGTATAGTAGCAGCGGCTCATTGTCAACTGGGGCAGCAAGGACTGGTGGTTCTGCGAATTGCCTCTTCAAATCTTCGAACGCAGCATCCGCGGCATCGCTCCAGACAAACCGGTCCGTCTTTTTCATCATCTGATAGAGCGGGATTTCCTTCTCCCCCAAACGGCTGATAAACCGGCTCAGTGCTGCAATACGGCCCGCCACGCGTTGGACATCATTGATACACGCCGGTTTAGCCAAGGACGTGATCGCCTTGATCTTCTCCGGATTAGCTTCAATCCCTCTGTTTGACACTAAGAATCCCAGGAGCTTGCCTGCCGGAACACCAAAGACGCACTTCTCCGGATTGAGCATCATTTTATAAACTCGGAGGTTGTCAAAGGTTTCTTTCAGATCCTCTATCAGTGTCTCCTCCTTCCTGGATTTCACCACAATGTCATCAACGTATGCATGGACACTCCTCCCAATTTGCCCTTGTAGGCAGTTCTGCACACAACGATGGTAGGTTACCTGGGCACTCTTGAGCCCAAATGGCATAGACACATAGCAGAAAGCTCCAAAGGGAGTTATGAAAGTCGTCTTCTCCTCATCCTTAATTGCCATCTTGATCTGATGATAACCTGAGTATGCATCCAAAAAACTTAGCCGCTCACATCCTGCCGTAGCATCAATAATCTGATCAATTCGGGGGAGAGCAAAAGGATCGGTTGGGCAAGCTTTATTCAGGTCTGTGTAATCAACACACATTCTCCACGTTCCATTTTTCTTAAGTACCAGCACCGGATTAGCTAACCACTCTGGATGAAACACTTCAACTATGAAGCCTGCGGCCAAGAGCCTAGCCACTTCTTCTTCTACAGCCTTGCGCCTCTCCTCATTGAAGCGGCGCAGATACTGCTTGACCGGTTTAAACTTAGGATCAATATTAAGACTGTGCTCAGCGAGTTCCCTCGGTATACCTGGCATGTCAGAAGGCTTCCATGCAAAGATATCCCGGTTCTCACGGATGAACTCGATGAGCGCGCTTTCCTATTTGGGGTCTAGGTTAGCGCTGATAGTGAACTGCTTGGATGAATTGCCCGGAACAAAGTCCACATGTTTAGTCTCCTCAGCCGATTTGAATTTCAACGCCGGATCATGTTCGGTGGTCGGCTTCTTTAGCGGGGACATATCTGCCGGATCAACATTGTCCTTATAGAACTTTAGCTCTTCCGTAGCACAAACCTCCTCGGCATAAGCCGCATCTCCTTCCTCGCACTCCAATGCAATTTGAGCTGTAGATAAACATAGCACGGTGTAGCCATGAACTTGGCATAGACCGGCCTCCCAAACAGAGCATGGTATGGACTCCTGATCTTTACAACCTCAAAAGTTATAGTCTCCGATCTAGAGTCATGCTCATCTCCGAAGGTAACTTCCAGATCGATTTTTCCAACTGGATAAGCCGATTTGCCGGGTACCACCCCATGGAACATTGTGTTGGACTGTCGGAGCTTCTTATCTATCAACCCCGTACGTCGAAAAGTCTCATAATATAGGATGTTGATGCTACTGCCTCCATCCATAAGCACTTTGGTGAACTTGTAACCACCCACCTGTGGTGCCACCACCAGAGCCAACTGACCCGGATTATCAACCCGGGTGGGTGATCTTCTCTGCTCCATACAATGGGTTGCTCAGACCAACGCAAAAAACATGGTATCGCCGGTTCAACAGAGTGTACTTCCCTATTCAGAACCTTTTGATCCCGTTTGCATAAACTTGTGGTGAAGACGTGATACTGCCCACTGCTCAGCTCCTTCGGATTATTCCGATATCCGGATTGCTGCTACTGACGCTGTTGATTCCCTTGGTTATTGTATCCACCCTGGCCATGTTGCTGGTTATGCTGATGCTGATTGTTGCTACTTTGGTTACTGTTATCGCCGTGGTACCCTGAACCGGATCCGCCACCTTGATAACCCGGACCTTGGAAACCGGGACCTGATCCACCGGGGGGGCCGTGATCATACTTAGTCTGTTTCATAAACTCTTGCATAATGAAACAGTCTTTCCAGAGATGCGTAGCCGAGTTTTCCACTGTACCGTCCCTTGGGCAAGGCATGTTCAACTGGCGCTCTAGATTAATGGGTGGCCTCCCGTTGCGTGGGGGCGGTTTACCTTTGCGGCGCTGCCCATTGTCCTGAGCGTTGGTATTGGCCACAAAGTCTGAGCTGCCCTCCGCTTTACGCTTGCCATTGTACCCTTGGCCCACCGGATTGGCATGCGGCGGTTTACTGCTCTTGCTTGCCTTCCCGGACTTGTCCCCATCTGCATCTGGATACTTGGTGTTATCAGAGTCTCCATATTTTACCAAAGCACCCATGAGTGTTCCCATGTCGTTGCAATCACGTTTGAGCCGTCCCAACTTCTGCCTCAAAGGTTCAAACCGGCAATTGCCTTCCAAGGTTACTATCGCCGTACTTGGATTGATGCTATTGGAGGAGTGCAATATTTCGGACACTCGACGCACCCAATTGCTCGTGGACTCTTGCTCTCCTTGAACACAGGCAGCTAAGTCGACAACAGACATCGGCTGCTTACACGTGTCCTTGAAGTTATTGATAAACCAGCGCCGCAATTCACCCCATGATTCGATGGAGTTAGGTGGCAAACCCTTTAGCCATGTCCGGGCCGTGCCCTCGAGCATCATCGTGAAGTATTTAGCACACGCCGCTTCATCCACATCGAGCATCTCCATGGCCATCTCATAACTCTCGACCCACGCCTCTGGGGCGAGATCCGCCGTGTAGTTGGGCACCTTGCGCGGATATTTGAAATCTTTGGGCAGCTTCACGTTCTGTAAAGCGGGGATGCGACACTGCACTCCCAAGGAACTGGACATGATTCCTGTTTCGGCTGTGGCGGTGGGATGAATCAGCGTCGCCTGACGGGTGTCGTTTTGGGCAGTATGCCTGGCCTGATCCACCACCTCTTGTGCATGTGCCCCTGCTCCTGCCGGATTATCCTGCCTCTGCCGATGCCGTCTCCATGTGCTGCTAGATATGGTCGGTTCATCCAGGTGCCTCGTATAACTCCGGCTCGGGCGGGGGGTTGAATGAATCCTCTCCCGGCTATAGGAATAAGCTTGCTGCTGGGTTAGCACCGTGTCCAGCAACTCCTTGGCCCGTCGTGCCTCCACTGCTATGGGGGACGTCCCCTCAATGGGAAGGACGGCCAGCCGTGAAGCGGCGGCAACGATGTTGTCCAACGGATTAGAATAATGACCGGGAGGGGTGGTCACGTGCTGGGTCGGCACGACTTGGCGATTCGGCTCTGCGGTTGGTGGCTGAACCGACGCGCCCGTCCCCGGCGCTCCTCCCCGGTTTACCCTGTGCCTCGCATGCTAAAGAGATTCCTCGCCTCATAAATCGGCGGCAAACGAGACCGTTGTCTTCTCGACATTACCTCCTGTGAGGCGTTCTGATCTAACCTGAGCCGGAAAGCTTGAGAATCCAGCTCTGCTTGTCTTGTAGCCATCCTAGCTTTCTCCCCAGCCAGATCCAACTTAGGTTGCTCAATCCGGCTCGTCACCTGAGCGATCTCTGCATCATGCTGCTCCTTGTCGGCCTGGGCTACTTCTGCTGTTGCGAGTGCTGTCAAAGTGTCGACTAAGGTGGATAGGACGTCAGAGGGCGAAGGGGGAAGGTCTCCAGCTCTAGCTCCCATTGCCTCTGAGGTTAACGCCCCAGTCGTTGAGGGCTGCTGCATGGGTTGTGATCCGGCCATGAAAACAGCAACCCTGTTTGGTGGATCGAGGGGGTCCGGAATACTATCGCCGTCGGAACAACCCTCAGATCGGCCGTCCTGCAACAGATACAAAGATTCGGTCTCTCCGGACGAAGATTCGTCACCGGAATAAACAACTGTCTCGCCACCAGACTCCGATTCGTCCTCGGTTTGTACTCCATGCACTGCTCCGACAAAGACGTGCTTCACGGCGGGCTGAATCCAGGTTGGTCTCGCACGCTGAGCCGACTCGGCGGTGTTGGGGAAGATGTCCGGCTCAGGGCCCGGTTTGCCGATCTTGCCGATGAAGACGTGGATGCCGCCGAAGGGGACCCGGTACCCGTATTTGAATGAATCGGCCTTGGGACCCCAGCCTGCATCGTCGATGTAGATCCGGCCGCGACGACTCTTGGTCATCCGGCCCACTGCGTAACCCTTGAGTCCTTCAAAGCTGCCCTTCAAGAACTTGAAACAATCGTGCGATAGCCCCACGGTGGGCGCCAACTGTCGTGGATTTAGCACGGCAGATGTCCTAGCAAAAGGACTTAGTCGTGAGGCCATCGCTCGGGTTAGCTTAAAGGGGTTAAAGCGGACGAAGGACACAGGGGTTTTATACTAGTTCGGCCCCTTCGATAAAGGTAAAAGCCTATGTCTAGTTTGGTGTGGTATTGCTTGTGCTTCGATGACCAGGGAGCGAATCTGCTTTGCATGTGTCTCGAGCTGTCGTTTCTTGTCCTGAACCGTCGTCGGGTCGTCCCTTTATATAGGAGGCGACGCCCGGTCCAGTTTACAGAGTCCCGAGACAGGCTCATAAATGTGTCCACCTCAGTCTCTACTCTTTCTATCTTACATCCCAAGTTTACACAGTATGACGGTTTACACCCATGGGCCTCAACATATGGGACCCGAGCCTCTTTGGGCTATAATCTCCTACTATACATTTGGCTGGGCTTCTGGCAATATAATCTTGATAATGTAAACCGGACCCTCCTGGTCGGTTTATACTTGATAGTAATATCCCTGACAAAAGGAATAAATTTTATTTAACTACTCAATTGAATTTCAGCAATATTGAGAATGGTTCCTCCATCTCAAATCCCCAAGTTCCCAAAATTAATAACCCAAAAATTTTATTAGATCAAGTGATGAGATCAACAAAATAATCCACTTCTAGATACTCAAAGATGTCCATAACCGTGGACACGGCTACTCATGAATAGTTTGTACACTCTGCAGAGGTTTGTGCACTTTTCCCCATAAGACTCGATCTCCCCCATTTGATTTCTCGCACTGCATGGTGTTTGAGAAACGAATGACCGAGACACAGTCTTTCAGAAGCATTAACTCTTAACCATGGGTAGACCGTACCACCTACATCCGCTACATCTGCTAGTCTACCACGGAAAGAGGTCACACAACATACTCAACAATTCCAGTGCCCATAATGGTTTGTGGCTGCACACCGAAGTTTCTAGGCATGAAAATATCATATGATCCCTTTGAGCATGGGTGGCATTCCAATAGAGTGATCACACGGGTCCTCCAGGATCCCCTAGGACAACACTAGACCCTCCAGGTGCCCGGGCAAACCACTGGGTGCTCCAAGGTGCCCCAACCAATCCACCCAGATGTGTATTAAAGTTTCCACCTTAAGTTTCCCTTAGTTAAATATCTCTCTCACAACTTTCATGAATCACGCATACCAATCCACGTCTACGCATGGCTAAGCAATAGGTAACAAAGCATATATTCCCTGGGTTGATCTCAAGTCATTAGGTTCCAACCTCATGAACTACATATCATCACCACATGTTTCCAAATCCTACTCATGTAATTGTTTGAGGGTATAACTAATGCAAGTAAAACTTGGTATTTGGAAAGTATGATCAAAGTGTGAACTTGCCTTGTACTATTGTTGGAGATTCTTCGCACTCATAACTCATGATAGATCTACTCGTCAAACTGCGATCAATCTATCGTAAGCAAACAATATTAACCACACATAAGCAATCACTCAGAAGATCAGAAAGAACGAAGGAAACACTTCAGAAAACTTCCAAACCAAGCAAATGACTCTTGCAACAGAAACCAATTTCTAACAGTACCAAAATTAAGTGAATTTGTCCTTACCAGAAAGTTTAGGTCAAGATCTTCGATTTGCAAAAAGAATCAATTCAAACGGAGTTACGAAACTCAAGTTATGATCAAACGAAGTTCAAATTCAAATCTGGTTGAAATCAAATTTTGAACTTTAAAAAACATGTTTATGTTGTTTTACTAGATATAGGGGATCATAGCGAAAATGTGGGCGTTGGTTTCGTTGGATTTGGACTAACGAGTAAAAAGTTGTGAAGGTTTAAAGATCAAGGACTAAACTGTAAAATAAATAATTACAAATGGCTCCCTGACCAAAAACGAAAATAAAAAGAAAAAGACTAACGATCGAACGCCCGCTAACAGAACTAAACGAAAGTGTTCTCTAACAGATCTAAACGGGTGAACGCTCGCTATTTAACAAAACCTAAAATATAAAACCAATCTAAAAGAAAAACCGAACTATATATAAATAAATAAAACCGGCCGGTTTTCTTGGTTGATACCGGGTCGGAGAAAAAAACGGCGGGTCGGAGCGGATTCACGAGTCCGACGACCGCAGACTCCGGCGCGGCTACGGCGACGTGCGGTGCGGCAACGGTGAGCGGTGGGGGCGGCGCGTGCGGCATGGAGCGGCGGAGGAAGGCAGCGGCGGCGGCACGAGAGTGCGGCGTCGGCGCGAGAGCTCCGAAGGCGGCGCGGCTTGCGGCGAGATGCGAGGCGAGGGGAGAGGAGAGACGGGGCCCGGGCGTCGTATTTATAGGAGGGGACGGGCGAGGTGGCGTAGAGGAGGGGCAACGGAGAGCCGGCAACGAGTCCGGGCGGAGCACGGACGTCGAGGCGGTGACGGTGTCCGGCGCGCGCAAGCGAGGTAGACGGCGGCGTCCTGGGCCGGCTGGGCCTTCGGCCCAGTTCGGTCGCGGGAAGATTTAAAAAAAATAGTGAGACAAAATGAATAAAACAAAAAGAAATAAAATATTATATAGGCATATAATATATCAAAGATTTCAGAAAAAGAATCTCTACAACATGAACATTTTTTTAGCTTCAAATAAAATCCTCACAAATTTAAATAAATCAAATAATGCTACTGTTGCAATAAAATCAAATAAAAATCATTTTAAAAATGCCAAAATAATTTCAAATTTATTTCTCTCCAATTTTCTACTATAGGGAATCATTTTACCCTATTTTCAATATATTTTATTTTTGGAGAAAAATAATTTGAATATTAACCCATTAACTCAAATTTTGAAAAAAATGAGGTTTCAAGATATTTCAAAAGAACTTCCAATTCATATTTCTTATAATTTGAAGAAGTCATTTTATCTTCTCTCGGGAAAATCATTGAGTTGCATAAAGTTTCTGAATTTGAAAATATTTCAAGAATTAAATTCAAATATTTTCAAAAACCATTTTCATTTATTTAAATGGAAGAAGTCATATCATCTTCACTGTAGGGTTTTGTGTTGAAATGAATTTGAATTCATGGAGATCATAAATGCAAAGTGAAAGTTTGGGAAAGTCATTTCATTCCCTCTCATTTAAATTTCAAAAATATCAAATTTCACTCAATTTCACACAACACATCACACAAGCAATCAAAACTATCTATTTAATATAACATTCCAAAATTTAGAATTTTGGGATGTTACAGCATGCAGCCTGTTGGGAAACGTAGTATTTTCAAAATTTTCCTACGATCACACAAGATCTATCTACTAGATGCATAGCAACGAGGGGGAGAGTGTGTCTACGTACCCTCGTAGACCGGTAGCGGAAGCGTCAAGTGACGCGGTTGATGTAGTCGAACTTCTTCACGATCCAACCGATCAAGCACCGAACGTACGGCACCTCCGCGTTCAGCACACGTTCAGCTTGATGACGTCCCACGAGCTCTTGATCCAGTTGAGCTTCACGTTAGAGTTTCGCCAGCACGAAGGCGTGGTGACAGATATGATGTATCTACCGGCGCAGGGCTTCGCCTAAGCACTGCAACGGTATGACCGAGGTGTGTTTCTGTGGAGAGGGGCACCGCACACGGCTAAAACAATTCAACTTGTGTGTCCTAGGGTGCCCCCTTGCCCCCGTATATAAAGGAGCAAGGGAGAGGCCGGCCCTAGAGGGGGCGCGCCAAGTGTGGGGAGTCCTACTAGGACTCCCAAGTCCTAGTAGGATTCCTCTTTCCTTTCCGGAGTAGGAGAGAAGGAAAGAGGTGGAGAGGAAGAAGGAAAAGGGGGTTGCACCCCTTGTCCAATTCGGACCAGAGGGGGGGCGCGCGCCACCTTCCTTTTGGCCTTTCTCCTCTATTCCCGTATGACCTAATAAGGCCCATATACTCCGAAAAATATCCGAATCACTCGGAACCTTTTCGATGTCCGAATATAGTCGTCCAATATATCGATCTTTACGTCTCGACCATTTCGAGACTCCTCGTCATGTCCCCGGTCTCATCTGGGACTCCGAACTCCTTCGGTACATCAAAACTCATAAACTCATAATACCGATCGTCATCAAACGTTAAGCGTGCGGACCCTACGGGTTCTAGAACTATGCAGACATGACCGAGACTCATCTCCGGTCAATAACCAATAGCGGAACCTGGATGCTCATATTGGCTCCTACATATTCTACGAAGATCTTTATCGGTCAAACCGCATAACAACATACGGTGTTCCTTTTTTCATTGGTATGTTACTTGTCCGAGATTCGATCGTCGGTATCTCTATACCTAGTTCAATCTCGTTACCGGCAAGTCTCTTTACTCGTTCCGTAATACATCATCTCGTGACTAACTCATTAGTCTTTTGCTTGCAAGGCTTATTATGATGTGCATTACCGAGAGGGCCCAGAGATACCTCTCCGACACTCGGAGTGACAAATCCTAGTCTTGATCTATGCCAACACCACGAAAACTTTCGAAGACACCTGTAGAGCATCTTTATGATCACCCAGTTACGTTGTGACGTTTGATAGCACACAAGGTGTTCCTATGGTATTCGGGAGTTGCATAATCTCATAGTCATAGGAACATGTATAAGTCATGAAGAAAGCAATAGCAGTAAAACTAAACGATCATAGTGCTAAGCTAACGGATGGGTCTTGTCCATCACATCATTCTACTAATGATGTGATCCCATTGATCAAATGACAACCTATGTCTATGGTTAGGAAACATAACCATCTTTGATCAATGAGCTAGTCTAGTAGAGGCATACTAGGGACACTCTGTTTTGTCTATGTATTCACACATGTACTAAGTTTCCGCTTAATACAATTCTAGCATGAATAATAAACATTTATCAGGATATAAGGAAATAAATATAACAACTTTATTATTGCCTCTAGGGCATATTTCCTTCACAGCCCCCACGCCGCCGTGGCACCCCGGATCAGATTGGGGATCGGTGCACGGATATGGCGACGCATCGGGAGTAGCAGGTGCGCCGGGAAAGGGCGCCTCGCCAGTAGCCAACAGCGCGCCGCCGCGCATGGAGGAGCAGGCCATGGCCGGCCGCCGCCTCGGCCTCGAATCTGAGGGAAACAAACGCTGCGCCACGAGAGAGAGAGAGAGAGAGAGAGAGAGAGAGAGAGAGAGAGAGAGAGAGAGAGAACTTGCCCCGCCGCCGCCGTCCACGGCACGGGCTTTTCCAAGCCGCCTCCTCCAGCGACAACGAGGGAGGGATGGAGAGGAGGGCCTTGCGATGGCTGGCCGTTGGATCTGCCCCCGTGTCGCCCGTGAGGGCGACGCGGGGGTCGGGGGAAAGTCTCTAATTCAATAAATTTGGGCACGATCTCTTTATTTGTCTCATGTTGTATATGCATAGGTGGTGAAACTATCAAATGGTTCCCCTGTTGTTTTCCTATATTAGAGTGAATGTTTAACTATTTCATTGGTATCGTTTATCACAGATTGTTGCTGTTTTTTAATAGTCATCGTGGGAGAGAGTCTCACTTCAATATACTCAAGAGGTACAAGAGGCGCCAGAGCACGAGGAGATGTACTGCCGCCAAAACACAACGATGTCCTCACGTCCTTCTGGGACGGTTTCCTTATACCTAAAAGTTCATACAGAGAAGGTGGTGAGATGATATTCCTGATTGTATCGGGTGAAGGGGGTAGATGTCTCCGTGGAGTTTTGCTACATTCCGATAATTCTAAATCTTCCGGAGGATGGAGAGTGCGTCCAAAGTCCAAATGTTGTTGTCGAGGCCTGCCGCGCGAGTTGCATCGATGGTTTGCTAGTGGTGCCCAAGTCCCATCATTCTTCAAGAAAAAGTAGACCATAATTAAAGAGAACCACGCATGATGGTGGTCAAACCATATTTGTAAATCACTTGCTATCATTGTTCACCGTCTGGAGGGGCCACTTGATACAGCAAGAGGAGAGCTACTTCTCCACTAGGTATCCCAAGAGTTGTTAATTCTGGAAAACAACTTCCGAAATCATCGCGTAATAGGCTGATTATAAGCTCTTTGTAGCTCGAGCTTCCCACTCCTACGTACGCTCTACGGTCCTACTCCAAAGAAGCCCAGTCTGGCAGTCTCTCTTCTTCCACCTTCCATACGCGCGAGCTGCAACATGCAGCAGGAGCGCCCGAACATTACGCAGAAACTAGTAGTAATAAACTGCAGATCGAGCAGGCTCGACGAACGACAAATTCTACTGCCTTTGTTTGGATCAACATTTGCATGAAAAGACCGAACGGCACTAGGGCAGCAGCAGTGAAAGGTGGTAGTACGTACGAACAGTGTGCGCGAGCCCCGGTCAGGGAATGTCCCCCAGACCAGGTACCGCACGCCCCCCGACCGCGCGGGTTCGATCATGCCGCTGGGCCTGCGGCTTACAGCTGGGGCCCATGCACGCTGCTGCATGGAATCGGGGCCATGGGTTCTACGCATGGACCTAGCGCCAGTGAAAGCAAAGTGTGTGTGGCGTAGGGTCATGGGGGCCATGAGTGGGCCTGCGGGCCTTTTCCGGTAGAAAAATTATGAGGGCCATGAGTGTGTTTTTCTGTCACTGCTCCGTCTCCCTCCATGTGTGTGCAAAGTGCCTTTGAGGGGTGCTCGCCGTGGAAGACAGAGAAAGATTAACAAGCTCGAAAAAGGAGGGGGAGATGCTCGCCGCAAATGTAATGATGCGATTCTCGCATCTCCGTGTAGGATCTCCAGAGCCCTTCCTCTTTGTTTTCTTCTTCGTTGGGTGCCTCATCACCTAGCTATCACGCTCAAACTTGGCCGTCCTTCAAGCAAAAAAAAAAAACGTGGTCTGCATTTTTTCGGAAACACACAGAAGATCTGTGTGCCTATGTATTAAGATAGAGAGCGCAAAATGTAAATGAGTCTGAAAAATGGTGCACGGCGCAACATAGTCGCAGCCACCGCACACGCGAACTACCCCACCAAGATTCTACGGGACTACTGGCTTTAGACTACCATTGCTGGTATGTATATGAGATATACATGCACAAAAGTTGTGACGTTTATGTTGTGACCCACTATACATGTTGAAACTTCTTGAGACCCCTCTCTAGTCGTTAACCACACACCGTGATTGTACTAAAAAAAAGCCTCGCCACAATCTCATATCTTCGTAGAATCGTTCACTAGGTGTGCATTTGCATTGAGAGTGTCTCCCTCTTAAAGCTCACCCCATGAGCATTGTCGGATCTGTCGGGGGTCCCATGTGTAGAATTGCACGCATCAGCCAGTTCATCCGAAATCTCAAGCTGATTGAGAAAGATGGGCTAAGCATTTATACCTCAACAACATGCCATCACTTTCAAGTATACAAAATAGTATCTAAGAGTTCAATTTTGTTTTGAAATTATTCATTGCAATTACAAAGACACTCGGATAAACTGACTATTTATAGTGTAGTTTTTCACAAATTTTAAACAGATATACCGAGGTTATTAAATGTCTATACTATGTATATGTAAATGGTGGCAGCCCCAAAACTAAGATCCTAGGTCCACTTGTGAGCGGCAACATATGCAACAATGTGCTAAAATGTACAATGTGTCTAGGGTCTATTTTGAAATCTACAATGTGTCACCGCCAATGGGAAGAATATTCTTGAGATAATGAGGTTGGTGATGTTGGAGATTCCACATTCCGGTGACTCCTTGAACTAAACCTCATATTCCTGTGTTAGAGATGAAAAGCGGCAACACGATCACACAATATACATAGATTTTTATAAGGATGCAGCATGGAGTAGGGCGTTTTGGAGCTCGGCCTCCATGGAGGCCGGATTTTTTGAAAAATTCAAAATTCGCACTTTTAAGTTTCAAAAAATTTTGAAAAAAAACGTACAAGTAAACAAGGATGTTATGTATATGTATGTAAAATTTGAGGATGAAATACCCTAAAATGCGATCTGTGCAAAAAAGACAAATTCATGGACTTTGAGGATGAATAGTGCATCTACTAAAAAGCCTCAGATTTGTTCTTTTTGTGTAGCACTCATTTTAAGGTGTTTCGTCCTGAAAATTTACACACATATGCTTTATGTCTCTAAGTATGTGTGTATTTTTTTTCAAGATTTTTTGAAATGTAAAAATTTGAATTTTGATCAAGTCAAACTCGGGCTCCATGGAGCCCGAGCACTAAACAGCATTTTCGTGCAGCATGCATTGAACATCAACTTAGCAAATTGTAAACTTACAAAGTTGCAGGTATAACAATCCTCATTGTGTGCCCCATTCCACTCTTTTTGTGTAGTGCAACTAAAGTGGAGTCACGCCGACGTGACATTTTAGTGGCATTGTACAAAATACTTCTAAAAATGATGTGCAGTACCCTAAAAGGTCGTAATAGCAATGGTGTGTCTAGAAAACCATGGTTGAACGAAAGAAACAACATGTTCATATGCTATATAATTGAAAGTGATGCATAGGTGCCAATAACTAGAAAGATCTCAATATATAAACATTAATATGCAAGTTAACATAGGAATTGCAAAGTTACTAGACATTTCATTGGGGAATTAATATGCATACACTCATGAAGGCATCATGAACTACTCTCGTATAGGAATAAACCTAGGCATTGCAAACTACTAACATTCAAAATAGTTCTGATCTATCCGGATGCACAATGGGATATAAACTAGCAATGCTTCACGCGAAGGCATGTTCCACACAGTTATTATTCTTCACATGCTTGCAAACCTCGGCAGCGACGTAGCTAGCACGATGACACCACACATAACGTGTATGGCGCGGCATTGGCGCGCGGCGACCAGTTGATTACCAATGGCGAGGCCGACATCGACCGAAGAAGTTACCTGTGAAAGAGAGTTTTTGGGGTTGCGCACGAGGTCTAATGTGGCGGCCTGGGATAGGGGGTGGCGGCAAATAGGCCAAGGTTTAAGATAAATGGATGGTGCAATGTTATGTAGATAGAGTTTTACCGGACTGAAGGGGGCCACATCCTCAAAACCTACTTGAATACTTAGAGGCAATAGATCCGATTTGTAGTCCAAAACAACCACGAATATTTGTTTCTACAGTAGCCAAAATTTGTAGCCATTGATCATATAAGGATCGGACTTACAAGAAAAAACACATCAAATGCATCTAATAAATTGCATACATTCAAGAAGCCGCTTGAGAAAGCATTGGCACCCGTCGCCACACACACGACACAGATCAAATAAGCAAATGAATGTCGCTGACGCCACTAAAGTCCTGCTTTGGGGATGCCCCAGCTGCCCTGCACCTTCGACACATGTAAACGTTGGTTGTAGATCTAGGGATTGCCCTAGACACCCGCACAACTACAATGTGCCACCACTTGCACCACCATTACCACTATATGTCATCGTGAGCTCCGTTATGGCTCTGCTAACTCCTCTTAAGAACCTCGCACCGACACGATTGGCAAGCCGAGGACTCCATGCACGAGGTCAAAGGAGTCTCGCGATGTTGCAAGGAATCTAGATCCACCATTTCGAACTCGATGGGAATGGTTACGGAGGACTGATGATGTGCGGCCGTGGCAAGGGCTCGGCCTCATGGTGGATGACGATGCGCGGTAGGTTTTTGATAGTCTTGTGTGCATCAAGGTGGGAAACGGAAAGAAGGTTCTGTTCTGGAGGGATCGATGGATCAATGGGCGGACTGCGGCCGAGATAGCCCCCACCCTTGCTTGCGTTGTACCTACACGCATCAAGAATAGGCGATCGGTGTACCAGGCAATGGGAGAGGCCTGATGGGAAGATGACATCCCGACGGCCCTGAATTTCACCATGCACATGCAGCTGTACATGCTGCAGTAAGCCATCGATGCTGTAGACAGAGATGACACGAGGGAAGACAACTTCTCATGGTCATGTGATGCATCGGGGTGTTACTCGGCCAAATCTACATACCAAAGACTATGCATGGGATCGATCGTGTTTGAGCCGGCCACTTTCATATGGAAGTGTTGGCCCCCTTTGAAGTGCAAACTTTTCATCGGGCTAGCCGTACAGTATCGCGTGTGGGCATCGGATAGGCGCTCACGTCATGGACTTCAAGATCAGGCTTCTCTTTGCTACACCTGCTTGCAAGAGGAGGATAATGCGGATCACATACTCTTTCAATGTGTGTTCTCGCGGGAGGTTTGGTTCCTCATTCTGCAGCACTTTGGAATCAACGTTACGCCGCCGACAATACATGACATTGAGACAATGGTGGAAGGACACAAGGGAAAGAATCAGCAGGCAGTTCAGACGTGATTTCGATTCGCTTCTCATCGTGACAACATGGGCCTTATGGAAGCAACGCAATGCGAGGGTGTTTGGAATGAGGGACCAGCAACTCACACCGTCGCAACTCGTTAGGAGCATTGTCGAAGAAGTCAAAGAGTGGAGGCAGGCCGGTGTAGGAGGCTTAGACATTTTAGCGAGAGAGTAGTATATCCGTCAACCTAGCGGTGTTGGTGTGGGTGTGGTGTATTGTTTGAGCCTCTGTTTGTAGAGGTTTCGAACTTCTTGTGAATTTTTTTACTGCCTTCTACAAAAATACGGTATGTCATTGACGTACTCTCGAAAAAAATGTCTTAGACCTCATGCTTGCTTGGCTAATTATTTTCAGTTTGTGAAGATAGGGAGCCCTCTCGTCCCAGAGGTCGACCTATAGACAGCTTGACACTTTTTTTTTTTGAAACGATAGACAGCTTGACACTGATGACCCACGTATTGACGGTGTTGGTGCCAGGCGGTGTCCTCTCGTCGGCCTCCTCCTGGTCCTCGGATCCGCCAGCCCACCTTTGAAGAGACTCATTGCTGCTCCTGGTGGGCGTTCAGACCAATGTCTGCTTCTCTCAACGGTGGGCGCAGGAGAAGTTCATGTGAGGGTGAATAAAATAAACGAACACTCCACATACGAAAACAACAACGCTTGGCGCCGGCCTTCCGCCCACACAAACCATCACCGTATCAGAATTCAGATCACAGGCCGGCCGGCGCTTTAGCGCCAGCAAAAGCCGGGAGGGACACCCTGCACCACACGCTTTTACAAAACAGACCGTTTGCCTCATCACGTGCATGCGGCCGGCTAGTTTATGGCGGGAGAAAACCAACATGCTTTCCTTGGCTAATCAACAGCCCACGCGCACGTATCATCCTCCGAGATCCCTTTGCCGCGCCGTAATTCCTTTTGCCGAGCGGCGTTCACTGTAAAAAAGAAGCACTGGCTGTCACGAGGCCGGCCGGTCCACGGATTGCCGGCGCGGGCGCGGAGCCGGAAGCTCTGCTTCTCTTTGCCCGGGGCACGCGTCGTCGAGACCCGGGGGCCGCTCGTGCGGCGTCGCAGACCACGCCGGCGCGCCGCCCGACCGGCTGAGGTGCGGTGCCCGCGCGCCGTTGGGTTTTCTTATGCGGTGCTCGATACCACGCCGTGCCCTCGCACCGCGCACGACCGATGCACGGCACTGGGAGGGAGGGATGGGGATAGACTAAAGTATGCGGAGCCCGGTGTTGCAACGGGACACGGGAACGAGAACGAGAAGGGCGGGGGAATGCTGGTTTGGTTTGCGAGGGTGGAGCACATTCGTTTGTCGCATACTACTCGCATTTGGGATGGCAACTGCACACTCTTCGGTATCAGCTGCGTGCCCCCCGAACTGCAGGTGGAGCTAAGTAGGGGCCTACGAGGATACACAACCAAGAGAAGATATATGCTTATTTATTTATTTATTATTATTTATTTTGTGATGGGGACAAGGAGGCTATGCATTAAGAATACAGTTTTGCTAAAGCAGGAGAGCAAATATCGAAATACCACCACAGTCACGTTTATTATGATTTTGGAAAGGGCGGCGTTGAGCATTGGTCGAGTAATATAACTTACAGTTTTGCTAAGTCTCAGTCGACTTAGACTTCGTTATATCTCAGTTGATGTTATATTCCTTTGATCTTGAATAGAGATCCGTACAGAAAATTTCTTTTCAGATTTTTTTTCTTTTAATATAGTATATCACTTGACTGAGACTTCGTTATGTCTCAGTCGACTGAGACCTAAACACAGTCTATAACTTAATAAGACATGTTTGTGTTTGTGTATGGGTGTGTGGTGACATTCTGGATCTTGTTAGATGACTTTGGTTTTCTCTAAATGAAATTGGAGGGGAAGCCTCTTTTGCTCAACAAAAACAAAAAAATCGGAGAAGATCGATCGTCTAGAAGGTAGTCATTGGATTGATCGCAGGACAACTGTATGATCTCTCACCCATGAGTCATTGAGGTGCACCAGCCTTTGTAACAAGGCTCATGTTGCGCTCGACGCTTTGCAACATGAGCCTTGTTGCACTCTGCACCAAACAAATTTTAATTTATTTCATGCTATGGGTTAACCGTCAGCTCATTGCAACACGGACCATACTGCGGTCACCATTGCAAAATAGTCCCTGTTGCGTCACCTCCTCTTGGGAGACGTGGGCCTTTTTGTCACCCATTGCAACATGGTCCATGTTGCAATCCGTTGCCATCCATGTTGCAATCTGTCGCCGTTACGTTGACGTTGTTGCATCACCTCCATCATTTGTGGTGGGTTGTCTGCAACACCCGTGTGTGCCGTGGTGCCGACGTGTAGCATCAGTCGTCTTCCTCGTAGTAATGGCGTGGCGATCTTTGCCAGCTAGTGGTGGGAGAGGAATGGGAGAAGAGGAGGAGACTATCTTGCAATACGTCAACTCGGTCCTACATCACCAAGTTGTGTGTCGTGTCGGTGTCAAAACCGGCGGATCTCGGGTAGGGGGTCCCGAACTGTGTGCCTGAGGATCAATGGTAACAAGGGACCGGGGACACGATGTTTACCCAAGTTCGGGCCCTCTCTATTGAGGTAATACCCTACTTCCTGCTTGATTGATCCTGATGAATATAGGGTTACAAGAGTTGATCTACCTCGAGATCGTAATGGCTAAACCCTAGAAGTCTAGCCTATGTAGTTGTGATTCTGCCTCTACGGACTAAACCCCCCAGTTTATATATGCACCGGAGGGACCTAGGGTTTGTACATGACCATCTTGCAAAGGAAGGAAACATTACACCTGGACTTTAAACTTGCCATTCTACACATATAGGAGTCCTATCCGGATACGGGGGTTAATCTTCTATAATGATCTTCACGGCCCACCAGTCCGGCCCATAACGAGTAATCCAGCCACCCGAGGACCCCTTAATCCAGGACTCCCTCAATAGCCCCTGAACCAGTCTTCGATGATGATGAGTCCGGCACGCATACTCTCTTCGGCATCGCAAGGCAGGTTCCTCCTTCCGAACATATGAAGTTTATTTCCTGCATAAAGGAACTATGTCCGGCTCTGCATGATTAGTACAACCCTTAGCCACGAAGGGCAATGTGTCGAAACAAACATTGTGTCTTTACTGACAACTTTTCCAGCAAAATGTCATATCTGACCCTTTAATATTTTGAACCATTTTCTTGGCTCTGGTTTCGTGTTTCGAGGCATAGCCTCCATTGGAACGTCTTGTCGAAGCAGAGATCAAGCCCGCTTATCGTGGGATCCTCGTCAATATGACATGGATAACCCAACCGCACCTTACGCACGATTACGTTGGGAATAGGCGAGTTTTACGGCTGGAGTGGGGGACGTTTGGTTTTTACCGTCTATAAAAGGATACAGACCCTTACCCTTTTACCTCACGCTCTCCTCAAGCCCTTGCTTCCCAATCTCTTAGCTCCAGCGCCGACAACTCTCATCTCCTCCACCACCGCCTCCTTTTCCACCAATGGTTGGATCTGATTCCGAGGGCAAGTGGAAGGCCTCCACCGTCACGGAGAAGAACGTGAAGAGTCTCCGGAGCGCGGGCTACCTCGCCGACGACATAGCGCACTGGATTCCTGATGAGGATCAGGTGATCCCCGTCCCTGAGCCGGGTGAGAGGGTGGTGTTCATCCCTCACTTTATTCGGGGGCTAGGATTTCCGCTTCACCCTTTTATTCGGGGTCTCCTATTCTTCTACGGGCTAGATTTCAACGATCTGGCCCCGAACTCTATCCTCCACATATAGGCTTTCATAGTCGTGTGTGAAGCCCATGTATTTCTTCAATAGGAGGTAAATTTTAACATCCTCAGCTTTAATACCTTTTCATTCACGGATTTCTTTGCCTCTTGCATATCTTTAGGACTGAGATATAATATACCTCTCTTCTTCGGAGTAGGCTTAGGTGGTGGTTCAGGAAGAGTCCAATCATCATAATTTTTCAATATGTTATTCAATAATTCTTCAGTCTGCCCAATAGTTCGTTCCCTGAAAACACAACCAGCAGAACTATTTAGGAAGTGATAACCCTCAACCGTAAGGGATCGAGATAGTCTTCGCGGGTAAGAATAACCCAATTTATTGATTCGACACACGGGGAGCCAAAGAGTATTTATAAGCTTTGACAGTTGAGTTGTCAATTCAACCGCACCTGAAATATACTTACTTGCAACAAAAGATAAGTGGTAACAGTGATATGATAGTGATGATAGTGATAGTAAAAGTAAACAGCAAAAGTAAATAGCAAGAGTAAATAGCAAAAGTAGCTACTAGTAACCAGCAGGATTTAAAACACTGTAGGCTAGGGAGACGGATGGTTGGGCGCTGCATGGATGAGATATATCATGATTCTAACTTGGGGCACGGCACACGGAAAAGTAATGATCATCTAGGCAAATATCAAACATTAGGCATGTATCCCGTAGGTAGTTGTACGTGCTTGCAATAAGAACTTGCACAACATCTTTTGTCCTACCATCCCGCTACGAACTGGGCCAAAAGGAACTTATGGAGATTAAGGTGCTCCTGTCAAAGAGCACCGGAACAAAGCAATAAACTCAATGGATACATGTAATCCTCAAACTACGGACCATCCCCTTTGGTGTCCCAAGCTGTCACTTTTGGGATCGCCGGTTCCGAACCGTAATAGGTGCAAACAACTCATAGATAGGATCAAGAACACAAATATATTCATGCAAACACATATGGTTTAGATCTGAAATCATGGCACTCGGACCCTAAGTGTCAAGCATTAAGAATAACAAGTTGAAGCAAAGATGATAAACGCCATAGTAGATGATAGGCAACATGCCCCCAACGATCTGACAAACTATTACATGATCTAACTCATCCAATCCCTACCATCCCCTTCGCCTACAGCAGGGGATTACTCACACATGGAAGGAGAAGTCATGGAGGGATGATGGAGTGGTGATGATGATGACGATGGCGACGATCTCCCCTCTCCGGAGGCCAATTCAGCCTCCAGATTAGCCCTCCCGAAGAAGAACAGAGGGTGGCGGCGGCTCTGCGACGAAAACTGGGAAAAGAACTTCTGATCTGGGATTTCTCTGTCACGAGCTAAAATACGAGTCAAAGTAGGGCACCAGGGGAGGTGGGGCCCACCCAGGCGACCCCCCGGCGCGGCCAGGGGGGTGGGCCGCGCCACCAGGGCGCCTGGGCTCCCCCTGGGCCCCCTCTGGCCCCTCTTCTGGCTCCGGGTTCCTTCGGGTGCGTGGATTTTCTGTGATTTTTCGTGGAATTTTCTGAGATACTTAAAAATTCGTTTTCCTGCACACAATAAAACCATACAGGCAGCTCTGCTGAAAACAGCGTCAGTCCGGGTTAGTTTAGTTCAAATCATGCAAGAATGAGGTCAAAACAATATCAAAAGTGTTTGGAAAAGTAGATAGGTTTGAGACGTATCAGGAAGTCCCCCAAGCTTAGCATATTGCTTGTCATCAAGCAATTCAGTTCAACGAACTGGACGCGACAAAGAAAACTTTGACAAACTCTTTTGTTTCATTAGATGTATATAAGCATGTACTACGAAAAGAGTCTAGCAAGTATTGAAACAGTACTATGAGGACAATGCACGGAGCAATCCTTCTTTCTAGTGACCAATCACAAATACTTAAAAGTAAATAATATATTACTGAAAATCAAGACAAGATTACATTGCACATAGCTTGAGCATATTAGGGTGGTATCTCGCTAGCCTCCATGAGTGAAGCAAAACATAAATGCAGAAACTCCTCCAGAGTTTTAAAGGAGACTAGAACTAAGAATTTCGGAATAAATCATATCACAAGCATGCAGAAGACAATGTAATACTTTGGGACAATGCACATTACACTCAGAATGACAATTATGCTCTCCTAGTTGGTGCTTTTAAGAAAGAAGGTGGAGACTCTCGAACCATGGCTTTTGTTGGCAAGGTTGAAAACCCGTGGTCGAAAACAAAAACTAAACATGTACGAGAGCTCTTGGTTTTAAAAACAGAGGTAAAAACGTTTTTGAGAGGTGCATATTTCGTCAACGAATGCTAGCAGATAACTCAATCACTTCTTGAGCTGGACAAGTCTCGAGGAACGGCTCCCGCATGAGGACGATCACATCCTCTTAATCTCCTTTGTTTATCACTGCCAAAGTTTTCTGATTTCTCATGAACAAAGCGTGAAGGAGGGTTTGTTTGTTGTATTATCTTTTATGAGCCGGGCGCACTCTATGCCAGTTCCTTCTCGTATTAGAGTTTGCACATTAGACATGCAATCCAGGGGTGAAACTTGTCCAACTTCAAAAGATCATGAATTAACTACTACTTCCTCATGAGCTAAAACAGAGGCACAAAAAGAGAAATGCTTTTGATTAATTTCGAGATGGTACACGAAAGTCTTCGTTAGGAATGGCAGGTAAATACCATGTATAGGAAGGTATGGTGGACTCATATGGCATAACATGTTTTAAGGATTTTGGATGCACAAGCAGTCAGTCCGCTTAGTACAGGTGGAGGTTAGCAAAAGACTGGGAAGCGACCAACTAGAGAGCAATAACGGCCATAATCATGCAGAGCGACAAAGCAACATTGAATCGGGCATGAAAGTGATATAACTATTCTGAAACTCAAAGATCATCAAGGCAGAGCAGACTTTTTAGTCCAAACATGTGTAAACATGTGCCAAGTCAATCCAAAAATTCTCTAAAGGGAAATACCACCTTAGTATACCAGACTATGAACAGTGCAATGCATGTAGATCATTTCAATAACACATTATATACTCTAGTTATTCGAGACTAGCCACAAGGAAAGCATGAACCACTGGAAGAGCATTGTAAACATAGCACTATGTCGCTACAAGCTGGTCTCTAGATCATAAGTACAGGCATATGTACAAAAGTAGAAACAAGAAGAGTTCATACCGGTCTTCCTTGTTGCTTCCCTTCAGTCGATCTTCGTCATTACTGCCTCGTCACTTGCACGATCGAACGTAGGAAATATAATTAAATGCCATCACGGACTCGAGCTGAACTCTGAAAACAAAGCAAACTAAAGAGAAAAGGAAATCTTTTTGGATTATTTGAAAGTCTGAATGAAAGCAAAAGAAAGAGAAAATCTTTTTGTTGTTTTTGCAAAGAGAGAAATAAAGAAGAACGGGCAAAAATTTCGAAAAGATCAAAGCGAATAAAACGGATAATACAATGGAAAAGTGAGAGGGGCACGTACTCCCCCAAGCTTAGGCTTTTGGCCTAAGTTGGTAGCAGCTACTGCCCCCAGGAGCCTCGTGCTCCGGGGAAACAGTGGTGAGTCCAAGGGTCGTAGAAGGATGCTGGCGTGTATACCGAACTCCTCGGAGTCTCCCACGAGGAAGGGTCCGTACGCCAAGCAGAGGAAGACCCTTCACCAAACTCGGTGGCGGTTTCTTCCTGAAAAGGTGGTAACTCACCGTGCTCCTCCTCGTCGGGCACAACCCCCTCCATGGGGTTATGAAACTGATACTGGACCATGAACTCATCGAACTGGATAACATCAAAGGACCATCCGTTCCTGCGAGAAAAATCAAACAAAAGAGGTGCAGGTAGACGGATCTCGCGTTCCGCAGTAGTTCCGAAACGCAAGATATAAACAAGATTATCAAGCTCAGAAGCCATGGTAACAAACTTATGCCTTTTCATAGCAGCAAGATCAAAGCTTAAATAAGTAAAAGGATTATCATCAGGGTGTGGGGTGCCTCCAAGATGTTCTAAGATAAGTGTGGCATAAATGCCACCATATAAGTCTCCCTTGTTACCGTTCATAGCAAGGCGTCGAGCAATTAAGGCACCCAGATTATAATCAGACCTTCCTGAGAGGGCTGCTGCCAGGATAGCAATATCCGGAGCAGAAATGTTGCTCGTGTTGTCACGAGCTAACACCCCTCTAGCAACATAATATGCAAAATACCTGAGGTGAGGAAATAAGATGCTGGAGATCTTCGACCGATGAATATCCCTCGTACCCATGCTGCAGAGAGAGTTGATGATGGTTTTCAGCTTGGAGGGCTGAGTGGCCATCCTAGCCGTCCTCCCGACGTTCGGCACACCTATTATTTCACAAAACTTTCCCAAAGTCGTGGTGATAAGATCATTGTAAATTTTAAACTCAATAGCACCTGAATCAGGATTATATCTAAAACTGTTAATGAAACTGGAGGTGAGTTTTTGATACTGAGTAACACGGCACGTGACGAGCTGTGTCAAACCTGCATTAGCACAAAGATTATAAAACTCATCCTTGATTCCCGCAGCTTCAAGGAATTCATCACATGGAAATGTCATCGCACGTGCTGGACTTGTGTCTTCCAACAACTCCAGGGGCACATGATCTTCATTGTAGCTCACCCTAGCAGTCGAGGGTGAAGCTGCGGCTCGAGTAACTCGATCGGAGTGTGCGGGCCTCCTCTTCTCAAGCCACCATTTTGCCCTTCCTAACAAACTCATTTTCTGAAGAAAAAAAATTGCAATTTACAAAAACGAGGATTAAAACAAGGTGAGTTAAGGCAAACTACTCAACTCACTTGCCCAAGGCATAAACTTGCATCAAAACTTGGAAAATAACTTTCTACATATGCATGCAAGCTCATCTATATAGCACCAAGAACTACTAAATACTCAAAAATGAAGCCACCAATCAGAAATCTAATTGGAGGGGTGGAGGAGTCACATACCAGGGAGTATTTGTTCAAAATCTCAGCTCAAATGATGGGCTGTAGAGAGAGATCGAAGAATCGCCTCCAAGAACAGCAAGAACACAAGAACAAGTGCAGAACTCGCGTTTTTGGAGAAAAAGAGAGAGGGAGGAAGAAGACTTACCTGGAGGGGGGCCTGGTGGACCCCAGGCGCCCTGTGGGCGCGGCCAGGGAGCAGGCCGCGCCAGCTGGCCGCCTGGGCCACTGGTGGGTCCCCCTGGCTGGCCCCAGGTCCCTCTGGGTCACTCCCGACATGGAAATTTTTATTTTAATTTTTCTGGAATTTTTCTGAAAACTTCACTGTTGAATTTTTTTCGAAATTCAAAAAGCTGCGAAACTCTCTGAAAACTTGAAGAAGTGAGTAGTATTGTGAAGCTTCAAAACATAAACACTTGGTACAACAAGTAGAACAAAAACTAAAAACGAATGAAAACATAACAAGCTCAACTTTTTATCTATATAAAACATGTTTACTAGTAAGGTTGATCAAGTCTTACCAACAAACAGGCGATATATAGAGCAAAAAGTCTCACCTCTTACGAAGTAATCACTGAACCTTTACTTTGATGGACATTGTCCCCACCATAATAGTTTTGTATTTGTGGTGCACATGTAGTGGACAGTCCCATTCTCCAATCTTCACGGTCTCGATATTTTCTATAGAGTTGAGGCCATGCCTCCTGTCGGTCTTCTTTGGAAAATATACCGTGTGTTCTTTATCATTCACATTGAAGGTAACCTTCCCTTTATTGCAATCAATAATAGCACCTGCAGTGTTAAGAAAAGGTCTACCAAGAATAATGGACATGCTCCCACCCTCGGGCATGTCAAGCACAACAAAATCAGTAAGAATCAAACAATTAGCAACTTCTACGGGAACATCCTCACAAATACCTATCGGAACGGCGGTTGACTTGTCAGCCATCTGAAGGGAGATATCTGTAGGAATTAGTTTCTCTAAACAAAGCCTCTTGTAAAGAGAGAGAGGCATAACACTCACTCCTGCTCCACGATCACATAAAGCAGTTTTGACATAATTATTCTTTATGGAGCAAGGAATGGTGGGTATACCTGGATCACCGAGCTTCTTGCTAGGCTTCTCACCCCTCGTTGGTTACCCCAAGTGGAAGGTGTGAGATGTAGTGTTGCGGAAGTTTTTCCCTTGGCAAAGATACCAAGGATCGAATCCCCAGAGACTCCTAGGTTCAACAAGAAGGTGTCAACTGCTAACGGCGCCAGATATTAGCAATCAACGTGGACCTGCACACAGATACAAACTTTGCTCCCAACGAGTACAGAGAGGTTGTCAATCTCTCCGGCCTTGTAGTTCACAAAGGATTAAAAGCAAGTGATAGCGGTGATAGATATAATTGCAATAGTAAATAATAGCGAAAAGTAAATAGCGGATGTGATCAATGATGGTAATATGGACCGGAGTCTCATGATGTTCACTAGTGATGTCTCTCTCCCAAAAGACGATAAAACAGCTATGTGAGGTAAACGAATTACAGCTGGGCAATTGACAGGACCAGGAACGCAAACCAATGCTGACTACATTGCAAGAAAGGTTGAGGTTCAAAGCATGGGCGGTACGCCAAAATAAGTAGACCGAAATCCATCAATATCTACTACTAATCATCCACCTTGAGATATCTATCCAGAACATCTCGCTGGTATTAAGTTGCGAGCCCCACCCATAGTGTAAACTAAAAGCAACAGACAACTGCATTAAAAGAACTTTGCGTAAAGTAAACAATCCTTGCACCCGCGGGCACAAGCACCGTTGTTTTCCCCCTTGTGGCAACAGCACATCCCCTAGACTCATGTTTCTGTCACTCAAACTAGTCATCGAGGGGCATGAACCCACAATCGAGCATAACGTTCCCTCTTGGAGTCACTACCTATTACTTGGCCAAAGCAATAAATAACAACGGAGAACATGCAAGAATTACTTATGAACATAAATATAAAAGAGGTAGATCAAATATATTACTCAAGCACAATCTGAACATAATCTCATAATCCATCGGATCCCAGCAAACTCATCATAGCAACAGCATAAGGATTACATACGTGCCTCGATCATGTAGGGCAGCTCACGAGGACTAATTAGTGAAGCACAAGAACGGGAGGAGAACATCACATAGCTACTGGTCATGGACTCATGGTCCAAGGGAGACTACTCACAACTCATCCGGGAGGCGTCCATGGTGGTGGAGAGGCTCCCGGTGGTGATCCTCCCCTCCGGCAGGGTGCCGGGAAGAGTTCTCCTGGTGCTCCCGATCTTGGAAGCGGCGGCGGCGGCGGAACAGAGATGAGATCGCGAAAAAGAGTTCCTATTTCGAGGGTTTCTCGAGACGCTTTAAATATATGCCAAAGGGGGCATCGGAGGAGCCTCGGGGGGCCCAGGCGCCCCCCCCGGCGCGGCCCAGGGGGGCGCGCCGCCAGGGCGCCTGGAGCCCTGGTGGCCCCCCCGGCTGTCCTTCGGGCGCACGGTAGTTTCTGGAACGCTGATTTTTTATATAATTTTTCTGGATTTTTCCTGGCAGTTCTCGTAATGTGAAAACCTGAAATACAAAAACAGCCGAAAACAGAAACTGGCACGGGGGTGCACTGAGTTAATAGGTTAGTCCAAATATGATCAAAAGTGTATGGAAGTGTATAAATATCATAGCAATATCACCCAAAAGAGGCATGGAGCAAGCAGAAATTATAAATACGTTTTGGACGTATCAACATCCCCAAGCTTAATTCCTGCTCGTCCTCGAGTAGGTAAATGATAACAAGAATAATTTATGTGGTGACATGCTATTAACCATATAGGACTTTTTCATAGTCATATGACAAAAGCTTACTGAGACAATGAATCTATAGTAATTAAGTTGCCTCATGAGAAAATCACAAAGAACTGAAAGTTTTACAATATGATATTGAAACATCAAATAGATTTGCAATGAACATGGTGTGCAAATATGATAAAGTGATATCTAGCTTGCCCCCTTTAGTGAAGCAAAACATAAATGCAGGGGCACCTTCAAGGTTTAAGTGATGACTAGATACAATGATTTCAAAATAAACGATATCACAATCATGCAAAAGACAATGCTACTTTGGGACAATGCACATTACACTCAGAATGACAATCATGCTCTCAGTAGTTGGTGCTTTTAAAAGAAGGTGGAGACTCAACATAAAAGTAAAAGAATGGCCCTTCGCAGAGGGAAGCAGGGATTACTCATGTGCTAGAGCTTTTTATTTTGAAAACATAGAAACAATTTTGTCAACGGTCGCAGTACTTCATATGTGTTATGCATAAGACATCCTATAAGTTGCAAGCCTCATGCATCGAATACCAATAGTGCTCGCACCTTGTCTTAATTAGCTCGGATTTCCATGGATTGTCATTGCATTACATATGTTTCAACCAAGTGTCACAAAGGGGTACCTCTATGTCACCTATACAAAGGACCAAGGAGATAGATCGCATTTGATTTCTCGTTTTTGATAGATCTCAACTTGAGGACATCCATACCGGGACAACATAGAAAATAGATAATGGACTCCTCTTTAATGCATAAGCATATTCTCATAAGAGATTGAGGATTAATGTCCAAGCTAAAACTTCCACCATGATACATGGCTTTGGTTGGCGGCCCAATGTTCTTCTCTAACAATATGCATACTCAAACCATTCAACCCATGGCAAATCACCCTTACTTCAGACATGACGAACATGCATAGCAACTCACATGATATTCAACAAAAGTGTAACAGTTGATGGCGTCCACCGCTCAGCAAGCAACTTATAAGAAATAAGATACATAAGCGACATATTCTTTACCACAATAGTTTTTAAGCTACTTTCCCATGAGCTATGTATTGCAAAAACTGAAGGTTTTAAAGGTAGCACATGTAAATTTACTTGGAGTGGCGGTGAAATACCACATATAGGTAGGTATGGTGGACTCATATGGCATAACTGGTTTAAAAGGATGTGGATGCACAAGCAGTCAGTCCGCTTAGTACAGGTGGAGGTTAGCAAAAGACTGGGAGCGACCAACTAAGAGAGCAATGACGGTCATAATCATGCAGAGCGACAAAGCAACATTGAATCAGGCATGGAAGTTATATCGCTACTCAGAAATAAAAGATCATCAAGGCTTGACAGACTTTCTTTACAGTCTTAAATATGCGTGAGCATACGCCAAGTCAATCAAAATAAATTCTTGAGGGAAGATATTACTAAACCATACCACATCATTGGCAAACAAATCATGTTGGTACTCCAATAACACATTGGGAATCCCCCAGCTATTTGAGACTAACCATAAGAAAACCTGAACTACTAAGCGCCATTATGCACGTGGCATCTTTATCATAGACATATCAACCAATGCAACGGAAGAAAACTCTCTTAATAAGATAAGCATGATAATTAAAGAGAGTTCAAGCAACCAACTAAACACAAGCTCTTTAAAAAGATAAGCATGAATACTAAGAGCAGAGCATGATAGTAGCTATTAAAAGACAAAGAACACACACAACAAAGATAGTCATGAAAATTCTATGTTATGTTCTAGGTAGAAGTGGAGCGTGTTTCTCTCCCACATAAAGAAAGCTGAGTTCCGACTCGTTATGGAAAACTAAAAAGGAAACTAAAAACAAGACGCTCCAAGCATAGCACATAACACATGAAGTGATTAAAATATAGTGGAACGAAAGACGAACTGATAATGTTGATGGAGAAGGGGATGCACGGGGGCATCCCCAAGCTTAGATGCTTGAGTCTCCTTGAATATTTCTTGGGGGTGCACGGGGGCATCCCCAAGCTTGAGCGCTTGACACTCCTGATTCTTTTTATCATCTTCCCTCGCACACTTGAAAACTCTCTTCATACATAACTCATCATAATCTGATTAGCGAGGTTAGTACCCATAATAAAATAATTGTACCTTGCTGGAAATAAAGATATTCTTGAATTTCTACTGTTTCTCAAGATTGCCAAAAGGTTTTTGCAAAGAAAAAGCAAGCTCTTGGTTTGCAAAATGAAAGAAAGGCAAAACAGGACAGAATCTGTGAAAAACAGAACAGCAGGTAGTAATTGATTTTTTTCGGGGTACTTATGCAACTCAAATAAAAAAACTCAGAACAGACGCACAAAAGACAATTATATAGAGAACGCTGTCGAAAAAATTCAGACCAAAAAGATGATCTGGTGATTTTATACGAATTTTTCTATCCAAGGACAGAATCTGTTTCCTGGACAGCACCTCACAACTTTTGAACTTTCTAGCAATCAGAGGCTATACTTGGCACAAATATGAAAAGCAAAGATACAATGATGATGCTACTGTAGTAAACAACATCAAGACACAACAAAAACAAAATAAATTTTTTATTCATGTGGGCTGCCTCCCAAAAGCGCTTTTTTTTATGCCTTTAAGCTAGGCATAATGCATAGAGATCAAGTTGTATCAATTGAACCATCATCAAGATCATCAAAAAGCTCTTCAATAATACAACTAGTCTTAAGAGGACTTTCAAATAAAGGCCTCATAGAGATACTTCTAGGTAGAAGACCAAAAGGATAAAAGTCAAGGGAAGATTCATTTATAAATTTATCAAAGATAGGTGTTTCTTCCAAAGTCTTTACAGTTTCAACCCCTTGGGCAATAGGTGGATTACTTTTAGAGCGGGGAGCCTTTGGAACGTGAACGAACTTAGGCTCCTTCTTTGCCGGATTTTCTACCTTTTTGGTTTTGATTGAGGAGAAGGTGGTTCCTAGAGTATCCAAGATATCCTCAATCTTGTCTATCCTAGAAGAGTCCAAATCATGGAATTTGACGGTCTCCAAAATTTTGAAAATTTTATGCATGGAGCTATCAAGTCTATTCAAATTCCCTTGGATCTTACGATCCAACTCATTTATCTTATTAATGCTTGGCATCTCTAGCTCTATCTTTTCAAGTTTTTTCATAATGTGAGCTAGGGTGATGTCCTCTCGAATGCTAACAACAGGGAGATTCCCAACAAGATTTTCAATAATACTAAGAGACTCCCAAACTAGGGCCTCTAGGAAATTCCCATTGATAGCAGTATCTAGAATAAACCTATTCTAAGAAGTAATTCCAACAAAAAAATTTCTAAGCAAGATAGTAGTAGGTTGCTTCTTGGTGGCTCTTTTTTGTGAATCATTAATTCTATACCAAGCATCTTTCAAACTTTCCCCACCTCTTTGTTTAAAGGTGAGAACTTCTGCCTCGTCAAAGACAAAAGGACCCGACATAATGACAACTAAAGAATGAGATAACTATTTTTGTGATTTTTGATAAAAGATACTAAAGCAAAAACTGAAAGGTAAACTAACAAGACTAAAAAGCAAAGGTAAAAGATAGCGTGCAACTCCCCTATCCTGAAGAGTGGAGTCCCCGGCAACGGCGCCAGAAAAACTCTTGCTAGGCTTCTCGCCCCTCGTTGGTTACCCCAAGTGGAAGGTGTGAGATGTAGTGTTGCGGAAGTTTTTCCCTTGGCAAAGATACCAAGGATCGAATCCCCAGAGACTCCTAGGTTCAACAAGAAGGTGTCAACTGCTAACGGCGCCAGATATTAGCAATCAACGTGGACCTGCACACAGATACAAATAACTTTGCTCCCAACGAGTACAGAGAGGTTGTCAATCCCTCCGGCCTTGTAGTTCACAAAGGATTAAAAGCAAGTGATAGTAGTGATAGATATAATTGCAATAGTAAATAATAGCGAAAAGTAAATAGCGGATGTGATCAATGATGGTAATATGGACCGGAGTCTCATGATGTTCACTAGTGATGTCTCTCTCCCAAAAGACGATAAAACAGCTATGTGAGGTAAATGAATTACAGCTGGGCAATTGACAGGACCACGAACGCAAACCAATGCTGACTACATTGCAAGAAAGGTTGAGGTTCAAAGCATGGGCGGTACGCCAAAGTAAGTAGACCGAAATCCATCAATATCTACTACTAATCATCCACCTTGAGATATCTATCCGGAACATCTCGCTGGTATTAAGTTGCGAGCCCCACCCATAGTGTAAACTCAAAGCAACAGACAACTGCATTAAAAGAACTTTGCGTAAAGTAAACAATCCTTGAACCCGCGGGCACAAGCACCGTTGTTTTCCCCCTTGTGGCAACAGCACATCCCCTAGACTCATGTTTCTGTCACTCAAACTAGTCATCGAGGGGCATGAACCCACAATCGAGCATAACGTTCCCTCTTGGAGTCACTACCTATTACTTGGCCAAAGCAATAAATAACAACGAAGAACATGCAAGAATTACTTATGAACATAAATATAAAAGAGGTAGATCAAATATATTACTCAAGCACAATCTGAACATAATCTCATAATCCATCGGATCCCAGCAAACTCATCATAGCAACAGCATAAGGATTACATATGTGCCTCGATTATGTAGGGCAGCTCACGAGGACTAATTAGTGAAGCACAAGAACGGGAGGAGAACATCACATAGCTACTGGTCATGGACTCATGGTCCAAGGGAGACTACTCACAACTCATCCGGGAGGCGTCCATGGTGGTGGAGAGGCTCCCGGTGGTGATCCTCCCCTCCGGCAGGGTGCCGGGAAGAGTTCTCCTGGTGCTCCCGATATTGGAAGCGGCGGCGGCGGCGGAACAGAGATGAGATCGCGAAAAAGAGTTCCTGTTTTGAGGGTTTCTCAAGACGCTTTAAATATATGCCAAAGGGGGGCATCGGAGGAGCCTCGGGGGCCCAGGCGCCCCCCCGGTGCGGCCCG
>LR738709.1:83787363-83800803 GCA_902687465.1 Secale cereale
CCCCCCGGCTGTCCTTCGGGCGCACGGTAGTTTCTGGAACGCTGATTTTTTATATAATTTTTCTGGATTTTTCCTGGCAGTTCTCGTAATGTGAAAACCTGAAATACAAAAACAGCCGAAAATAGAAACTGGCACTGGGGTGCACTGAGTTAATAGGTTAGTCCAAATATGATCAAAAGTGTATGGAAGTGTATAAATATCATAGCAATATCACCCAAAAGAGGCATGGAGCAAGCAGAAATTATAGATACGTTTTGGACGTATCACTTCTCAGGAATCTTGCCACTAAAAGAGTAGTTAGCAAGCATAGTAGATATTGCTTCATTAGGAACTTTTCTTTTATTAGTGACAATATCTTTCATATATTTTGAATAAGGAGGTAACTTAATAGCTTCAGTCAAAGGGATTTGAAGAAAAAGAGGTTTAATCCACTTACAAAACTTATTGTAATGCTCTTCTTCTTTGGATTTGATGGACTTACCTGGAAAGGGCATGGGTTTCTGTACCCATGGTTCTCTTTCCTTCCCATGTTTTCTTGCGATGAAGTCTTCTTTAGTGTACCTCTTACGTTTGTCAGGTGCTTCTTCTTCTCGAACTTCAGGCGGATCATTCTTCTCATTATCCTTATCTCCAGGTTCAGCACCGTCTTCAGTCTCAGCATCGGAGATAGATACACTATTGGGATCAACAGCTGGCTCTTCATCTGCAATAGGGTCATTAGAATTGTCAGCCTCCTTATGTTTCTTCTTCTTCTTTGGAGAGCCAACAATTTCTTCTTCCTCCATTTGAGAATCTTGCTTGATTCTCCTCGGATGCCCCTCTGGATAGAGAGGATCTTGAGTGCTAGTTCCTCCACGGGTCTTAATCCCGAAAGCCTGCAAATCATGTTGTTTGGCATTGTTAGCAAGCAAATATTTTTGCACATTAGAAATTTGGTCAAGCTGAGTTTGAACCATATGAAAATGTTTCACAAGACATTGAGCATCATTAACCGTTCTACCTAGAACATCAAGCAGACTTTTGATAGCAAGGGAATTATCATGCAATTGACTTTGTATCCTCTCATTAAAATGATTTTGTTTCATAATAAAATTATCAAACTCATCTAAAAATTGATCAGGAGGCTTACCATGAGGGATGTCACTTGCGTTGGAATCTAAAAGAGAGTGTACCTCTACCATAGGAGGGTGTGTGGTAGGCTCACACAGCTTCTCAATAGGGGGTAGATTCTTCACGTCTTCAGCTTTAATACCTTTCTCTTTAATAGACTTCTTTGCTTCTTGCATATCTTCGGGGCTTAGAACAAACATGCCCCTCTTCTTTGCTGGTGGAGGTGGTTTAGGGGCGGACCAATCTTCATGGTTTTTGGCAATCCTGCCCATCAAATGTTCTGCATCTTTCGGCGTCCTTTTCCTGAAAACACAACCAGCACAACTGTCGAAATAGGACCTGGATTCATCAGTTAGACCAGCATAGAATATATCGATTAATTCGTTCTTAGGGACTTCATGTCCTGGTCTAGCCCGAATCAGACCGCAGTACCTCCCCCAAGCTTTAGGGAGGGACTCATCCTGCAACTGTTTAAAGTTATAAATTCTTTGTAAAGCAGCATGTTGCATGTGAGCAGGAAAGTACTTATCAACAAAAGAGTGAGCTAAGTCTTGAGGACTCTTAATGGAACCGCATGGGAGTGAATCATACCATGTTTTAGCACCTTCCTTCAAGGAGAAAGGAAGAAGCTTGGTCACATAAAAGTATCGTATCTTCTCATCCGTGGTAAACAGGCCACCCAACTCACCGAGTTTAGTCAGGTGTGCAATGGCATCATCATTTTCTCTGCCATAAAAGGGGTCAGCTTCAACCATAGGTATAAGTGAAAGATCAACAGAGAAATCATAATCAGGATCATCAATGCATATAGGAGATGTAGCAAATTCAGGATCAGGAACGGTTTTGTTCTTCAAAGAGTGTTTTTCAAACAGGTTCTTAATAACTTCAGGGTCGGAGCCAGAAAACTCTGTCAGTTCCCTGCATAAATCTTCATCAAGCATATAGTAATCATCATCAAGGAGTCTCTCCTTGAGTTTACTCAAATCAGGATAATCATAAGTTTCACCAATAGGGTAGCGAGTAACAGGAATTTCAATTCCAGACTTTTTAGCAGCAGCAGCGATCTGTTTCTCAAGAGCATAACCAAGGGAACTAATATCATCAACAGTAGTAGAAGCATCATCAAGAGTATCGGACATAGTAACAGATTCAGTAGGAGCATCATGTGGTGGTGGTGAGGCAAACTTACTCATAACAGAAGGTGAATCAAGTGTAGCACTAGTGCTCAGAACAGTACCTCTTCTTGTAGTGGATAGTAAGATCGGAACCTTGGGGTCTCCTTTCTTACCCATAGCGGATGAAGTGCAGCAGGTAGGATACTTCAAGTAGACTTGTAAATATTGCTATGCTCCACGACAACGGCGCCAGAAAACGGTACTTGATAACCCTCAACCGTAAGAGATCGAGATAGTCTTCGCGGGTAAGAATAACCCAATTTATTGATTCGACACACGGGGAGCCAAAGAGTATTTATAAGCTTTGACAGTTGAGTTGTCAATTCAATCGCACCTGAAATATACTTACTTGCAACAAAATATAAGTGGTAACAGTGATATGATAGTGATGATAGTGATAGTAAAAGTAAACAGCAAAAGTAAATAGCAAGAGTAAATAGCAAAAGTAGCAACTAGTAACCAGCAGGATTTAAAACACTGTAGGCTAGGGAGACGGATGGTTGGGCGCTGCATGGATGAGATATATCATGATTCTAACTTGGGGCACGACACATGGAAAAGTAATGATCATCTAGGCAAATATCAAACATTAGGCATGTATCCCATAGGTAGTTGTACGTGCTTGCAATAAGAACTTGCACAACATCTTTTGTCCTACCATCCCGCTACGAACGGGGCCAAAAGGAATTTATGGAGATTAAGGTGCTCCTGTCAAAGAGCACCGGAACAAAGCAATAAACTCAATGGATACATGTAATCCTCAAACTACGGACCATCCCCTTTGGTGTCCCAAGCTGTCACTTTTGGGATCGCCGGTTCCGAACCGTAATAGGTGCAAACAACTCATAGATAGGATCAAGAACACAAATATATTCATGCAAACACATATGGTTCAGATCTGAAATCATGGCACTCGGGCCCTAAGTGTCAAGCATTAAGAATAACAAGTTGAAGCAAAGATGATAAACACCATAGTAGATGATAGGCAACATGCCCCCAACGATCTGACGAACTATTACATGATCTAACTCATCCAATCCCTACCATCCCCTTCGCCTACAGCAGGGGATTACTCACACATGGAAGGAGAAGTCATGGAGGGGTGATGGAGTGGTGATGATGATGACGATGGCGACGATCTCCCCTCTCCGGAGGCCAATTCAGCCTCCAGATTAGCCCTCCCGAAGAAGAACAGAGGGTGGCGGCGGCTCCGCGACGAAAACTGGGAAAAGAACTTCTGATCTGGGATTTCTCCGTCACGAGCTAAAATACGAGTCAAAGCAGGGCACCAGGGGAGGTGGGGCCCACCCAGGCAACCCCCCGGCGTGGCTAGGGGGTGGGCCGCGCCACCAGGGCGCCTGGGCTCACCCTGGCCCCCCTCTGGCCCCTCTTCTGGCTCCGGGTTCCTTCGGGTGCGTGGATTTTCTGTGATTTTTCATGGAATTTTCCGAGATACTTAAAAATTCGTTTTCCTGCACACAATAAAACCATACAGGCAGCTCTGCTGAAAACAGCGTCAGTCCGGGTTAGTTTAGTTCAAATCATGCAAGAATGAGGTCGAAACAATATCAAAAGTGTTTGGAAAAGTAGATACGTTTGAGACGTATCAGGAAGTCCCTAGAAGCATCGGTTAGTCAATTATAGAAGATATCAACTATTTCATTTTTCTTGAGAGGATGATCAGGCAAAGCATTAAGTAATTGGCAAAGCCTCCCCCAAGCTTGTGGGAGACTCTCCTCTTTAGTTTGCACAAAGTTAAATATTTCCTGTAAGGCAGCTTGTCTCTTATGAGCAGGAAAATAAATTTCAGAGAAGTAATAAATCATATCCTGGGGACTACGCACACAACTAGGAGTAAGAGTATTGTACCAAGATTTAGCATCACCCTTTAATGAGAACGGAAATAATTTGAGAATATAGTAGTAACGGGTTTTCTCATCATGAGTAAAAAGGGTGGCTATGTCATTTAACTTAGTGAGATGTGCCACAACATTTTCAGTTTCATAACCATGGAAAAGATCAGATTCATCCAAAGTGAATAACTCTGGGTCAACAGAGAATTCATAATCCTTATTATCAATAAAGATATGTGAGGTAGCAAACTTAGGATCATATTTCATTCTAGCATTCAGAGACTTTTCTTTATACTTGCATAATAATATCTCTAGATCATCTCTATCATTACAAGCAAGAATATCTCCAGTTGTTTCCTCACTCATAACATAACCTTCTGGTACCTTAGGAAATTCATATCTAAGAAGGCTAGTTCTAGCAGGTGTTTCAAAATTTTCAGTTTCAAGCTCATCATGAGATTCAGCAACATCATGTTGTCTTACTCTAGTAATTTGTTCATCAAGAAAGTCACCAAGTGACACATCATCATCATGCAAGGTACTAGCATCATCATAAGTGTCATTCATAGCAGAAGTAACATCATCAATAACTTGCGACATATCAGGAGTAATAGCATGTTGTGGCATTGCAAGTTTACTTATAACAGAAGTTGAATCTAAAGCAGAACTGGATGACAGTTCCTTATCTCCCCTTGTTTTAGAGGGATAAATCTTAGTCTTAGCATCTTTCAAATTCTTCATAGTGATAAATTGATAATAATCCCAAGTGAATCAACAAATATAGCTATGCTCCCCGGCAACAGCGCCAGAAAAAGGTCCAGATAACCCACAAGTATAGGGGATCGCAACAGTCTTCGAGGATAGAGTATTCAACCCAAATTTATATATTCGACACAAGGTGAGCCAAAGAATATTTGCAAGTATTAGCAGCTGAGTTGTCAATTCAACCACACCTGGAGATTAATTATCTGGAGCAAAGTGATCAGTAGCACAATAATATGATGGTTTTGATAGTAGTGGCAGCAACAATAGTAACAGTAACAATGATATCAACAATGTTGTAGCAAGTGCAGCAGTAACGATAGCAGTCCTAAATTAGCAAGATCAATATAAGATAAATTCGTAGGCATGGGTTCGATGATTTGTTGGATGATATTCATGATGTGACAGTCATAACCTAGGACGATACGACACTAGCTCCTGTTCATAAATATAATGTAGGCATGTATTCCATAAATAGTCATATGTGCTTATGGAAAGAACTTGCATGACATCTTTTGTCCTACCCTCCCATGGCAGCGGGGCCCATATTGGAAACTAAGGGATATTAAGGCATCCTTTTAATAGAGAACCGGAACAAAGCATTAACACATGATGAATACATGAACTCCTCAAACTACAGTCATCACCAAGAGTGGTTCTGGTTATTGTCACTCCGGGGTTGCTGGGTCATAACACATAGTAGGTGAGTATAACTTGCAAGATCGGATCTAGAACATGAATATAATGATGGCACCCGGGCCCAAAGTTTCAAGCATTAAGCATGGCAAAGTCATAGCAACATCAATCTCAGAACATAATGGATACTAGGGATCGGTCCAAACAAAATTAACTAGATTACATGATGAATCTCATCCAAATCCTCACCAACTAGCGAGCCTACGAAGGAATTACTCACTCCCGGTGGGGAGCATCATGGAATTGGCGATGGAGAAGGGTTGGTGATGACGAAGGACGTAGATCCCCCTCTCCGGAGCCCCAAACGGACTCTAGATCTGGCCTCATGAGGAAGAACAGGAGGTGGCGGCGACTCCATCTCGTAGATCGCGATAATTCTTTCTCCCTGATTTTTTTCTCCGCGAATATGAATTTATAGTATCAGGGTTGGCGTCCGCGGGGCCACCAGGTGGGGACAACCCACCTGGGCACGCTAGGAGGGGGCGCACCCTGGTGGGTTGTGCCCACCCAGGTGCCCCCTCCGGTGGCTCTTGGCTCCAATATTTTTCTTTTATTATATAAAAAACCTCGCAAAGTTTCGTTCCATTCCGAGAACTTTTATTTCTGCACAAAAACAACACCATGGTAGTTCTGCTGAAAATAGCGTCAGTCCGGGGTTTATTTCATTCAAATCATGCAAATTAGAGTCCAAAACAAGAGGAAAATCGTTAGGAAAAGTAGATACGTTGGAGACGTATCAGGGTGCTCTGCCCTCATCCCTCCACACGCGATGCCAGTGTTTGGGGCCGGTGCACGATCACGCACGTTCATGTGCATGCGGTTGCGTCGGGCGCGACGCGACAATGCAGTTACTCGCTGCAAAAACTGTCATGCGGATGCGTAGAGAATTCAGGTCACCCGGCCGCCATTTATTCCTGCGGCCATTTACCTTCATCTCTCGCGTCACACGACACAATAAGCACACCCAGAGGTTCCAATGGCGATCCCCGTGGCTCCAATGACGCTCCCAGCGGCCGACGATGACAACAGCGGGGAGTTCACCACGCATCACGTAGTGTACACCCACGTGAGGGGGAAGTCCTTCTCGATGGTGTACATGAATGATCCAGTCTCGGTGGAGAGCTCCATCCAAAATATGGAGCAGTTCCTTGCCGAGGACAAGTACCAAGTGGTCGGCTTCGACCTGAAGTACACCGTCGGTCGTGCCGGGCACGATCAGAAGGTTGTCGTCGCCCAGTTGTGCGTGCGACATGATGTCCTCGTCTACCACTACCAACTTGCCACAAGGCCTTGCGAGCGTTTCTCCAGGTTTATCAACAACTCCGACTACAGTTTCGCTACGGTGGACACCACCAACGATCTAAAAGCGCTCAAGGTTTTGTGCTTGAAATGACTGAATCTTGTCAACATCCAGCACCACTACAAGGTCTAGGGCAGCAAAAAAACTGAACTCCCTGGTTGACCTCGCCTCGGCCATCATCGACCCCTACTACATGAAGATGAAGAATGAGAGCAACAAGGACAAGAACGCCTGTCACAGTGTGTGGCATTAGAGACTCGATGAAGAACATGTCAAGTACGCGTACACAAGCTACGAGATGTACATGCGGATTGTTGACATGAGGAAGTGTCTTCCTCCTACCCCAGACGAGGGATCGAACCATAGAGCAGTGCTGGGAGCATCACAAGAAGTAGATGACTAGACGATCGTTTCTCCTACTTTAGAATGCATGCAATTGTTTATTGAGGTGTGTGCAAATGATCTATATAGTCACTTATGTAATCGGATGTTTATTTCTGTTATATATACATGTTATTATTCTGTAGACAGAGCAAATCACACGGCTTATTGATACGTCTCCAACGTATCTATAATTTTTGATTGTTCCATGCTATTATTTATGAAGTCTTGGATGTTTAATGGGCTTTATCATTCACTTTTATATCATTTTTGGGACTAACCTACTAACCCAAAGGCCCAGTCCAGATTGCTGTTTTTTTGCCTATTTCAGGGTTTTGCAGAAAAGGAATATCAAACGGAGTCCAAACAGAATAAAACCTTCGCGAGAGATATTTTTGGAGGAAATCACGCATGAAAGACTTTGGGGCCAAGCCAGGGGACAGAGGGGCCACCCTCGAGGGTGGGGCGCGCGCCCCTTTTCGCAGGGCGCGCCACCCTGCCTCGAGGGCAGCCCGTTTGGCCCCCGGTGCCCCCCTTCTTCCTATATATACCTACGTACTCCAGAAACTCCATACGCAGAGAGAAAACCCTAATTCCACCGCCGTAGCTGCTGTTCCCGTGGAGATCCCATCTTGGAACCTGTTCCGGGAGGGGGATCCATCACGGAGGCCTTCATCATCATCATCATCGCCCTCACCATGAGTTGTGAGTAGTTTACCACAGACCTTCGGGTCCATAGCTAGTATCTAGATGGCTTCTTCTCTCTCTCTGGATCTCAATACAAAGTTCTCCTCGGTCTTCGAGGAGATCTATTTGATGTAATCTCTTTTTGCGGTCTGTTTGTCGAGATCCGATGAATTGTGAGTTGATGATCAAGGTTATCTATGAAAGATATTTGGTTCTTCTCTGAAATTTTTATGTGTGCTCATAATATCCTTGCAAGTCTCTTCGAATTATTGGTTTGGCTTGGCCTACTAGATCTATATATAGTACTTGCAATGGGAGAAGTGCTTGGCTTTGGGTTCAATCTTGCGGTGTCCTTTCCTAGTGACAGTAGGGGCAGCAAGGCACGTATTGTATTGTTGCCATCGAGGATAAAAAGATGGGGTTTTCATCATATTGCTTGAGTTTATCCCTCTACATCATGCCATCTTGCTTAAGGCGTTACTCTGTTCGTATGAACTCAATACACTAGATGCATGCTGGATAGCGGTCGATGTGTGGAGTAATAGTAGTAGATGCAAGCAGGAGTCGGTCTACTTGTCTCGGACATGATGCCTATATACAATGATCATGCCTAGATAGTCTCATAATTATTCGCTTCTCTATCAATTGCTCGACAATAATTTGTTTACCCGCCGTAGAATATCGCTTTCATGAGAGAAGCCACTAGAGAAAATTATGGCCCCCGGGTCTTCTATCTTTATCATATTACTTTCTCGTCAACTAGACAATTTCTATCGCCGTTGTTTATTTGTTGTTTTATTAAACCAAAAATACCAAAAATATTATCTTATCATCTCTATCAGATCTCACTATCGTAAGTGACCGTAAAGGGATTGACAACCACTTATCGCATTGCCTACGAAGTTCTTATTTGTTTGTGCAGGTGCGAGGGACAGGCGCGTGGTCTCCTACTGGATTGATACCTTGGTTCTCAAAAACTGAGGGAAATACTTATGCTACTATGCTGCATCTCCCTTTCCTTTTCGAGAGAATACAACGCAAGCTCAAGAGGTAGCAAGAAGAATTTCTGGCGCCATTGCCGGGGAGGCTTACGCAAAAGTCATATACCAAGTACCTATCACAAACCCTTATCCTTCGCATTACTTTTATTTGTCTCTCGTTTTCCTCTCCCCACTTCACCTTTGCCGTTTTATTCGCCCTTCTTCTGTCGTGTTTTTTTTGTTTGCTTGCTTCCTGTTCGCTTGTCTGTGTTGGATTGCTCGCTTGTCACTATGGCTCAGAACAATACCAAATTGTGTGACTTTTACAATACCAACAACAATGATTTTATTAGCACTCCGATTTCTTCTATTATCGATGCTGAATCTTGTGAGATCAATGCTGCATTGTTGAATCTTGTCATGAAAGATCAATTCTCCGGCCTTCCTAGTGAAGATGTCGCTACCCATCTAAACAACTTTGTTGATTTGTGTGATATGCAAAAGAAAATGGATACAGATAACGATATTGTTAAATTGAAGTTATTTCCGTTTTCACTTAGAGATCATGCTAAAACTTGGTTTTCCTCTTTGCCTAGAAATAGTATTGATTCGTGGAATAAGTGCAAAGATGTTTTTATCTCTAAGTATTTCCCTCCTGCTAAGATCATCTCTCTTAGAAATGATATTATGAATTTTAAGCAACTAGATCATGAGCATGTTGCACAAGCTTGGGAGAGAATGAAATTAATGATACGTAATTGCCCTACACCTGGTTTGAATCTATGGATGATTATTCAGAACTTTTATGCTGGCTTGAATTTTGCTTCTAGAAATCTTTTAGATTCGGCCGTTGGAGGCACTTTCATGTAAACTACTTTAGGAGAAGCTACCAAACTCCTAGATAATATTATGGTTAATTATTCTCAATGGCACACCGAAAGATCTACTAGTAAAAAAGTGCATGCTATCGAAGAAATTAGTGTTTTGAGTGGAAAGATGGATGAACTTATGAAATTGTTTGCTGCTAAGAGTGCATCTTCTCATCCTAATGATATGCCTTTGTCCACTTTGATTGAGAATAACAATGAATCTTTGGATGTGAATTTTGTTGGTAGGAATAATTTCGGTAACAATGCTTATAGAGGTAATTTTAATCCTAGGTCTTTTCCTAGTAATTCCTCTAATAATTTTGGTAATTCCTACAATAACTCTTATGGAAAGATGCCTTCTGAATTTGAAACTAGTGTTAAGGAGTTTATGATCACGCAAAAGAATTTCAATGCTATGCTTGAAGAGAAATTGTTTAAAGTTGATGAATTGGCTAGAAGTGTGGATAGAATTACTCTTGATGTTGATTCCTTGAAACTTAGATCTATCCCACCTAAGCATGATATCAATGAGTCTCTCCAAGCCATGAGAATTTCCATTGATGAATGCAAAGAAAGCACCGCTAGAATGCGTGCTAAAAGAGAAGATTATATTAAATCGTGTTCTTCTAGTTACCGTGAAATAAAGATGAAGATCTAAAAGTTATTGATGTGTCTCCTATTAGATCCTTGTTTTCTAGTATTAATCTTGATGATAATAGGATTGATGATTCTGCTTTAAGGTGTCCTAGTAATTCAGAGTTTTTAGATCTTGATGCTAAAATTGCTAAAAGTGCGATTGAAGAGATTAAAACTTTGCATAGTGATGAACCCACTACTATAGATTTAATGGGATTCAATTATGGCAATTGCTCTTTGATTGATTGTATTTCCTTGTTGCAATCCGTGCTAAATTCTCCGCATTCTTATAGTCAAAATAAAGCTTTCACTAAACATATAGTTGATGCTTTGATGCAATCTTATGAAGAAAAACTTGAGCTGGAAGTTTCTATACCTAGAAATCTTTATGATGAATGGGAACCTACTATCAAAATAAAAATAAAAGATCATGAATGCTATGCTTTGTGTGATTTGGGTGCTAGTGTCTCCACTATCCCAAAAACTTTGTGTGATTTGCTAGGGTTCCATGAGCTTGATGATTGTTCTTTGAATTTGCATCTTGCGGATTCCACCATTAAGAAACCTATGGGAAGAATTAATGATGTTCTTATTGTTGCCAATAGGAATTATGTGCCCGTAGATTTCATTGTTCTTGATATAGATTGCAAACCTTCATGACCTATTATTCTTGGTAGACCTTTCCTTAGAACGATTGGTGCAATCATTGATATGAAGGAAGGAAATATTAGATTCCAATTTCCGTTAAGGAAAGGCATGAAACACTTTCCTAGAAAGAAAATCAATTACCATACGAATCTATCATGAGAGCCACTTATGGATTGTCTTCCAAAGATGGCAATACCTAGATCTATCTTGTATCGTGCCTAGCTAGGGGCGTAAAACGATAGCGCTTGTTGGGAGGCAACCCAATTTTATGTTTTTTGCTTTTGTTGCTGTTAGGGAATAAATATTGCATCTAGCCTCTGATTAGATGTGTTTTCATGTTTTGTTTAGTGTTTGTGCCAAGTAGAACCTTTGGTAAGACTTGTGTGAAGTTTACTTGATCTTGCTGTGAAAAACAGAATCGTTAGCGCTCGCTAAAGTAGTCTTCAAATTTTACTGGAGCGTGCTTTTTAGTTGATTCTTTTTGCTGCTGATCGGTAGACAAATTGCGCAAATTTACCAATTTAGTTTGAAGTTTTTGGAGTTCCATAAGTAGGTGAACCCAGCAGATTACTACAGACTATTCTGTTTTTCGTGTGTTGTTTGCTTATTCCGATGCATCTGTGAGTAATATTGGATGATATGAACCATAGAGAACTTGGAGTACAGTAGGTTTAACACCAATATAAACAATGAATGAATTCCTTGCTGTACCTTTGAGTGATGGTTTGCTTTCTCTTACTAACGGAGCTCACGAGAATTTTTGTCTAAGTTTTGTGTTGTGAAGTTTTCAAGTTTTGAGTATTGCTTTGATGGACTATGGAACATGGAGTAGCAAAGACCTAAGCTTAGGGATGCCCATGGCACCCCAAGTAAATTCAAGATAATCAAAAATCCTAAGCTTGGGGATGCCCCGGGAAGGCATCCCCTCTTTCGTCTTCATCCATCGGTAACTATACTTGGAGCTATACTTTTATTCGCAACATGCTATGTGTTTTGCTTGGAGCGTCTTGTATAATTTGAGTCTTTGATTGTTAGTTTGTCACATTCATCCTTGCTGGACTCACCTATTTGAGAGAGTTAAATATGGCCTAGAAATTGTTAGAACACTCTATGTGCTTCACTTATATCTTTTGAGTTGAATAGTTTTTGCTCTAGTGCTTCACTTATATCTTTTAGAGCATGGTGGTGGTAATATTTTGTAGAAATTGTTGAACTCTCATGCTTCACATAGATATATTTGAGAGTCTATTAAAACAGCATGGTAAAGTGTTTAGGCTAAAGAAACTAGTCTTCACATGATAATCATCCAATGTCAATGTAGTAAAAAAATTCACATCAAGTGCATTGAATATAAAGAGATGTTGGATGCTTGATAATTGTTTTGAGACATGAGGATAGTGATATTAGAGTCGTACTAGTGGAGTTATTATGAAATTGAGAAATACTTGTGTTAAGGTTAGTGATTCCAGTATCATGCACGTATGGTGAACCATTGTGTGACTAAGTTAAAGCATGAGGTATTTGTAGAGTGTCAACCTTTGTGTGGAGGTCGGGGGCGCGCGATGGTTAACTCCTACCAACCTCCCCCCTAGGATCATGCGTTGATTGCTTTGTTTTGATGACTCGTAGATTTTTGCAATAAGTATATGAGTTCTTATGACTAATGTTGAGTCCATGGATTATACGCACTCTCACCCTTCCACCATTGCTAGCCTCTCTTGTACCGCGCAACTTTCGCCGGTGCCATAAACCCACTATATATCCTTCCTCAAAACAGCCACCATATTGTTCCTCAAAACAGCCACCATATCTACCTATCATGGCATTTCCATAGCCATTCCGAGATATATTGCCATGCAACTTTTCACCGTTCCATTTATATGACACGCATCATATTGTCATATTGCCATGTGAAAGCACATTTGCTCCCTGGGTGGTTTTGGTAATTAATGACAACATACTTTGTGGTTGGACTAATGCTTTTATCAAGTATGTTTCAGGAAATCCAATCACATTGGTATGGCAAGATGACTGAAGAAGTGGACCCCTCAAATGCTAAGGCAAGCATTGGCAAAAGCTCAAGACTCCATTTCTGGTTTAGTGATCAAAGATCACATTGAGTCCATAGGAAAAGCCAATACTATTAAAAGGGGATGAGGTTGTGTTGATGATCTGGTTGCTCAAGTGCTTAGTGATATATCTCCTTCAACTATCAGCACCTTTCACTTCTATACACACCCATAAGTAATCTCGGACAAACCGATTCTTCCAACTCAGTCCCACCGAGATGAACCACTTCAGCCATATTCCAAACCCTAGAAAAATCGGTCATTCCGAGTTTGA